>CM019753.1:23858840-24153461 GCA_009761765.1 Phenacoccus solenopsis | reverse complement strand
CAATTTTTGAAATTTTAAAGAATGTCTGCATGTATCGTATCATTATTTTGTTATTATTATTTTTTTATTTTTTTTTGTAGATCAATATTAAGGCTTTAAATCGAAAAAATTAAATGCACAAATTAGCATAAAAAAAAATGCTAACAATTACATTAAAATAAAAAAATTGAAAAATAAAAATTTTTTTAATCATAAGAAATTTAAGAATTAAAAATGTAAAAATTATCGTTTAAATTATTGGTACATATAATTCAATAATAATTGAATAATATTGTCCTATAAATTATCAAACTTTAATAATCATTAAAAACTTAGATTTAATATAATTCAAAATTTAACTAAAATCACAATTTAATAAAAAATACAAAAAATGATAATAAAAATGTGAAAAAAATTACTAAGAGAAAAAGAAAGAGGGGAGTAGATTTTTTCGCTTTTTTCCATGTAATTTAAAATCTTCAAGAGTTTCTGCCAACCAAACCATATATGGATTCGTAAGCACCACTGACTTATCAAATCACCTAACGAACGACAAAGGCCATTACGAACGAGAGTTACATTCGGTGACACCAGTTACAGTGGTGGCTTGCTTCGTAAGGTGGAACTAATTACATTGTGGTGTCTGTTTCGCCCGTCGCTTGTTCACACCTCAACCACAACCAACACAAGTCATAGGCTTAACTCGCTAACGCTTTTACACACTACCACTAACGCTAATTTCCGAATTACCCAGCATGAAATTAACCAATGGTAATACTTTAGTACGTATATATTACATGTGTACTGCACTTTAAAACTTAAACGACTTTAATTATTTTTTCGAGCTACAAAAAAACATCCACAATTACTTCTCTGGCAGTTAATTACGGCGGCGAATTCAACTTCACTAATTTTAATACTCCCTTTTCGTAGTATTTTATAGGATGACACGAGACGAATAATGTACCAACGTACACCTTACCGCGTATCAATTTAAACTGGGATAAACTTTATTTACAACGGTTTCGATTCTCTTCTCGAACCTCCCGTTTGTTAATAACTTGCAAATTCAAACACGACATTATCGTTATTGCATAATTAATACTGAAGCGGTTGATTTATAGTTATGAATATTATCGTGGACGCGTGTTCAACAAATCGCCTCGTGTTTTTTATCAACGGTCAACTTACGAGTACAGATTCAACGCAATCTCAAAGCCACCGTCGATAACTTGCAATTTGCAAGACTATTTTGTACACGTCTCACGACGATTCGCTATAAAATTCACTCTTCGCTGAACATTTATTCAACTGAAAATATCGATAAAATCATTCTGAAAAAATTTCTCTTCTATCTACATGATTATACGGGTAGGATTGGCGGTACGCAAAGTAAATTATATACTTGTCTACGCATATTTTTTTCTAGAAGTTTCGAAGTTCAGTCTCACTTGAATTCATTTCACTGCCATCACGAATACATGATTATTGTTGGGAATAATTAAATCTTCCTTTTTTTAATTAAAAAGAATAGATAAACATTAAACAACCACATAGCGGAAGCGGAGTTTTTCATTTTTGAAAGACCAGATCAGCTGATAAAGTTGTTGATCGCTATCAAAGTGGTTTGACCTATAACAGGTTAAACCATTCCCGCTGGCCACCAAGAAATTTTAATAAATTTCTATTGGTTCTCCCAGCCACAAGAGTCTGAGAACAATCACCAATGGAAATGAAAAATATTTGGTTCTGAATGACGTCAATATGAGCAGCTAAATGTACACGTGGACTCGTCATTTTGCGGTGTAAGAGGGGAGATCGAAATTTTATCAATAGTCCTTAAAACTGATGCCTTATTGGCTGTTGATATTATCAACTCACAGTTGCTCATATTGACGTCATCAGTAAACAATGCACTTGAAAAAATAAAGTTGAAATTTTTCACGTGATATCAAATGGTGTAACCTGTTATAGGTCAAACCACTTTGGATCGCTATATCCTCACTTCTAGCAGCTCTCAAGCATATGAGAGTATAAAATTGAGATACGCAGTAATCTAAGTAATTTTATGAGTTTAAACTTATCGGTCATCACATTTCTATAATTCCACCTGACATACCTCTACTTAAGTCTATGTGTAAGGTATGTTTACCAAAAAAAGGAGTAATCTCGACAAGCTGTCATTTTGCATCCGTTTTGATACAAACTAAGTGATCAAACTGTGATCAAAAACGACTTTGAAGATAGTCCATTGAGTATAATGACTCAGTAATTGTACATCAGTGAGTTGTTTGCAGTTTTCTTCTTCATAGTTCCAGATATGAAAAAATGAATGCTATACAAATCACACTAAATAAAAACGTAAACAGCCATGCCGCATTGCTGGAGCTGAGTTTTTAACTGGGGCTTGTTCAGGTCATACCCAATACAAAGTCTGAAAACCCTCTACCCTAACCTTTCCAAAATCACTTGAGAAGTCAAACTATATGTACTTGAAGCTCCTTAAATTATCTTCAAAATTTAACAATCCGCTATTTTGGATCCATTTTGACCCAAATTGAAGCGGTCATTTTCTGATCATCAAGTACCCCTATACACGAAGTTTAATCTTTCTAGATCAATTTGGAGACAAGATATGGAAAATTCATGAAATTTCCTGCATGAATTTCCACTCTAAAAGCGGTTTTTTGCCCTTACTCCCCTCCAAATTTACTAGGGAAACTCAAATTAGAATAGTTTAGTCACTTGCACTCATTTTATCATAAGACACCGCAATAAAAAATTTTGATATCTCTTGTAGCCCCACCATATTTCAAGTTTGATAACCCTTCCCTCTCCCCTCCTAATATCATGTATGGAAATAAATAGGGATATAGTATACTTCTTATCCCCAATAATCATATGAATTCATATTAATTAAATTTTTAATAATTTGAGGCTCGTCAAGCTCTACTCAAATTTTGGTAATCCGCCATTTTGGATCAATTTAAATAAAATTCATGAGATCATATTCTGTTCATAAATTAAACGTACATACAAAGTTTGACTTTTCTAGATTGATTTGGTGAGTGGATATGGAAGATTCAAGAAATTTCATGACTCAAAAGTCAAAACTTCCTCAAAAACTCGTTTTTTGCTCCAAATTTCCTACAAATGGACCTAAGAAGCTGAAATTTGAATATGTTGGTGTTGGTGATTTACTCTTTCATATAAAATAAAAAAAGAAAAACTTAAGCCATTTGACCTTTGCCCAGCTCTCCTCAAAATTTGAGTGATTCACGATTTTGAGATGTATCAAAAAAATAAAGAAGTAGTTTCGTCACATTTCTAAGGAGAGTCTTTCTTCAAGTTTTGAGCTAATTTCATGAATACCCGCAGGCGTTACGCTTTTCAGAAAAATAAATAGGTACACCAAAAAGTTTGAGATTTTCCAAATTGCGACCCGAACAGCCACTTGAGCGCTAATATTCTAGAGAGGATAGATGGGGACCATTGACTTTTATACATAGACTATTAATTCACATTAGCTCAATGGTCCTTAACATTAAAATTTTAGAAGTCGCGATTTGCATTATAAGCATGCGCGAGTCTTGAATTCATAAACATAACAGTTGCATGATATGTTATAATCTATAATCAACCATATGATAACTGATAACAAACTCTGCGCATGCGCACAACGCATTTCGAGACTTGTATGTTGGGGACATCGTTTTACACTTTGACTATATACTAGATGGACGGAATTCATGTAGAAGTCTCTATTAAGAACTCTATTATTTTATCTTCATTTATATTAAAAAATTGGTGTTTATATAATAATTCGATTAGTTAAAAATATATTTATAATTATGTTAAATTTTAATTATATTTTTATAAATTTAACATTTTTTGGTATATTGATTTTTAGGAAAATCTGAAAAGAATGTTTTACATGATACATACAAATAATTTGTGGATTTCTTAATAAATAAATAAAAAAAAAAAAAAAAAAATTTTAATTATCAAGAACAATCTTTAACTAAATTTTGAGCAACTTTCAAGGACATATGTTCTAAAACCTCTGTTCACAATGAAGTACGATGCAATAGCTATCGTTTTTATCAAAAAACTCGTCTAAAAAAATCAGAAACGAAATCTTGCACAGTTTGCGTTATCGTGTTACCTTAAATCCTCCATTCATTTATTAAGAACGATTATTTGATATAAACGTGCCCTTAATCATTACAACAAAAGACGATAATTTTCACTCGCTACGAAATATATGCATAGTTCGTTAATTCTGTGAAAAAAGTAACTCGCAGCAATTAATACCGACACTAATTTACAAAAGAGAGAAAAACTCATCCATCTATATAATGACGAGTATGCATTAGACAAAACAATAATTTTTATTTTATTGGTGAAACAAGAAAATAAATTTTAAAAACTATTCACAAGAAATGAGCGTGAAACATTGAGAAATGTAGGAAAAATACTCCACTCAGCGCCAACTACACTATCTCCGATTTAAGGAAGTGTAACGAGTTCGCATTAAAAATAAATCATAAACATAGCAGAATCATAGTTTCGGGCCTAAAAGTAGCAAAGGCAACTAATACTATCGTAATTGAAAATATATAAATCATCGATGACCCGGTATATTTACGCAGCATTTGGAAATTTTAACCTCTCGACGTATTTTTTTACTTACTTAGACCGGAAAGTGGATCGATGCTGATGTATAGTCGGAAAAAAGTACGATACAGACGAGATGGATATTGCTGGAAGAAACGAAAAGATGGAAAAACAACACGAGAAGATCATATGAAACTCAAGGTTCAAGGCGTAGAGGTAAGGTTATTACATCTCCGCCTCTCATTTATAATAAGGCCGACTCATTTTTAATTAAATATTTTATTTTTCGTTTAATCGTTCATGGCGAGTGTTTTTTTTTTGAAAATGCGAAAGGTGTATTCGAGCTAGATGCAGATTTCTTATTTCATCTCGAATCTCGACTGGAATAACCTTTAAATGATGAACAAAAAAATGAAAATTTTCTAAGAAACTTAATTAATTCTCGACTGAAATTTGCCGACGTTTGTGTAGTCGAAAAAATAATTTGTGAAAGTTTACGAAAATAGTACTTCGTTAATTTACAATAAAATGGTAACGTTAACTATATCCTTTTCAACATTTCAACTCGAGAATACAATCGTACACAAAAAATATACGTATCCCAAGATACGTTCATTGTTGTTTTTATTCATATACCTATGAAATACCTCATAAAGCTGCCGAAGAGAAAAAAATTACCGTTTGCAAAAAAATACGATTTAATTTGTTAAACGTCTAGTTCGTTAAAAATTTACACTTTTCGTCGTATTTTTAAAGGTAGGTTATATTGAAAAACATTGAACGTATTCTTCAACTTTTTCATTTACGCTCATTTACAAAAAGGAAGATAAGCGTGATTACAATTCTTCTTTGGGTTCATAATTTGATTAGAATTCGTAGCGAAAAGAAGTTTTTTTAATGTTTTTTTTTTTTCGCCACTCGCTTTCCCCGCTACTTCGTCTTCGTCTACGAGCTGTCTCTAATTAGAATATTTGTCCTTTACCAATAAGTATTCTTTCCTCATGTCAGACTTTAAAGCCGATATATATACTACCTTCATTAACAAAACTTTAAATAACTACGGCGTAACTTTACTAATTAGCGAAGTACGATAATTTAACTTTTTACTTTATAAACGATTCTTACTTTCCTCTGTACAACTTAAACTCGCGTACTGGTTGAGATTAAAATTCAACTCGAATCCGGTCCATCGTGAGTGTATTCTTCGCTGCTTTATTTATGAGCGAAATCTCGCTACCTACGATGTAATCGAGTGTTTTCAATTTTCAGAGTAGTGGGAATATTCTTTTTTGGTAAATATTTCTCTAATCGAATTCTTCTTTATAGTGGTGAAATAATGTGAATTGCATAATCTGAAAATTTGTTTGTTATTTTTTAACATTATTGGATAGAAATATGGGATTATTTCAGTTATTGAAAATGTGCGAATTTTGGCACGAAAAAAATTTAAAAAATGATAGAGCGATTATTTTCATGAATCTATAATAGTGTGAAAATTCAAAAAGGAATTTGCTTGGCTAAATTTATTTTTCGAAGATCTTGTTTTTTTTTTGATGGGATGTATACTATTCATAATAAGCGTAAAAGTTTCAAGTTTATACATATGAAATAATCAATAATAATATAAAAATAGTACTAATTTATAACTATTCGGCTTATAATTGGAGTTCTTATTGACAAAGACGATAGGAGGTATCCAGACTGTTTTGATCAATTAAGTATATTTTAATATTTATAATTATATCAAGAATTATTTACAAAGGTGATATAATAAATTTAATAGTAATTTCCAACTGATTTTGGTAATTTTTGAATTTATTCAAACCCTTCACAAAAAAGTCTGAGAATGAAAACAAAAATTACAAAATGTTCGAAATATTTAAAAATTGAACCATGCAGTAACGAAAGCCCTTTCCCTTCCAACTGAAAAAAAAAAAATAAAAAAAGTCAAAGTGAAAAAATCCGAAAATTAAACAACAACAAAAACTAGAACAAAAGATAAAGAAATATTTAAAAATTAAAAAAAAATATAAGATGCAAAAAAATATAAAGAATACTTACATAATTAAATTCAAAAAACGCTTAAACTTAATTTCTAATGTTTATCTAATAGTCCTCAAAAAGAGAGTATAAGGTGTACACCTCATTCCTTTTCCCACATGGTAATAATATCACACCATTTTTGCAATCAATTATCCTAATCCGATTCTTCCAACATCAAATCCTAGCTAAAAATCTCTACCAAACTTTTAATAATAATAGACGAATAAAAATAATTTTTTTTTTTTTCAGTGAGAAAAATGTCTAAACAATGTTTTTATTAAAAAAAAAAAAATCTTTCTTTTCTTAAGATTTCTTTTTTTAAGTTTTCTAATCTGATGAAAATCGTTACTGAAAAATAAATATTCCATGTGCAGATCTCAGAAATCATTTCTACGCAATGTTCTGTCTATTTTTTAATGGATTTACTCAAAATCGATCATACACAAGTTTTTCATTTTCTTCAATTCTCACAAATTAAACAACTCGTAGGATTGATTTTGAAAAACACTGATGATGAAAATAATTTTAAAATCATCAAAATCGGTTGAAATCTTAGCCTAAAATTTCCAAAACATGAATTTCAACTGCTTGCTTTTGAATTGTTGCACACTCATTTCTCTCAGAACACAACAAATATGGTTCACATTTTTTTTTTTTTTACATCATAATTAGCTCTTCCTTTCTTACTATAGAAAAAAAAAAAGTTTCAGATTACATAGTTCGCAATATCATACCAACATAAACTTATGGCTGATAATTAAAAAATAAAATACTAGATTAGGAAAAAAAATCGTAAAAATGATTTGTTTGAGGGAGAGGCAATAAGGCTAACATTTCTGCTGCCTACAGCTATCTATCACTCGTAAATTTCATCAGCAGTAAAGGATTTTTAGATTTGCCCACGTAGGAAAAAATTGAATTCGTGATCTTGCATGTAATTACGAGTATATCTATGTATTTTCCCACTATTGATCAAGCCCGCTTCCCCCTCTTCCCCTCCATAAAAGCACTTGCTATTGGAGTCCAAAGATGAAACTTTAATTTACTGCTTGATAAACTGAAATTTTTTTCTTTTCGAAGTAAAAAAAGTACATGTGAGACTACTACATATAATTTTCACTTTTCACATAAAGAAAAAAATTATTTAAAAATTTATATAATTTTTGGCATTTTTTTTCATAAAAAAAAAAAATGGAAAAAAATATCGCCTAATAAAATAAATATAAACAGTTTTATTTAAAAAAAAAAAATCGAGAAAAATGAACCATAATCGGCCCAAATACTTCGCGGCCCACCGAGATTTTCTCGGTGACTCATCTGCTGGATCCGAGCCTGATATAGACACATGTAAATGCAAAAATGGTTTTATTTTTTTTCTCGTGCTCCATGCGCTGCAGCTGAGGCCTGGGACGCATTTATACGAGTGGAGTGGTTATATTCTGTGAAATAGATGGGACTGTAGCAGGAAGGTTTAAAAATGTAATGTTTAATTTTTTCATATTTTTTTTGATTATCGCTTCAAGAAATTCATCACTGTTTATTAGTGTTACTAAACATTAAATTGTTACGGAATAATGACAAAAGTGTCAAGACTGGCTCTATTCTTCGACATTATCCAGAGTAAAATACCTTTTTTTTGCTAAAATTTAAAAAAAATTTCACGAAAATTTTGCAAATAATTTACTATTTGAACACTTCACTTTCCCCACCAAACAATGAAATTTTCTTTCAAGAACTTTACTTTTAAATGACAACACTCTTCGACTATGCCAATTTTGAGATCACTGCTTAGGGGTGGAGTGGAAGTTTCATTTCTATAAAGTCAAGAGGCAAAGATAGTAAATTGTTTAAAATACCAAAAAGTTGATATGTACCAAAAAAGTTTTGAGGTCATTTCCGCTCGTTGCATTTTAAATTAATAAAACACCTAAAAAAAGCTCTTGAGGGGGATTAGACACGCACCTCCACTCTAAAACCGACTATGCTCTTCAGACTTCAAAAAGCTTTAATCCGCTCTATGTTTCAATTTTATTGAATTTTTTTTCATCAAAAAAAAAAATGTTGAATTATAAATTTTAGAACAAAATGATTATTTACGATTATTTTCCTTTTAAATATAATTCACCAACATTTATACGCACTATATTCTTCGTGAATAAAAAAATTCATTCGAACCAAAAATTGTCTTCTTTTTATTCAAATTTTTCCAACCAATTCAAAATCATTAATAGAATTTCTATTCGTAACCTTGTATATCCCATTCAGCACATTATAGGGAGTATCCTTAGCTTGTTAATGGGCCTTTTGTATTTTCCGACTATAGTGTAAAATGCACGCATACCATTTTTCAAGTACCACGTTTTTCACACTGACTTACGAATATGATATTGTCTTTCAACATTATTTGATGTCGCCGCGATATTCCTTTCCATTATTACAAGTTGTTAAATCGATTCGATTTTCGAGAGCTGTATTCATTTATTGTGCAAGTATCTCTGTTCATTTCATCGGTAGGTGGTGTATTGGTTGTTTGCTAATGAAAAAAAAGTTTTCTCAATCACCTGTTGATATTAAACGTAGCCATTTGTAAATAACGATAATTCCAGTTCGCGTTTAGTGGAGTGAACTTTTACCAATGAGTTATAAAAATACAGAAACTGTGGCCTTATTCTTTTGGTGAAGTTTGCTGTAGACTGTAAATTTAATTATTCAAATACACAATTACGAAAAAATATTTATCAAATAAAACATTTAAAATACAAATCTAAAATGACAAAGATACTGGTAATTTGAAAAAACATCGGCACGCGCCAAAAGCTATTAAAACAGTTAAAACACAATAGGTAGGTATAGGTGCAATCAGTATTCGCGGGTAATCCGTTAAAATAATTTATCATCGGTTTTTCGGTCACGGTTAAACAACGATTAAGGGTTTTTAATTTGTTGCTTCGCTCTCGAGATTTAGGGTTTTCAATTACCAAATTTTAGCGTCGCTTTGTTGTAAATTTGCACGGGTCGCGTCTACAAGACGGTTAAAATAAATTGCTAATAAGCTCTATAACTGAAAATATCACCGATATCGCCCGCGTAAACTAATAGCTTTCGTAACATCGTCTAATTTCGTTTAATAAAACGTATATTATTACAACACCGTAACATAAAGGCTGAAAATTTGCGTTTTCGTTCAAGCGCTAATTTCTCAAAGCGACACATAATTTACATCTAAATGGAAATCGTATATTTTAAAATCGAGTCGCGATTGACGCGGCTCGTTCACCGCAGCAGAATTTGTTTTACGGAGAGCGAAATGCTGCTTTATTAAACAATGATAAAGTGCGATATTCGGTGAAAAAAATATCATCGTATCGTATATAAAGCTAGTAGGTATCCATCGCGGTAAAGAGCTCATTTTTCATTTTCAAAAAATTTTTCTAACCAGTGACATATAGGTAACAGCTTTATGTAATCGTGTAAATCTACCATGAAAATAATACAGGCAAGAGGCAATGTAGGTACGAGGAGTATTGAAAATTTTTTTTCCTCATTTTGGAATCAGCGACTCTTTCTCTTCACATAACAACGACAACAACAACAGTAATTCTAAAAAAAGTTTCTTCTCATTCAAAAACTATGAAAAAAATTTCAAAAATATTTTTCAACGATTTTCCAAAAATTTGTAGCTTTATGATGTACACGTGTAATAACGAAATAAGCCTCAAAATAAAGTAAAATTCAAAAAGCAACAAAACGAAAATATGTAAATAATAATGTACCTCTTCGAAGTCTTAACATGGTCAGCCAAGAAGCGAAAAATTTCATGTTATAAAAATAATTGATCCATCTCATATGTTGCTGCATCCACTTCAGGTCTATTCAGTCAAGGCAAGAATTTGGGTATCAATTCAAATCACTACTGCTGAGCTGAAATTTGATATACTTACAACATCTCAACAACGCACTTATTATTCCTTAAAATGTTCTCTACAATCCGAGAAATGAGTCACTCACAACTGCGGCTCAGAGGTCAAAAATATTAGTGATTCGCCCATAACTGTTAAGTACACTCTTATAAATGTGACAGAAGTCCTTAGGAAAGTAGAAGTTGGTTGAATTTGCTACAAAAAGTATTCCAGCAATTTTTTTTTTTAATTAACCCACTCAAATGACAAAAATCAAATAAAAAAGATATTCAATTTCAAGTGAAAAATTTTATCTTGACTTGAAAATAGATAATAAATACTACTTTGAGAATTACTTAAAGAGTCTCAAAGGTTTTTTTTTTCCAAGTATTGGACAGTAAACAAAAAGCTAATAATATAACCACAACAACTAAGAGTTCATTCATTCAAATCATAAGCTAAATTTTGGGAATTACCTAAATGTTTGAAATTTTTTTCACTATTTAGACGATTAACTATTGACAGACTATTTTTCATTTTTGGATTTTTTTACTATTTTTATTTTTTTATTTCATTTTTTCTTCATATTTTGGATTTTTCCCATTTTTTAAATGATTCAAAGAAACTTTAATATACATATAAAGAGAAAGAGATTAAATGCCTTCAAATGGAAAACTCGTACTATACCCATTTTCCATACAAAACCAGACTGTGTAGCGAAAATGAAAAGAAGACATGCAACTAGAGGGCATATTTGTCGTACCATTTCCAGTTTTTGGAAATGCCTTACAACAAAAATAACAGAATATTTTTTTTGTTGAAAATTTCACGAAATTTTTCAAAAATTATAGCGCTATGAACTAAAAGTGATATTCTTGACCTATGATCTAAACACAGGAGTGATGTACTGGAAGTGTGGAGGGGGGGTGCAAAGGATTTTTAAACTATAGATATTGTGTACCAAATATCAGCTCATCAGTAAATATTCCGAATTCAAAACGCCAACTGATGGGTCTATAATAATCGATTTTGTAGTGCGGTTTGTGATAAAGTGTATAATATACCTACATAATTAATATACTCGTAAAAAACTAGTGTCTCGAAAAGTTTGATTTCTTGAATTTTTTGTTCAGTCATCAGAGTCTACTAAAAGATTAGAACAAAAAACGTAATATAAACTTTTTGTGTATCTGCAAATTGAAGGAGTTACATAAATTAAAAAATTTTAATTAAGTATAACTCCATTAATTTTGTAGTTAGGAAAAAAGTTTATACGATATTTTTTGTTCTGATTTTTCAGAACTGAAAAAATTAATCAAGTTACGAGGTGGATGTACGTATTAGACTGAACTAACTTGCAGGTAGTGGCCAGTCAATTCATCGACTATTCGACTATGTTTTTAAGGGGAAACTCATTTCGAAGATAAAATACCATAATTTTAACCACTTATCTATAGATGGATGCAACGATTCATCAAAAATTATGACGATGAATAAAGTCCACTGTATAATTATATATTAAAAGGCCTTTAAAGGACGCCTAATGCGATGAAATACCAAATATAACTGCTTTAAAAACACCTTACCTCATAACCGAAATTGTTTACTCGCAGAATGCATTATAAAAAAAAAATTAGCAACTGAACTTGACTTATGATTTCAGTGTATTTATGGATGCTACGTGCATTCGGCGGTTTTACCTACATTTCACCGTCGATGTTACTGGTTGCTACAAGTACGTATTTTTTACATCAAAAACAAAACTATGTTTCTTCTCAAATTCGTACATAGATTTACGCCATACATTATTATTACAGAATCCAGACATAGTGTTGGTTCATTATTTAAACGTTCCTTATCCGGATGACAGTAAGTTAGCAGCACTCATACCTAACATAGCCTTTTGGACTGAGAAAAAAGAATGGACTCGGGAAGAATTACTGCTACAGTTGAAACCAATGTACGAAAATCCGGGTCTCGAAAGTGAGTACAACATCATTACCGTAACGAAATCACCCATAGGACTTTCTGCGACAAAATAAATACCTACATTCTTTCACTTCTTCTTCCTCCAACTCGAAACATTTTCTAGCACTCGGATTAAAATTTCACGAAAGAAATATTTCAAACCCGTTAATTCCCCAACCATGAGTACGATAAAAATCGCGCACCGAAAAATCATTCTCAAGGTTGCACGATAAAGCGCGAAAAAAAAAAACTCGTTTAATGGTTCTCGGTTACTGAAAAAAATATTCAAAAGAAAAAAAAAAGTTAAACCGAAAAACTTTGCGTTAAATTTAGGCTTTTCCCGCGTGTATTCGTCTTCATTCGTTGATTACGTTTGACAACGGAAGTTGGCTTGTATTTTCATTAAAATATAATCATCGTCGTGAACTATTTTCTGCTGACTTTTTCAACTTCTTCGCTATTAATTATGGAAAATAAAAAGTTTACTATTTTTACTCCAGCCCTAATTATAATGAAATATTAAAATCGAATTACAGGTAAATTATATACCCCAACTGAATGATAATTTTTTAGTAGGTATTTCGCGGTTTATTTTTATTACGTTGCTTTTTCTACCACACCGAAGCTTTTAAGAACGAATTTCAAGGTTTTTCTAATTTATTTTTCAATTTTATTTTCCAAGATGGCAAAGATGGAGAAGCGGATGAATCGAAATTGAGTCGTATTAACGTACGTTGATTTTTTTTCGTCTTGGAAACTTATCTGGTGTTTGAAAAATAATCTCGCTAATTTAGCTACTAATATTTCTTTACAGCAAGTTTCATCTTTCATCGAATCAATGATCGCTCAACTTTTAGAAAAACAACGTTACGTTAGAACAGCTTTAGCGAACTCTTTAGAATGTGGTTGCGGAAACCGCAAATGTCTCGGAGCATCCCGATGTACTCGTCCTATTAGGCGAATATCGTCCGCTAAAAAGCAAGGCAAACGGGCAAACGTGAACGTTAAATTGCAAGAAAAACGCTTAGCTAATAATAACGAAGTAATAAATATTCCTATAAAATTTTTTAGATTACCTCACCCCTCCCTAAAAAAATATTTATTATAAATTAACAATACTTACAGAGAAATGTATTAAAAACAACACCCATTAGAAAGTTGAGTGGTTTAAAAGTCGAAAATCATTCCAACAGTCAGACTCCTAATTCTACGTATTATAGTCCTCAGTCTCAACACAACGAAGGGGAACAGTCGCAATCGCAGTTACAGCAGTTATTAGCCCAACCTCAGCAGACACCAAATGACAACGTAAGCGATCGCATTTTCATAATTATTTTTAAAAATTGGCAAACATGTGGGAAAACCAATAATCACTCGATTTTTCCATCAGTTAATGCAGACTGTGAATTCCAAAGAAATTTTGACCAACTATTCAAGAACTGATATGAGAATAGAAAATTATCTATCTAATGGCGAGTTTTCAAACGGAGAAAATCAACATTATCAAACTTATTCCTGCCAGTTAACCGCCGACCAATATAGGCCAAATAATGAAATGACCGATGAAAAACAAGTAAGCTTTCTCTAGGTAACGATAATAAACATTAAGCAGCCATTCGGCTATAATGGAGTGAATTTTCTCCGCTTTCAGTGCTATTGAAATGCATCTGGCAAAATGTAAGGGGAAAAATATTCGTACCTAATCAAAGTAATTGCACGATTCTAAACTAATAATCTGATGTTCTAAAACCTTCTCCAGTCTCTCCTATCTCCTTCAAAATCTGAGTAAATCTGCATTTAATGCAGGGGCGTAACTAAGGGGGGGATGAAGGGGAGCTTCCCCCCCAGGTGTTTTGAAAAGTTGGGAAATTTATAATTGTTCAACGTTGAACTTGGGAACTTGGAATTTCTTTTGGGAAAATAAGAACTCGAATAAATTCGAACTGATGCCAATTTATATCATGTATAGCACACAACCAGAGACGTAGCCCCCTTGGCTTTTGTAAAGTTGGTAAATTTGGAGTCTTAGCGTAGCAGTATTATTACAACTATTTTAAAATTTTTGAAGACTAAAAAAAAAAAAAAAAAAAGGTCAACAGTTGGGAAAATTTCATGATATTAGTTGGCAATTTTTGGTTTTCTCCCCCCCCCCTGAAGAATGTCTTTGTTACGCCCCTGATTTAATGTGATCAAAAATTAATGAAAAGTCCCTCTAGATACTTTCATAAATGACCTCTAATCAAATTTTCAGCGATTTTCAATAAATAAGTAACATTGTGAGAAATATACATGCCTAGATATGATCTCAACGGTAAAGATATGTAATCCCCTTCACCCTCTCCCTATCTTTCAAATCAGGTAGATTATAAGAGCCAAAATTTTTCAGTAAGAAAAACAATATTTCTCATTCATTAAATATTTTTACAGGAAATAAATCTGCCAGAAAACGTATCCAATTCTAATTTAAATATAATACCGTACCAAAATGAAGACAGCGAATATACAGCGGATAAATATCAAAGCGATACAACCGACGGCTCAGATTGCAATAGTTACTCGACAATCCATCATCAGGCTAGTCCGAATGATAGTTTTACCAGCGTAGAAGACGCAGACGCTTATCCTAATGGAGATATACTAGATGATCTGATCATGAATGTTAATCAATGCTATAATTACGAAAATGGCGATTACAATGCCGATAAGAGTCTTTACGAATTAATTATACAGTTATCGCAAAAAGAGAAGAAATCCAGTAACACTAATCCATTGTTATCTTATGAAAAGCTTCAACAATACGGGTACTACATTATAGTTATTATTATTATTTTAATTTCGAAAAATCATAATAGTTAATATTGCAAATTCATTTTCCCACTGTTTTTTTTTTTAATATCATTAAAGTAAAATCTTATTTTGTTTATAGTATACATAGCGAAGGAATCGATACTTGTACGCCCATGTTTGAAAATGACACTCAACCAGTTTCCGACGCTAATGGAAATTTTTTAAACCCTTGCTCAAGATACACAACAGCTGGGATGGAGGAGAATACGAATAATTTGAATATAATGCCGAATGACTTTGCTAGAATCGATGAAAACCAGATGGAAAATTATTCGAGTCAGTAATATCGATAGGATAATGTATGTAATACGACGAATTCGACTATATTTTATAATCGATCAATTTCCATAATTTTCTCGCAGCTGAAATAGATATAAATTTTATGAACACACCAGAGTTCAATTCTAGCGAAAGATCGGCGTCCAATCAATCGTTACAAGATTCTAGGCAAAACGATTCTCCCTGCGCCATCATCGACTTAGCACCAGAATGGTCTTATTGCGAAGTAAATTCTTAAATTTTATTCCCTCGAGTCGATATTCAATACGAAATTTTTATCACTTTTCATTCGTAGGGTGGAACTAAATTACTGATCATTGGACCATGGTATTTTCAAACAGATTATTCTGTGTTATTCGACAGCTATTCTGTTCCAGCAACGCTGATTCAAGCCGGAGTTTTGAAATGCTACTGCCCAGGTAAGAACATAAAACGACCTACAAAATAACCAGTACATCCCTATATTTAACTTGTGAAATTATGTTTAGAACATGCTGTTGGACTGGTTTCTGTGCAAGTGGTTTCTGGAGGATCCATCATCTCGAATTCCGTCATCTTCGAATACAAGAAAAGACCCAGCTTCGAAGAAAGCACTTGCCAAAGTCTGTGCAACATCAAGTCGGAACATTACAATCAATACATGTACGAAAACGACACCTTGTTGAAGTTCATATTAATACAAAGGATCGAAGCGATACAAGATGATGCCTTCATGCATAGCTCTTCATTAATAAACAAATACGAAGTTAGTTTATAAACTAAGAATGTTTCTATTATTTTCGACCAAAAAATACCAACAATTCATTTTTGTCAATATTCGACACGAAATGAATGAATTCCGGGTTATTTATATGCTTTGGATGAATACACTCGAAGACAAAGTAATCAGCATTTATAAAATAGAATAAATTATTTCTGAAGGAAATCCAAAAGTAGGTAAATTGATCTTGTTGAGCTGTGCGAAATTGCTTTCACAAGGACTATTACGCTTTTAAACATAATACGTTATTGGACACAAACTTGAAAAATTCCTACCACTCAATAATAATTATTAAACTTTTAATGTAGAAATTATTAGGTACCATATCGTTTTCGTGAATATGTCATGTATTATATCTTCTATACAGCGACACTGATCAACTATTAAATTTATTTTTGCAGGAAGTAAGGGAGAAAACTACGATATAAAGAAGCATGGAACATGATACTGTTTGCCAGTTTTTTATTTCCTATATTTGAATGTAAAAATTTTACAAATCTGTGTCCTGTTATTGCTCATTTTTATAAATAGATTGCGTCTTTTTTTTTCTTTTTTTTAAAATAAATTTAAGTAAATATATCTAAATATATCTCATTTATACTGACATGGAATAACCTATTTCTCACAATTTAAGCTATCTAAGTGGTTATTTCACCCAGCATTTTAAAGTATACCATGCCTTATTATACCTATACTAATGTAAAAAATGTAGATAATATACTAACCAAAAAGAATGTCAACGCGTTGAGAATTCCAGTGATATAGACCAGACGATGATTTGTGAAGCAAGTTGAAAGGAAAATATTATTCATTTAATTTCAAATAGAAAAAATTCACATTTTCGTGAAAAAATTTCCTATGATTTGGTAAAATTTCCCTCAATAAAATTGAACTTTCACGAAAATTTTACATCACTCATCATGTAACTAAGATAACGTATAAGACAATTATCTACTTGGATTAAATTAAAATTAATTAAAATAATTATTCGATTATTTGATGTTTTATCGTTAATCATTACTATACTTTTGGAACCCGAGGCTTAGAAGTTTTCAAAAGAATTGCTTACTAATGTTGTGAATTTCATTGGTTACTGATAAGAAAATGAAGAATACTGATAGGTTATTATCATAATCAATAAAAAATTTGTCGAATACAAATAAAATTATGAAAATGTTAGATTAGATTTACCTCCCAATTGAAGATGATAAGAATTATTCAAAATGCTAAATTAGGTATTCATAACACTTATCAGCTCCTTCCTACATTTGAAATTTTGAAATACAAAATTAATGGAATGCAAAATCTTTTAATTCAAATTGACTCGTTTTTTGAAAGTTACCAAATCATTTTTTAACCCAAATTAATTACCTAGCACTGTATAAAATTATATTACGAGTAATATTTCAGCTCTTCAATTTGCTCAATTCATGCATTTAGTTATAGTGAACGGGAAAACTGGCATATTAGGAAGGAACGTACTCAACATCCCAATTCTATAGTTTAATTTTCATAATGCGATATACCTACTTACATTATGAATAGATAGTTATAGTATTATAAAATCAAAAATTTTTGCTCAAAATTATGACTTGAAATAATTTGACAATTGGTTTATAAATTAACTGATAATTTTGTTTCAAGATTTTTTGCATTGCTTAAGGATTTTTTCATTGTTACTATATGAATTAATTTTATCGTAAAAATTTAATACATAAACTGCTACCTAAACTATGTTCTTTTATTTATATTATGCAACTTCATACCAGTCTGAAACCACGATAATGTTCTTGTTCATTAACTTTCTTCTACGTATACTTACATACAGACAAACAATTTTCTATTTACAGTAAACGGGCAAAAAAAGCTATTATTTAGAGCTTTTATTTTGAAAAATTCATATTCAATGCAATACACATTAAAACCTAGAACAGACACTCACATTCAGTATTTACAAGCATGCATAAAACGTATACAAATATGATTCAAAGCTTGAACCATTTGAATAACGCGCTTAAAATATAAAACGCCGAATACGTTTTAATGATTTAATACAGTATTTTTTAAACATTTAAAAATCAAAAAAATGAAATAAATTTAATCAACTATAGCTAATAATTTACACAAATATATTGCACAATTAAGTGTAAAATGGTAAATAAATTAATCACATCGTAGACGTATTTTCATTTTATATTACACATTCAAAAAGAAAAAGAAAACAACAAACAAAATAAAAATCAACGTAAATCTAATTTTACATTTTCGTGGTCTTTCTTTATAAATTGTTTACAAATAATAAATTAATGACACAGCATTGGAATGTACTTTAATCGATAATTATTATTTTTTTTTGGCTAAACATATTACCATAAAATACCTAATAACACGGTTTTGTGATGGTTTTGATTGACAATAAATATCCTTTTATTGCAAATGAGCAAAAATTGAAAAAAAATCGCCTAACCTTCAACGAAGATGATTTCAAGAAATAAACAACTTTTCACATAAGTTGTGAAAAGTTTATTCAGTATCCATATGTTAAATAGCTAACTAAATTCTCAAAACAGCGGAGTATCAACTCCATTGCAATACGCAGAAATAAATGCCTTGCTATTCAATGGGTTTCAGAGTTATATAAATTTTCAATAAAATAAGGTAACCATTGCTAATATCGTTAAAATAAATAAATAAATAAATAAATAACTCTTACGAATGAAAACAAAAAGAAAATTTTTCAAAACATAACACTAAAACGATTATAACTTCAAAACCCAGCTCATATCCTTAAAACGACTATCGAAATTAACATTAATTTCGAATGCTGTACGATCTACACTTGAAACAGCACATAATCCATTACTTCACTTTCGTCGCAATTCCTAATCACATTTTATGCAGTAGTACAAAAAATAGAAAATAAAAGAACAAAAAAGCCGTAAACACTGTTTACAAACTGATTTTCAACAAAACAACAAGAAAGAGTAAAAATTAAATTAAAGAAATAAAAAAAAAAAACGTATCCGTGAAAACAAGATTATTGTACAAATTCGTAGTTGGTTTCGCCGCTGGTAAAATTATTCTCATTTTTAAAATTCGGCAAAAAAATAATTGACGGTAAATTTCTCTTGGAGTAAACAAATGATAATAAATATGAAAAACTTAACAAATAAACATATTTTTCGTATGAAAGACAGACATTCATTAGCAAAATAAAAATATAATAGAACAAAACTGATATGATACGATGAAAAATATCGAGAATTTAAATAATTGGATAAAAACGTTGGTTACAATTTGTACTTTTTAAGCTCTATCCGTTAGTAAATTAATTTATGGATTTTGCGTATACTATGGTAACAAAAAGCGAAAGATCTTAATATTCCAGCATGCATAAATAAATTACAATGATTACCTCGAGAATATTAAATTCGGGAGTTGGCGTCAAATGTCGGAGAAAAACAATAATAAGAAAATGTAGAAATAACTTTTGTCATATTCATGAATTAATTTTGGCTTTTTTTTCATGATGAAAAATATTTCAATTAAAGGAATGTTCGATTGAATATTATTTTTCTCTTATTTTCCGCAATAACCAAAACTTGCACGAATAGAGTTATGGTCATTAAAAAATATCAAAAAGTTGTCATTTTTCAAATTTTTCATGCGTAACAGTGAATTTTATTCATCATGCTAAAACATGATTCATCAAGGAATTCTTTCGAACTTTAATTTTTGAAGTTTAAATACAAAGCGAACAGAAATCAAAAGAGAAATATTCCATCGCACGAAAAAAGGTCTGAACTAACAAATCTCTACAATTCATTCTTACATAAGCTATATCACACATAATCGTTTGCGTGGAATCAAAATATCACGTAATTAAATTACAGAAAAAACGGTAACAATCTAAAATCAACTTTTGAAGAAAACAACATACTCGTAATCATCTGCAAAGATAAAAAACCGCACATTATCTGTAACAGAACCTCCATTGTCAGCGAAAAACATTTGATTGTACATCAAATCGGAGGGCCAAATAGTTGAGTCAATTTTAGTTCATACATATTCGTATAAACAGAAATAAACTGAGTGCAACCTTAACATACATATTTTTATAATATTATTATAGTCATCATTAGGTAAATCATAAATATTAACACAAACGTAAAAATTCTTCGCGCTTGTAGCTATGTAACAAATAACAACAAAATGCTTCAAAAATGCAAGTTGCCAAGTACGACGGATTTTTCGATTTATTCGAGTTTCATCACCCATCACGTACTTTCTTGGATGAAAATACACCATTTCAAAGAGGTATGCATATTTTTTTTTCATTTATCTTCGTCTTCTTCCATCGGTTCGACGGATATTTCAGGTACAATATTCCTAGAAAAGGTAATGTACACGCATATATACATACTGCTGCTAAACACACGTAATTATGTTTGAATGGAAAAATAAAAATTCCTATATCTTACTTCAAACTAGCGGAATTCCTTTTATTCATTGACAATGAAGCCATAGCCGAAATCGCTTCGTTCTCTTCGCATAACTGAGCTTCAACAGCACTCAGACTGACTGTGTGCGCTAATTTCTTAAGTACCGGCCAATGAGGAAGCTAGGGTATAAAAAATTTAATCAATAAAAATGTTGAAGATTTGAAAAAACCTACATCTAACGTCAATTACTTGTATTGCGATGGTTTTTTGAAGCGTATCTATAGCATTTTGGCAAGGATGTCTTCTCAATTCTTCTTCACTAACAGGTGATGAACTACTATCCAGCAAGGCACGAACGCATTCTTCCGAACAATCACAAATGGCAGGTAAATCGTATCCTCCTTCGAGGGATAGCACAACCTAAATTCATAATTTCATTTTAATAATCGCGTCAAATGTCAATCATTATCTTTCACTTTTCTCACTCACTTTTCCATCGGCTAGCTGGGCCAGCTGCTGGGTCATAAATCCGAAACAGGCTGGCGAGACATTATAACCACCTAGTGGAGGTGGATGGCCTAACGCAGCATCGAAACCAGCAGACACCAAAATTATATCTGGTACGAATTCCTAAAATGAAATTCCATTATATTAACCCTCAGTATATAAATCGGTCAACGTGTATCGGTATGAAGTACACTTACCCTAGCGATGGGCATAACAATAGTTCTAAACGCAGCTAAATATTCAGCGTCGCCCATAGGCGGATTTAGGCCACCGCTCCATGCTACGTTTACGTTGTATCCTAGACCACTTCCGCTACCACGCTGTGTCAACACGAATGGAAAAATTATCAGCGTAAAATTACAAATATCATTCCAATAATGATAAGTTAATTTATCTTCTAATGTCGAAAGTTAACAAGTCGTTAACGTTTCTTACTTCTATGACTCATTCACACGCGTATGAAAAGTTTTGAACAACTCGATAATAAGTAATCGCTAAAAAAAACCACCAACTATATTCAAGTACCTCATTCGGAGCACCCGTTCCGGGAAAAAAATTTCCATCGTCGTGACGATGAATAGATAAATATAAAACTCGTCGATCTTCGTAAAACATTTGTTGCGTGCCATTACCGTGATGTACATCCTATCGAATAAAGTACGAATGAATATCGTTTTCGTACGTTTATACTGCGAAGCATACGGGAGAATAAAATTTTCAATTTATATTTACCCAATCAACGATTAATATTCTCCTAAGGTCGAGCTTTTGCTGTAGCAACTTAGCGGCGATAGCGACTGAGTTGAAAAAACAAAAACCCATAGCTTGAGCAGCTTCCGCGTGATGACCGGGAGGCCTCACTATTGCGAAACCATTTTTAATATCACCACTAGCAGCTAAAAATCGACGTAAAAAAGAATAAGCATGAGTATGGACTACAGAGAATATCAAAAACATTGTTATATTTTTAACCATGTCTATACTTTTTTATACCTTTAAATGCGAGATCTATAACACAACCAACAGCCATCCGTGCAGCAGGAGCAGTATGTACTTCGTGCCAAGTAGTATCAGAATCAACACCGATACCACCGCATGGTAGTCTTACGAAATTTTTTAATGATAATTCAGATAATTTATTGGCATCCATTTTTTGCCTACTTAAAGGATTCGTACCTGCAAAAAATATTTCAATTGAATTTACTTTCATTTTTTAGACTTCACGACTAATAATAAACAATTATCAGCATCAAAATCAAACCCATTTCACGTTTTCAATAGTTCAGCAAATCGATGCTTTTTTACGAGAAAACCTCAACGAAAATTTCTTTACAAAAATATGTAGAAACTAACTCCACTAACAACCTACTAAAAGTACAGATGAGCGTTCATCTATAAAAGCCTCCATTCCTATTTGATGGGTATAGCACACGGGTGAAAAATTTTTCGCTACACATCCTTAGGTTTTGATCGAAGAACAAGAATAAATCAGTGACATTTTATTCTATACTATATTTCCTACAACTTTTATATATATTTTTTTGTTATAGCCCACAGCTGGAGAGCTACGGGTGTTTGAAATTTGGTACTTTTAGGGCTCCATTACAATTCATTTATTTGCGCTATCTATGACAATTTATATCCGAATGAATAATGCATGTATGATGACTTGTGTGACTATATATCAACCCCATCATGACCCTATGGAGGTCTCAGCCCTCTCCCTTCACCTCTTAAATGCATACCTACCTAAGTAAAAATGTCCTCGTTGAGTAAAATGGGTTTATTTACTATAAATTATCTATAACACCTTCCCACTCATTGGCACATAAAGCTTTCCGGCTTTAGGGTTTTTCAAAATCATTTCTTAAGCGTACAGCGTAATAAATTGCGATTTTTCAAAATTATGCTTGCTTATAAACTTACACTAAATATGAATATTAAATATTAAGATACACCCAGTTGCTTTCAATAAAGTTTGTTTTTGTTCTTTTTTTATTCAAATTACTGCATTCCATGAAAATAGGTATTTCAAATATAAAGTCGAGTCCCGACTCTTACTCTTGTTACAAATTTTAGCCAACACCAAAAAAAAGTTCTGAGTGGCCAATATTCGCATTACACATCAGTTTCATGTGGATTCCGGCCTACTCTTCTCACTCACATATATGTACGTACAATCACACCAAGAATAAGCCAAGTACATATAACTTTTTTTTTTTTTTTAATAATAAACGAAAATGTAAACTATTTCACTTGAATTAGTATTCATCAGGATTGAGCAGGCTCCGAATCATTTTCTTTCGGGGATTCGCTCAACCCTCATGTATGCATTATATTTTCGATTCCTTGTACGATGTTTGTGTATTGTCTACAAATATAGGTATATTCTAATATTCTAATATAAAATAAAAAATATCTTATGTAGACAGCTCATCCTTGGTGTAATTCACTGCATATGCGAGGGGAGGGGGTAGAGATCCACACGAAATTGGTTTAAAGTTGAAAGATGTAATTCATAATTATGCAGTAAATTAAACGTATTCACTAACATAAAAATATTCATACTTAGATAGGTATGCATTTGAAGATAAGAAAGGGGGCTGAGAACTCCATAGGGTCAGGATTGGGTTGCATGTAATTACAAGTTGTTCTATATACATTTTTTATTCTCATATATAATGTCACATAGCATAGTTGAATTAAATGTAATGGAGACCGTGAAGTCATAAATTAAAAAAATCCTTAACTACCCATCTACAGGTTGTAACGAAAAAATGTTTGCGTAAATGTTGTAGAAAATTTAATGTAGAACAAAACTGCACTGAGCTAATGATGCCTTACGATCAAACCTTGAGGAGATATAGCAAAAAAATATGTGTTTTGGGAGGCGGTTCCAACACCCCATGTGGGTCAAGTCCACAATCTAGGAAATGGACATTTGGTATGTTGTTAGTGAACCTGTCTTTTTACATATAAATGAAAAAAATCTTCGTTGGAAATTCTTTCCTTAAAGATTCTTTTGTGGTCTAGTTTACTGGATTACAACTTCCAATTAGAAATAAAATTTTCTACATTAATATTTCACCAAAAAAAAGGAAGAATATAAGATGTGAAAGAACATTAATACACTTTGCAATAGGAAAATGGGTGAATGTTTTAGATAAGGTTTCAAATTCGGAAAAAAATATCAAGCACAATCAGTTCACAATTATTCATGAAGTACATTGGCTAATAAAGAGATAGTAAAATGGAGCCTTTTGGATTATGGTATAATGAAATGGATAAAATTCAGGTTTAAAAAACATCAACCATTATGATCTCAAAAAAATAAAATAAAGCAAAATAAATAATGATTTACAATTTTAAGAAGCCAAAGAATTACAAAAAAAAAGTTAAGTATCTAATAACAACACAATTTCGCTGGAATTCGATATTAAGACTGGAAATTTAGATTTCATATTCTTTACAACCGTAACTTGAAAATTGCTGAATTTGAAAGATGATTTATCAAGTTCCAGAAAATTTTGAATAGAATAATTTTCCTTTCATCATTTGATCAAAAATAAGGAAATTTTTTCAACACAATGTCCAAACAAGCTCCATTTTTTCAAACACACAATGAAGTTGCAAGCAGAAAAGTTCAGCAGAAAAATGCACGATTTCCTATAAAACGTTCCAAGATGTATAAAAGATCAACACATTGCTAAACTTGATAAATGTCACACCTTTCATTTCAATCCTACGTTACGGGCGCATTATCCGATAATTTCAATCATACTGGAGAATGAATTCATTCACATGCTTGAAATTAGGCCATCTTCGTTTTAATCCTCCCTCCAATTTCGAATTAATCGTTCCTTGATGCTTTAACTTATTATTTCTCCTTCATTCGCGTAAGTTCGACTTATTGCGAAAAAATGACGAGCATTTTTCTCGTGATTTTCGTATTCGTATCAAATATTTACGTTTAAACGTCAATTCGTTTGTAATGATCGGTCTTGGAATGTTGTGGGTTTCTTTTCTTATTCTGTGCACACGAGTAAAGCATCGACTTCGAAATGATTACGATAGTATTTTCAGCAATTTTCATTTGGGTACTCGTTCTGGTAAAGTTAGCCAGAAACTATTCTTCGTCAGTTAATTCTCGTAGAATAAAATTTTTTTTTTAATTTTAATTTTTTTTTTTTTGCTAAACTACTGCTTAAAAATAATATTATAAAAAACGATATTTTTCTCTAATTCCAGCGACGCTGCGTTTCATATAGAGTAGGAATTTTCGAAATTTCATTCTAAAATATAAGAAATTAATAACTATCGATTAATCGAAACATTCTTTAAAGGTAATTATACTAAAACCTAAAATTCTAGATATGTTTTTAAATTACGATGACCCAGTAATAAGAAAACTATATCGCAACGGAAGCGACGATTAACTTCCGCGGAATATGACGGTTGGATGAAAGCGATTTAAATATATAACTAAAATATAACTGTTACATCCTATCATTTAATGTATCTTACCGAATAGCGAAGTATGAGCCTCCGAATGGCAGGTCTGTAATTCTTCTAAAGTCGCCTTTCGAGATCTCACCCTGTCACATCTTTGTACCAAACCAGTTTCTAGTAACCTAGCCCACACGCTTTGCAATCGCCCACCATGTTCCGGATGACTAGAATTATTACCGCAAATGCAAGCGTGTTTCAACATCAAACTATCAAAGGCTAGACCTGTCGTTACTCTATGAGAGCTCCTGTATCAGATAAAACATTATCATCATTTTTCCATGTTCACAATTCACATTGTTTTTTTTTTTTTCGATTCCACTTACCCGGACATTTTAACAGATGGTATATAATGATTTACATTTGGCGTATTAAGTACAGGAGGTGCTCCAGTTTCTGTATTTAGCGCAACTAGAGGACTGGAAAATGCACGCGCTAACGGCCTAGCTGGATGTGATGAACCCGATGGCACACCTATTAATAAAACGATACCGAATGATATACACAACACTTCGAATTTATGATACGAATAGGTAAATTAATACGTACCATCAACGTGTAAAAGATTTTTAAACATATTTTCTCTAATTTGTTTCTGATTTGGGAACTGTTCGCCATTACTGTCGGTTTTATTTGAGTTATTTCTACCACCCGTTAAGTCGATAACCTGCGCGAGAAAATTACTCAATATTCCTGGCAAACTTTATTCGAGCGTACTAAACTTTCAAATCATTACCTCAGCTGTGATATTTTCGTCTTCATTTTCTTCCTCAGTTTTATTATTTTGAGGAACAGTGGTATGAGATTGAGATCTAGTTCCAACTCGGGTCAAAACAGTTTGTCTAATTTGCTGGAAAAAAAAAAAATTTATTAGGAAACGAAAACTAAAATAATTTTTATCCGAAATTTAAATTTAATTACTTGTTTTAAATAATTGTGCGGATGCATATGTTGTTGTTGCTCCTGAGCTTGCTGCTCATTGCTGTCTTCGTAATGCACGCCGAGGCTATTGGGCGACGACGCCGTCAACATAGGATGACCCAAAGGTAAAGGAGCGGACTGCGTTCTTCCGAGCGGACGATGACCTTGTTTATTTAAACGAGCTCGCGCAACCTAAAATATCAAATAAAAGTCATAAAAATCAATCAAACATTATTATCATAATAGGAGCAAATTTCAAACATACCTGAGAATCTGTGATAGGTAATGGAGCCTCGTAGATGGAAGGAAAGTAGTTCTGACGAGATTGTTCTAATGCTTGCATCTGTTTATGAATATAGCCCGGAGAATTAGGATTACTATACTCCGATACGGTTTCTATTCCTGAATTAAAAAAAGGCAATTTTAAAATAAAAACATTCATCTTCTCACGACGCCATAATACCAGTATTCCAGCTACCTGGTAAAGTAGGATAATACGGAAGTGTAGAAGGAAGAAGTTGCCCAGTCAACGGCATACCTAGCCGAGCAGTAAATGCCGCCCTAATTTCTGCCTCGGAAACGGGAGCTAATCTTTTGGCATTTTCCTACAAGAACGCGAACAAATTAAATGCAAAAAAAATTTATTTCTCAATAAAAAAATGCTTATTTTTATAGCAAAAAAACATACTGTGGAAGATGGTGGCCTTCCTAATGAGATATTTGGGAGCGAAGGACTATTATACAATGATAAATCATTTACACTTCCACTTCGATCGTTATTATTAGATAACTGTCCATACGGTGGTTCAACCTCCTGAAAAAATCCGAATTCAAGATTACACCATATATCATTCCAAAATCTTCGTCGTCATTAATTAATAAATATCTATACTTCTTGTATAGGCGTGTTTGGACCTCCGGATGGTGATATTTGGCTATTTGAAACAACAACTGGGGGAGAGTTCGGTCCCGAATCTGAATTACTATTTGAAGTTTCAACTGCAATCAATACGAATAATATTAGAAAAAACAAATTTACACGAAACGCGAACGGGGAAATCCGAGATATTATCAGAATAAGCGACTATCATAACAAAAAAATGTTGTTAATCAATTTGAATTCGCTTTTATATTCACCGACCAGAAAAATTTCTTAATCAAAAATGCTCGTAAAATTCTATGAATTCCACGCCTAACAGTAAAATAATTAGAAACCAAACTCTTATTCAACACCGCGCAATTCGCATGAAACGAAAAATCCCAATGATTTTGTGAGTTTAATGGAAACTGAATTTTACAAGTTTTTAAAAAACGTAAGCAGCCACGCTGCATTATTGGAGCTGAATTTGCAATGAGGGTTTGTTCAAATCTACAGATAATGTTGTTGCCTCTTTACACTCGACTAATACCGAGACTGAATACTTCACTTTCCCTACCAAAATCAAATAAGAATTGGAATTATGGATATGTAGTTCAAGGTCAGACTTGACTACGAGGCGTAAACACAATACATTTTGTCAATTCATAGCCCTTTATGGACAATGGTAGTAGGCACTTCTAGTCCACATGAATGGTATGAAACCATATTCACAAAATCTCACCTATTTAAGGCTTTTATTCAAGCCTTTTTCAAATTTCGAAAATTCGCTATTTTGTATGCATTCTGACCCAAATTCAAGGTGTCATATTGTGGTTCCTAACAAAACTAACATACGAAGTTTGAGTTTTTCAAATGCACTTAGTATGAGGATATAAAATTTTTAATAAAATATTATCGAAAATTTTCGACTTTTCGTACATTCCACCCATTTTGAAAACAATATCCATTCTTTTTTTCCTCCAACAGTACTTGTAAAGGTGGATTTGGAATATAGTATTATTTGTATTGCTAGTAATCATGTGAGCCCATTTTTATCGAATTTGAGCAATTTAAGGCTCGTCAAGTATTCCTCAAATTTTGATCATCCGGCATTTTGGATCCATTTTGAAGGAAATTCAAGAGATCATATTCTAGTCTGCAATTAACTTTAAATATAAAATTTAAGTTTTCTAAAGAGATTTGGTGAGGGGATATGAAGTATTCAAGAAATTTTATGATTTTCGAAACCTCCTCTTGAGAAGCTGAAATCTGAATTTGTTGGTGTCCTCAATTCACTATTTCATATACAACACTGAACAAATTTTTTTTAGGTATTTGCTCTTGTTCCAGCCTTTTTCAAAATTCAAATAAACTAGGTACTATCTTGAACCAAACTGCTAGAAAAAATATTCATAGATATTCACACGAACATTTTCCAACCAAATTTTGAGTTAATTTTATCCACACTTGCTCGCGTTATCAAGCAAAGGAGGAAACGCGATGATGATGTCAAGACTCCCCCGATCTCTTCAACTACTCCTTCTAAATCAGGTAGGCTATACAGTGTACAAGTTATCTTTATTAATTGAAAACTCAATAAAAAACCAAGTAGAAGCAATATGGCAGAAGGGCAACTTTTTTCATCAAAAATATTTTTATTAAAAAAAAACTTCAATATCGATATGCAGTGGTAACCAAGATGATACTTTTAAATTGAATTCATTAAAAACCCCTTTGTTTCTTATGAAAAAATTTACCCTTGTTCCGCTTCTGAATGTGAATAAAAATAGACAAATTTGTTTAAGACTCATTTTTACACCAAAATAAATCGTTGTGTAAAGTAATGGTAGAGAAAAGTGGTAAACTTTATTTTCTCAAATAAATATTTCAGAGTCTCTATATTTGAAACTCCTCACGCTTTTCTCAAATTTTGGCTACTTGAAAATTTGCCTTTGGCTGGATCCATTTTTATACGAATTCAAGAGGTTTTATTACGTTTCTATCAAGCTAAAAATTTCTACAGTTGAATTCAATGTTCCTCCTAAATCCGTAATTTTTCACCTTACTCTATTTCATCGACATCGTGATGAAAAATCTTTCATACCTTATGGTCATTCCACGACGAATTATTTAAATTATAAATAAATGGCGTTGTTAATTTATTACCATATGTATACTAACCTGCCAAATATGACTTTTTTTTGTTAAAAATTCGATCTTTTTTTCGAGCTATAGGACTGCACCGCCTTTCGTAAACACGTTGTTTCAACCTCAGCCTTACTAAATTTGGTTCGGAGGCTACATGCACATTGTATAAAGCATTAATATGTTATCGCAACAAAAACCAAACAAAAATAATCAAACGGTAAAATTATTAATACAGCTATACATGTTAAATGATCAAACAATAATAAAAAAAAAAAAAAATAGAATTAAATTAAAAATAAAATGCCAATTCATCGAATTCGAAAAAAAGTAATAAGCAATAATTTATCAAACTGAAAACGATCTTCTGCGTAGATACCAGGTATATACGTTATCTCAACACAAGTAGGTACCTTCGATATCCATTCAACACCCTGAAAATAGTTTCTGCACGATAAAACTTTATTAATTTTACATCTAAAATTGGATATTATTTTTTAATCTATTTCCCAGCATCGCCAAATGAAATTTTGAAATACTATCTTAAAATAATCATCAGGTGATTACAAATAACCTTAATGGTAACACACGTTCTATCTTCCGTCAATTTTTACATCAAATCATATCGCTCAAGCCATCGTTTAAATCACCGCATATCACGCTAACACTATTTTATTATCTGTTTTCCCCTTATAAGATAAAAACTCGAGAAATACGTTCGAGATAAAAAAATTTGATATTGATAGATAATGAAAATTACAGAGAAATTAACTCATTGCTCCTATTTATAATCTATATACTAGTTACAAGAATTTTTTTAATCATAAAAAAAAAATGAATCACGACCTTTCGTATATTCTTATAGTCGTAATTTTTTTCGTGTTTTCATTAAAGAATGAATTCTGGAATTAAAGATATACCCTTTAATTTGCACCAAGCGTTAGCGCAACGAGTTTCCCTTGAAATTGAAATTGTGTGGTGGAATATTTATTCAACGAAAATCAATTTAAACCTTAAGCCGGCCACACAAAAGGGACGAAATGTACTTTGAAATTATTATCGATTTATTTCCCAGCCAGTGTATGTTTTGTGTTCAACATAATCTAAAAAAAAAATTCGAACAAAATTGGAAATTGGCATTTTATTTTCGATAAAAGTAATAACTGACTTGAAAAAAAAATACACACGTTGTTAGTAACACAAAATTTGTTACTATTAAAAATAAAAAAATAAAAAAAATAAACGTGTTTCAAAAAATATGTTACCTGTTTTACGAAGTGGAAAATCATCTTCGAACTTTCCCAATAAAGAATTCAAACAATACGGAGTAGTTCCACTCGCTACATTCGGTTCTGATTGCAAAATATTCCTAAGGAAAAAATAACACGTCATACTTAAAACAAAGGTGTATCTATTAATTCATAAGATAGCGATAACAACGAAACATTTGATAAATAATTTGGAATAAATAAGGCCACAGAGTTCCACATACTTTGATTATTGCTTCAACTAATTTTAAAAATTATAATTAAGAAATTCGAGAGAGATCCTTCTAATTGATTGTATACGTATTTTGAATGTCATTTACTACATTCCCTCCTCCTCTCCGCCCCGCATCGTGAACAACAGTCGAAATTATTTGGAATATCAAAATGAACAATTTCATTTCGTAATAATAAATGTGATAAGTTAAAAAAAAGATAATTTTCTACTTTTTTTTTTTTTTTTTTTTTTGTAACATCTGTAACTCCAAAATAAATTGTTGCTTACGTAAGAAAAATCGTTGCAGTATTTTTTACCATTCGGTTACTTTTTTATCAGTAAAAAAACTTCAATACATTATCACCCACCTATGTAATATACGTATGTTCACTTTACGGCCCGAAGATAAAGGAAATTTCTTAGTGGAACATTTAAAATGAATAAATTGCTGAGTAATAATTCTTAGAATAGCTTCGTATTACGTACCAACTTCGAAACTGATTTTGCGAAGATGAATTGGATGCTGCAGCGGCTTCTCTTTGTTTTTTATTCAGCAAAAACCCCTGAAAAAAATCAATTTTTCGTAAGAAATTTTTTTTCTCATTTTTAATTAGAATATTTCGTAAATCGAGCGAATGAACCGTACCGCTCGATCTGGGCTACGGAAATTCGTAGATAAAAACATCCGTGATATGCGTAATTGCGTATGAAAAAAATAAATAAAACAAAACTAAAAAGAAACGGGTCGTCTAGCGAATAACAAACATATTTCATTACATTTAATTTGTTTGGTAATGGGGAAATCCGAAGTATAACGTAGATTACTTTCTTATGGCTGAATGACGAGAAATAAATCAGACTAGTTTTATTTATATCCCGCTCGGTAAAAAATTCACTTCACTTTCGTCACCACCATCGATCGACTATTTACAAAAATACCGAAAGCGAATTCAAGGTAAAACGTCAACTTGAGCTGTTAATCGATTAAATAGGCAATTGAGCAAAAGAAACCCATCAATTCGCTAGCGACCGGGAGCTACATGCTATATTATCCGAAAGGTATGGTGAAAATTGTAACAAATCGTATTTCATTGGTACGATATTGATAATTAACAAAAACATAATACTTAACGAGGGCGCGTGACCAATAAACTATCGTCACGGTTATGTTTACATACCTGCAATTTCTGTTTGACTTCTGATGATGCAACTGCACTTTGCTCGTGCTTCTCTTTTTTTTTCAAAGATTCTATGCGTTCTTGTTCTCGCCTTTCTCTTTGTTCTCTTTCCTCAACTTCGCGTTGTTTATCCCATAATTCCTGGAATCGAAATAGACGCGATTAATTAGCGTTAAGCTTCATGAAAAAAGGTCCGTATATCATCGTCCACAAAAGATGGAAAAAATAATCGTCTGAATTTAGAATTACCTACAGCTATATATCATATCTATACATGAATATTACCTGTAAATGTTGCCTCAACTGTTGTTCATGCTGCTCGGCTAACTGCTGCTGCTGCGCTTGAAAATGCTGTAGCAATATTTGTTGCTGCATTTGCTGCTGTTTTTTCAACTGTAAATTCAACCCAGTACATAGGTTTAGGTATAGCGAGTTCGCAATTTGTTTCGTCGAGCGCGGGTAATTAAGAAATATAAATTTGTCGACACGTTTCACACGCCTCGAACCAACTCGATAAGTGTATGCGCCGTTTTAACGATATATTTGCACCTACTCGTCCCCCTCGCAGTGCTTAAAAATATAAGTAGATACAAGTTTCTTGCAGATAGAACTATGATAAGTACCTGTAAAATCTGTTGCTGAATTGCTTGTTCTTTGATATTATTTCTATTCAAAAAATCATTTCTTCTGTTCACCGTGGGACTGCTGCCGGGAGAGTTTCCAGTCATTTCTACGAAAAAAAAAATTATTTTGTATATTTTCTAAAATCAGAGAGACGTGGAGATTTTTGATTACTAATAATATGGAGCATTATGTTTTATCGATTTAAGATGGCATAATTTTTTTTTCGTATTTTTGAGGCTGACCAAAATAATGAGGAGCCTCTTTTGGACACGAGGACGCACCCAAATTTCAAAGAAAGAATATAAAAAAAATTCTAATTTTAACATACAATTTAAATAGAAAAAAATTCGAATTTTTTATATTTTCATGTCTGAATGACAGAACCGCAAAAAATTCAAGTATCTCCAGGAGGAATTTTATTATTTGGCTCTTGAGTACATAGAAAAGGAAAAAATACGATTTTTTTCAAATTTCCATTATCAGTCCTAATTTTTAAAAACAAATTTTTCATAAAAATTTCAATAATTTTTATAAAATTTAGGTTCGTCACGAACTTCAAAAAATAAAACTTTAACCTATTCCGTTTCAAAAATACGAGAAATAAATTTTCTGAACTATTTTCAGAACTATTTTCGTTCTACCCTAATGTACATACAATCTTGCATACGTGTTTGACCTTCAAAACAACATTTTTATGAATATTTGCCGACGAATATTTGAACAGAAAATAACCCATCTAGGATCTATGCTTCACCATCTACAACCTTCCCAATAAATTAAAGAACAGTGGCACAATCATAAATTTTTCCAAGAGAAGAAGTGAAAACGTGTTTAACTGTTTAACCACTTATAGATACGATTTTTCCAAGTAAAAAAGCATACATTTTAGGTTAGGACCTTTAAATTCAAGTGTTTTGCGCGCAGTTTAACTACTCTTTCTTTTTATGGTCATATTATGAGGGATGATTTTTTTTTGTCAAAAAAAAAAATAAATATTGAATTTCAATCTACAGATTTGACATGACATGCTATTATATGCTAACTCAGTGACGTAGCTAGGATTTTTTTATTGATTGGACCACAAAATATTCACTTTTGTAGACAGATTTTTTTTTTGGTGTGGCGGTAGGGAGTAAATTGATTGCTATTACTACTTTGTACAAATAAATAAATTAAGATAAATTACATCATTTTCAAGATGAGTAACTACCACTATTTCTGTTTTTAATTATGGCTTCTAGGGAATAGGGAGTGGATCACAAATTTTTACCTCTGAGCGAACTTAAAATCTACAATCCATATCCCATATAACATTCGAGTTCACATTTCGGGAAAGAAGAGTACCTTAGCACCTTGCACTTTTGCTATGAGTAGCCCATTGTATCTCATTTTATAGGAGAAAATAAGAAAATATCTAGACAACATTTTTACTTGTTAGGTGGAAATTTCAAGGAATAAGCATTTTTGAAATTCCATGACCCCCTCCAACAACAGATAATACGGGTATAGTCTACATCAAGAGTTCAAATCTCATTTACCAAGATTCATTTGAGAAAATGGGGAACAGGTTTTTGTATTTTTAAGAAATATTAAAATAAGAATTAGTTTTTTGTGAACTAATTTTTTTTTTTCAAATAACGCATATTAAATAAAGTAAAATGTCATGTTCAAGGCACTAAAAAGAAAAGTTATCGTGTAGAATCGAAATTGAAAACGTTGATTTTTCATACTTTCCCTTATCATTTTATACGTATATTTAACGATTGAGCAATGAATTTTATATAATAAAATAGTTAATTTTCTAAGATTTTATCATCATCATCATTATTAGAAAAAGTAAGAAAATAAAGAATTCGTGCGAAGTGAATCATTACAGAAAAAAATGAATATTCCGAGAAGCATAAGAATGATGCATTATACTTATAATAGGATAGTGTCTGCAAAGTTTCGTTATGTTAAAAAAAAAAAAAAAAACAATATTGCAAATATTCATAATATGCTCAGTGGCATAACCAAAAATGATTAATTTTTTTTTAAATAATTAATAATCAAAAATATATTAAATAAAAATTTTTATTTTTTTAATATATAACTTCAATTAAAAATAACATTTTTAATCCATAAATATTATAATTACTATTTTTTAACCAAATAAAATAAATTGATATCAAATGAAACAAATTTTTTCATAGGCCTCATTTTTATCACGAATTTTTAATTTTAATTCTAAATTCCTTCTACGATATATTTTGGTTCTGAGATTAGAAACAATTTTCTTTCACACTTCGCGCCCATTTAAAACCACCGCTAAAAAATTATTTTCCCACTGTTTCCCTCTTTGAGAAAATCCTGGCCATACTATTGAATATACGAGTACCTATCAATCAGCAATAAATTCAACGTCATAAAAAAGTTTCCATGAAGGAATCTATTCTCGCTAGCTGCTTCTCTTCCTTATCGAATACAGTACGAATTATTCAAATTACAAATAAATGAAATTGAAAAAAAGCTTTACAATAACTTTCTAACATCAAATTCACTTAGTTACACACACATTTGCAAATTACAAAAAAAAAATGATAAATTAAAAAAAAAATTTGAAAATTACGAAGAAATGTTTAGACAGCTTTTCTCTCCATACCATCCGATTCACATTAATGAATTACGCTTTCAAAACATTCTCTCTCTCGCAACATCGTCAAAATGGCACTGGCGGTAAACTCTATTAAAAAAATGTCATCGTAGTTCCAGTATTCGTTAATGTTAGCGAATTGACAAGCGACATATTTCATTAATATACGTTTAAAATTTTACATTATCTTATTATGGTTTATTTTCGATTGATTTTACAAGCTTTGAAAATTTTCATCAAAACAGAATCGATCATAATACAATTTAAACGTAAATGACAAGCTGAAAAGTTATACTCATTACTTTTGAGACGCAGGTATCCGTCATTTTGTTTTGAACGATTAAAATTTTTATACGACATTTATGATGTTTTTGGAAATTTGTTTTATTTTTAACAAAAAAATTGTTCCATCAGATTTACACAAATCACGATGAGTGCGATATTCGTACAATAAGTCTCAGCTGAAGTGATTTCTCTCTGTTTTCAAGAATGAATTAATCAGAGCAAGTATGGAGAGGGTTGAACGTCTTGAAGCCTCCTTACTAAAGTTACTAAATGTGTTGGGTGATACTCAACCATTTTAGTTTATTTAAAAACTAATGATTTTCGAACAGGAGTTCCAAAAATATTTTCAAGTTGAATTTCGTGGCCCTTTGATTCATTAAAGTAAAATAGTTTAATATGAATTAATTCTTAATACAGACCCACCGGTATTTCGTTCAATAATAGCGTAATCTAGCGGGAAAAAATTAGATGCGTACTTCTTTGACATTGAAAAATGATGATGCGAAAAGAACCAACCCAAAAGTTTATAAAAAAAAAAAAATTAGACAAAAAAATGTCACTAACTCAATATTACATATCATACTTACTCTCATTTTATCAAAAACACGGTGTATTTCTTTGAGGCGTGTAAGTTAATAAAATGATAGGTTATAAAAGCATTACAATATTTTATACAATTTGTTCAATGAGTTGGCAAAAAAAAAAAAAAACTAAGTCGATAATAATTTTTTTTTCAAAGTTGTCCAATATAGACCACTTCTTTTTACTAATAAAACGAACTTGAATGAATTCTGTTTTTATGTTCTCAAAGATTTTTTCGATACCTAAATGGTGGAAACTTCGGACACCACCGTTGGCACATAAATCAGTAGTTCGATTTGGTGAAGTGTTGCAAATATTTGTATAAAAGCAAAAATTAGAATTTGTTCCATTTAGTTATAATTTCAATGTTATATCACTCATTGGAAATGTCATTACCACATTACTGTGTTATTATGAATACTGTATGCACATACATAGAGAAAAAAGCTTTTGTGGGATTTGAACCACAAACCCCCTCCCCTAATTTATATCAATGGACATTACGCAAGATGTAATCCGCCCTTTGATACTTTCTTGAAAAAAAGATACATCAGTCCTGTATAGTAAGCTTGCTATTTCGAGGGGTGAGGGAACAAATCAAATCCTCCAAGGAGTTTTGACTTCTTTTCTTTCGCCAATTGGTATTTTTCCAATAAACAACAAAATTTTACTTGTGGGCTTAAATTTTTCTAGAGGTGCTCTTGCCACTTCTGGCAACGGATCTGGGGGGACGTAAAAACAGTTAAAATACACATCATATTGAAGCGAATTATATCCTCTTTCATGATGTTTACAAGAAATGCCTCAATAAAAACAGAATTTGGTATACTGTAAAGCTTAGTTTCTCATAAAAAATCCAGCTAAAAAATATGCATGTTCTACATACGTGCCTTAAATCCTGTTGTTGTTGTTGTTTTTTTTAAATAAAAAAGCAATGAACATTTATTCCAAGTATTATACATATGCGTTTTTTAGATTTTTTTTTTAATACTTTCCATGCTAAGAAGCCAAAAAATTCTTTTCTCAAATCGGTTCATCGTTCAAAAAGAAACAAAACAATGATAATAATAGAGTTCATTTTTGACTTGTTCTATTTCAGAGTAATATAAGTAGACTCTTCCTCGCAGTGATCCATTGAAACTTCAAGACCATAAGCCCCTATAGTAAGTAAGCCCAAAAAACACTCCCATTTATGCTTCTTCTTTACTGGTAAAGATGTAATTTTATGGTTCAAAACTCAATATTCCCTTTTCTCTTTCACCCTTTTATCATGTATGCAGATTGAAGAGAGCAAAAACTACGAACCGAATCTTCATTTGAACTGTGACGATTAATGATTTCGATTTCGAACACAAAGCGACAGAAAATTTTCAAAAAAAAAAAAAAAAATTTCGTGAAACGAAGGAAAAAAATGTCAAGTCGATATAAGTGAATACGTGTACTTTTCCATACGAGAACCAAATCCAAAAATAAACTAGTATATTTTGAGTTGGGTACACAATATATATACAAAAAATTAGTTATAGCTACTAACCTTTTTGAGACAGGTGGGTGAAGGAAGAATTTATATCTACACTTCTATAAGGACCAACATCTTCTGCAACAAAAAAAAAATCCATCATCAACACATATCATCATTACCTTGATACATACGACATACCTATTCCAGGTAATTTAAACCTGTTCGCTTCTTCGATAAATTTAATCGAAAATTTGACGAAATTTTTTTTACGAACCCCTGCCATAAATTCTAATTTTAACTTTCACAAAACGATAACAATCCACCATTTCGCGCGTACTACGCGATTCAACGTGTCGAAGGAAAAAAGCATCATTAAAGGTGCCATAGAATCCTTCAATCGTCGGTTATTTTTTACTATTTTTTTGTCATGCATTTAAACGCGTTAAAATTAAAGCAACAGGTCTGTTTGTTCTCTCACAGCTGTTCGGTAACGCGACCGTTAATTACACAATTTGCATCGAGCGTGTACGTGTGTTGGCGAAAAAAATCGATTTTTTTCGTTACATTTTGTACACCGCCGCGGTATAAACATTTTTTTTCAAAAATATCATCCAAGTCGATCCATCTACCTCATATTTTCAAGAATTTACCATACAGTGTATGGTAAAGGTGCTCTACAGAAGCCCCACATAATGCTACTTTTGTAACCCCTTGATACGGGTTTAAATACGAGTTCGAATTACATTTACGACAATAACAGGGTATTCTTCGAGTATACGTGGGATACGAAGTATTTTCAATTCGAAATTGAAAATTCGTCTCGAATCCGTACAAAAAGATTTCACATACGTCGTAATAACTATACCAATTTTTCTCGCGCGATAAATAATTCACCGACCATAATAAATATCCCCAAGTTGGCGTTAATTCGCGCAACGCCTACGTTCGCCGATGTTATTTCGTACCCAAAACATTATGACGCGCATGTACGTTCACCGAGTCGATCACATGACCGAACTTACGCGAATTAGCCACGAAATTGACGACAACGGAAAACTCGAATTTTCATTTTAAAATAATTAATATCGTAATACCCAACCAGAGGCGCGTATTAAAATAAATTATTTCGTCGCCAAAAACCTACAGGCGATTCGATCATTCGCGATTCCTAGAAAACTCGTTCGTAAACAATTCCGTTACCTTTTGGAATTACCCGAAAATTAACATGTTTTTGTTACTCAATATGAGGTCAATTTGTTAAACGACATTTCACATTTTATCGGTAAAACCTAACGAGACGAGGCCACCAATGGCGAGAGCAGAATCGTCTAATTTCGCGTCCGCTTCGTGCCACCAATAAGCCATTTTTAAAAAAATCCTGTATATAAAATTTTCTTTTGAAAATTAAAAAATTCATTTTCCAACCTTCAAAGGGTACGAAAAAAATTCCACTGAAAATTCTAATACCTCTTACTGAGACACACGAAGCACATAAGACCCCATCGTGGTGATATTTTCGCGAAAATTTTCATTTTTATACACCGTCGAGGTAGAATTTCGCATTTTAAATTCTCCTAACTCGTAATCTTCTTCGTACGAATTCGAGGTTTCTTTTTAACATAGCAGACATTTCAATTCCATCGACACCGTAATTTTCCATCCATCGGTACGATATTCGAATACATAAGGCACCGTCCTACACCTCTGGTAGCGCGATTTAATAATAATTTTCCCAGCCCAGTAGATCGATAATAAATACGAAAACGCAATCAGGCAAAACGAGTTTTTCATTCGTCTGATATCGTCGGGTAATAATAACTACAATGGCTGGCGGTTTATAAACCAGAACGAAGTATATGAAAAGGCCCAAGGAAGAAATTCCAAAGATACGAACAGGTTTTGTACGCGTCTCGTAGCAACTTTTTAAGGTTTTTTCATCTTACCCGTACGGTTAAATCCACAACCGGTAATCGGTAATCCTCTAACAAAGAACATGATCGCGAAAAAGTCAACCAATCGTTTACATTAGATAGCTTCCTAATTATTAACTGCGAGCGAATTTTAATAACCAAGATCGCCGGATACTATTAAGAGAGTTATATGCGCGCACACCAAAAAAAAAAAAACGGTCAACAACCGACACCTCTTCTGTTCGTTTTTTACGGGCGCACGGATAACGCGAACGATACGATACGTCGTACGTGTAATCAAAATTCTAATTCACTACCGTTCCCGATACTATACGTGGTAACGCGTAACGAGTTTACTTTAAAAATCGCGTACATTTACAGTGTCATAAATTAAAGAAGAAAAAAAAAATCGAAATACGTTCGACGTTGTTGTTGTTGATTTTTTAAAAACAATATCGCCAAACTGCGCAGAATTTTTTCGCACACATCGCCACACAGATAGAACGCTATCCAGTTAGTGTATAATACATGATACCTTGGTAGTTTATACACACCGACGACTATACGACGATGGTTCATCATCGTAAACGATTATTTTTTTTCTGACACGCCTTCCTTCGACTCGACCATCCTACCGCAATACAAAGTAATACGAACCATAACCACAACGCGGTGCGACCAGAGTCTGCATAATTTTACGCTACATGGTAAGCATCCGACGTACAATGCGTCAGTTCCGAATTAATTTTCGTTTCACAGTCGTCCATACAGTACTAGTACGAAAATTTGTACACAACAGCAAACGTCCTATAAGGCGTGAAATCAATGGACGATGAAAACCGAAAGAAAAAAATTATACTTGATGTTTCCACACTACGTCAATTTTATTTGTGATTTACTTCGAAAGTACCAACATCACCTCTTGTAAAAAGCCCTTTTTGAAAATTTTTCGTATCCAATTCGAATAACGCGGAACTCGACAATATGTACGGTATACAAATTTACCTACTTTAAACCGTAACACTGTACAGATTAAATTGAAACATTTCGATTCATTACTTTAACCTTGGGTTTTCGATCTGACCTTCGGTTCACGCATTATTCGCGAAAAAAATCTCACATTTTACGATATCTCGAAAAAATTAATGTAACAACGCCACTGCTTGTAGAAATGAAAAATAAGCGTTCGAGGTTGAAAAATTGGGATATTTTATTTCGGACATTTCGAATGTTATAGAAAACTTAACCTAGGTTCAATTTGCATTCTTAAATTTAATTTCGCATATTATCAACAGTGACGGACCGAAGAATTTTTTAGAGGTGGGGGGGGGGGGTACGAGACCAAACTTTGCCAACTACGTATAAACCGATTTGCCTTTTTTTTTTTTTTTTTTTTTTTTTGAAAAAACACAATAGTAGGTACCTACTTAATGTGATAAACTGTATTTAAAATTGTCAGCTAATACAAAAAAATCCAAACAGCGAATATTCTATTTTTTGACCATTAGCTGACTTCCATCAATCTTAGATGGTGCCCCCCCCCCCATAGTCCCCTCAAAGCCGTTTCTGATTATCAAACTATTTTGAAAAATTTGAAATTTTCGTTGTAGTTCGCAGTTTTTGAATAAGAATGACGAAAATGAAATTCATGCGTAAGACCGGATGAGGGAAACAAAGGTATTTTTGTTGGTTAATTTTTACCAGAGGAAAAACAGTCATTGCTTAAAGATAATTTTATTAACTTGAAAAAATTAAGAAAAACTGTAAAATACTTATTGTGATGGTTCGTTAGTCACTTGCCTCATTACAATTTCATTTTTAGTTGAATTTTCAATGAAAAGCTAAGCTATTAAAACTAATTTAGTTTACAAAGGACAGATCAAAGGAGGAGGGTCACCATATTTTCATGTTTCAGAGCATTGGCAGTCTAATGATCAATATGTCTATTGCACTATTTATATATTTCATTCATAAATCATCTGGAAAGCATGGTAGATGGGAATGAAAATCATTTGACATGTACTCATACGATGTTCATGAGAATGCATTCCGAAAACGCTTCACTCTCCCATGCACTGAAATCATGAACCTGGAATTAAGAAGCTTGTTTCATCTTCGTTACTTAACTCTTCTCGCTTGTACCCTCAATTGTAATCCTCACCTTACGCACACAATACAGATGCCTTTAGGCTAACTGCTGTACACTGCACATTAATGAAAGAAAAAAAAAGAGAATCTCTATTGATGATTTTTTTTTTCAATTTTTAATTCGACTCAAAATGGCGTATTACTCGAATTTCAAAGAAAACGGGAGGAAACGCTAAAGCTCTGAAATCTCAAATCATGGGGTCATGTGATGGAGTAGAATAAGTACATGACATCATCATATCCAAATTTTAGCTTCCTAAGTGAATTTGGAAGACAGTTGGAGTGAAAAACGATTTTTGAGCACGTTTCACTCATGAAATTCTTTGAATCTTTCACATCTCTAAACAAAACTTGATTGAAGTGCTCCAACTTTATAGACGGAGTTAGCTGAGAACCATAATATTACTTCTTGAATTTGGGTCAAAATGGAACCAAAATAGCGAATTGTCAACATTTGAGAAAATTTTGAGGAACTTCGAATACCTCATATTTGACAAATACGGATTCATATGATCATTTAATGTGATGTTGAGGGGAGGTTGGGGAGTAGTTATCGTTCTCAAACTGTGATAAGTAGAATGACCTTACTGGAGTGGAGGGAATAGGATTTAATATGAGTTTTAAAGTTTGGTGGCAGTTTGGAACGAGGTGGGAGAATGGGCACTTTTCATGTGATTATAGTAATTATAGGTATGGTAATAGACTACGTGTACAATGTACACGTGAAGTGCCCTCTCATAATTGGCCAAAATGGCTGTATACATAAGAGGTACTCAAATATTTGAACAAAGTAATAATAATAAATTAAAATATAAAACTTTCATTTTCGTAGATACGCTTGGAGCGCAGTTACAATAAAAAATATCTCTTGTAGGGGATATAAGGACATAAAATGTTTTGAATCATCTGTATCACTTCAGTAAATCCTCCAAGAAAGCTCTGGCTACGTATGCAGGGTTAGTTAAAAATCATAATATAATTGCTCGAATTTGGGTTAAGATGGTGAATGATCAAAATTTGAGGAAAGCTTGATAAATTTCAAATAGCTCAAATTTGATAAATATTCAACTTCGTAAGATTACAAGGGTAAAGAATAAGCAGAACAAATGTTAAATCGATCCCTACAGGTGATTCTGGAGGGGAGGAATAAGAGTTTTCAACGTTGATACTATATTCACAACATTCAGCACACAATGCAAAAGGACACAAAAAATAATAATAATTTTTGTACTTCTGATTAATTTTTTTGATTTTTTGCTCTTGAATTTTATGTGAAGTATAACTCTTAGTTGCGTGCTGTATGTTATGAATAAAATTGATTAGTTCTCATTTTAATATTTCAGTTGTTCTGAAAATATCACTCGTTCAATACTAATATCATTTAATGTACACTGTACAGCATGTCATTCAGAATCGGAGTTTGTATTTTTTAGGAGCCCTTGAAAAGCTTGAACTGCTAATAGGGAGCAAACGAATATTCGCTATGAAGAAATAATGCCGCGCTCTCTTCTGTGCTATATTGGTTAGATGCTCACCTCACCACTCAAAGTGAAACTATAGTTTCATACTCGTAATTTTTCCTCAGCTGCTATTTGGACTTATTCTTCATTTTTACGTTCGTTTTTGTACTATCTTCTACAAGCAGTCCTTTAATTTATGGTTGAAGTTAAAAGATAAAAACTGGATTTAAATTTCCTTTTGAGTTCTAAAGGGTTAAAATTAAGCTTATAATATGCATTACTCTCCTAAGTTATTATTTATTTACCTAATGTTTTTCAAGCAAAACAAAAAAAAAAAGAATTAGAAAATGAATTGAAAAAAAAAATATATATAGCTTTCAAAAGTAAAAAATTAAAATCGCTCAAAGCAGATTTATTGTTTTGAATTTCAAATTTTCAAAACTTAAGCTTGTAAGTGAGTTTAATGGATGAAATTTTTAATAAAACCTATTTGAGGTCATCTGACTACCAATTTCATCTAGTTCCGTCCTCTTTGAAAACACCAAAAATCAGTCTGCCCTAGTAGCACACCTAATAACCTAATAAATATGGGTGAAAGGGGGAAAGAGGAGGAATGAATGAAAATCATTTACAACGGCGTCGATCCTTTAATAAACAAATTTGTTCATTCGCTTCCTCCTGACCTTTCATCTTTAATACCACACACTTATCCGTATTAATAATTTTGAAACACCGTACCTTAATGAAAAGTTGCGTTAAAAAGACATTAATTCGCAACGATGTACGAGATAACCTAATTTATTCCGACTTAATTTGCCACGTTTCGCAATGCTCAGACACACCAGTAAAAAACATCTGATAATTTCCCCCTCCAAGCAATCCAACATCATTTTCGCTGCCTTATCGATTCGTTCTCGAAATCAAATTTATCTCGATCTCGCGATTCCTTCGAGAGCCGGAGAAGAAACCAAAACAAAGTAATTGGAAACAAGTACATCGCGATTCGACGGTACACCTACGGTAAGGAGCAGAAACCCGATAAAACGAGACTGGAAATCCATGTATAGAACGTAAATACTTACCGCGCACTAGCATCCGGATATTTATAACCATAATTTACGTTCGGCGCGAAGAAAAACTATAAATATATTAAAATTCAATGGCAACCACGGCTACTTCTATAAATACGATGTTTATACACGACGTAAAATCATACCAAGTCTAAGAACTCCGGACAATCGATGAATAAGTTTTACTATTATCAAAGAATCATTAAGGTAATAATGTCTGACCTAAAATTTTGAAATTTATTAATTCATTATTTATTGGAAAAAAAAAAAGAAAATATATTGATGGCGTAGCCAAGGGCGAGTCCAAGTGGTCCGTGCTATTCTCTTGAGCATAAGAAAATTGGTAATTTTTGATTTTTCGTGTCATTTTTAACGCTATTTGATAGATAGAAAGCCAAAAATAAATGATTTGCTTTGCAATTTGTATTTCGTTTTTTGCTTTTCATTTTACGCATAAGAGAAAATTAAGCCTCTGCCCTACCATCCCGTCACAAAAAAATCTTTGCTCAAGTTGCGTAAATGTTAATAGGGTGGACCGGATTTAGGTTCTTTTTTTTTTCAAAAGGTGAAGGGCAGTGTCAATAAATGCTAAATGACTTCAAAAGAACATCATAAAAATTCCAGCTCTCCAAGTATAATATTTTTACCTTCCAATGTCATATTTGTCGATCAAAGAATAGGAACAATTTTATACGACAATTTTTTCTGAAATATAGGTCTAAATCGTTTTTAAATTTGTATCAAAAAGCACTAATTCTAGTTTAAAAAAAAATTAACGACAATGTATTATTTATTGGTCGTATGCGTAATATGGGCTTGATATTTAAGCTATTTTGGTTGCAACTTCATCGAATTTCGCCCCTTAATTAAAGTCGTATACTGTATAGAATATGATTTTACTGTCATTACGTATGGGTATATACTATACATATAGATCGGTAAATTATATACTCGTATTTATTCATGTGTAATAGAAAGAGGATTGGTAAGCTGTATTTCGTTTTTTTTTTTTTTTTTTAAATGAAGGGAGCACAGTCACATTAGTTGTTAAATGATCTCAAAAAAAAAACACCATAAAAATTTCAGCCAACCAACTAAATTCTGAGAAGTTCCAAAATGACGTTAAAATCTCAAAAATTTTCAAAAAAAAAACGAATTATCGAACAATTAAACTTTTTTTACGTTCCCAAGTCATATTTTGTGGTGTAAAGATAGAAAAAAAATATTAATTCATTTAAAATTTATTAGGGGGTCTAAATTGTTTTTGAATTTCTTTCAGAAAGCAACAATTTTGGTCATTTTAAAATATGAAAGACAAATGGGTAATTCATTGATCGATGTGCGCAGTACGAACTCAATTTACGATATTTTGGACTAAAGAGAGAACCAAAACATCACATTTTTGCTTTAAAATGCTCTGTATAGATGTTTTAGCATCAAAGAGCTCAGACTTTAGAAACCGCTTTGTAACAAAAATTAAGCATATTTAGCAATTCAGCTCATACTATGAATACGATCGATAAACTATGCGTTTGTGATTCATTTTTTAAATGTTGAAAAAAAATTAATAACAGTTTAGAACTCTTAAATTAAAAATAAACTAGCTACTAAATTTTTTCCTGTCTTTGAACGACAAAATACGAATTTGGAAAGTACATTTTTTTTTTCAATATTTAATTGCCATGTACTGCCACTTGGGCCAGAGGCACGAGACAGGAGAATGATTAAATTTTAGACAATAGGTTGATCGCTGTAAAAAAAAAAATATATAAAGGTTTTAAAAGTCAAAAGAAAAAATTTCAGTAAGAGAAGAGGAGTAAATGAATCGGGTGCGCTGATAGCGGAAGGCTGTGCCCACAAAGCGGATGTGACTTATAATCAAAGGAAATTGGCACGAGGTGTAGATTGGAGGAAGTTGCCAAGTGAGGAGGTAATTATCAGAAAATTCGTTTTTTAGAAAGTTTGAAAATTTTAAAAACTTCAGATTTAATTTTGGGTAATTTAAAAATTGAGTTGAGGAGCTCGAATTTTATCAACTATTGTGATTAAATTCGCGTTTTGAAAAAACCGAAATTCAACCCATTCTAGCGTATAGTCTTTTTGAAGACATTTCAGACACCCCCTACACGAGAAATTTCTGCTACGCCACTGTACGTCGACACTCGCAAATCATAAACACACCAGACCAAGTTTGAACTAAAATTTCATAAATTTTTCAAAAGAATATCACACTTTCGTATTCACTCTAATAGATGGGAGAAATTACTAACCCATCGATAACCCCTTGAAATGCGTGTTAAATAGCGTTTTAATAAGGAAGGAATATTTCAGTACTCTTCGTGATAACGTCGTCTACGCCTAGGTCAAGATTTTTTCCACCTCGTCAATCTTCCTTCTCGAGAGGATTTTTAGAAGCGAAAATTACGATCGAAAAGTTTCCAACTCCAACGCGAAATTTTTCCTATACAAATTTTTTTCATCACCACGTTTACACGCCATACCTTCGAAAAACCACGCAGGTGAATTCAGCTGCTGGGTTGTCATGACGTATAGGAACGGAAGGAGGGCGAGAAAAGCAAATAAAACGCGTGTACTATTTATAGACCACGGAAAATATTCCATAATGAGTAGAATCACAATATACGAGCGTACAATCGTCTAGCACGATAAATTGTTTCACCGACGAAATTCTAACAAGGACATCGTTAACATAAATTTCAGTTTCGAATAAGTCTACGCGAAGCTCTCATTGGATCTCGAGTGAAAAGTACGAACACAATCAAGCAGATTTCCCTTTCTTATTGATAAGAAAGCTTCGTCGTTCGTTTACTACATTTTTCCACACAGGTGATACTTAATTATAGAGAAATTTGTAATCCGCGATGACAGTCGAATACCTGAAACTTTCCACGTGCTACGAATACGCAGCTCGAGTGAACGAAATAACATTCGTATCGGGTGGCAACAATTTGATCTATTAAAAGAGTAAATTAATTTTTAAATGTAGCCTCGTTTGTTTTGTCTTGCACGAATTACTACATTATGCTGACGATGTACCGTAAACATTACAACAATATCTCAGCATTCATATCCGTAGTTACCATACCAGAGTCACAATCATGTACCTAACTATAATTATGTATAATACTTTTGTAAACACTGATTTTTTTTTCAGATTCGTCACAGCTTAGGAAGTTTTAACACTGGGTCAAGGATATGTATAGGAGGCGTATTCGACGCGTGAAAAATTTCGCTCTTTCGGCTTAAGCTCATTTTTTCGCCATCGAAAATGTTCACGACATTGTTCACCAACCATACCAATCAAATAGGTGACAATTTCTCGACCATATTTTTGCCAAAAAAAAAAAAAAACAAAACAAAAAACAAATACGAAATGTAAAAAATACAATAATAATTTACTTTTTCCATAAAAATGCATTGTCAATTTGTCAGGAGCTAGGGAACTCACGTGAAACAAATACAGGCCGAAAACTAAATAAAATATTCAGCATGGAGGGTTAAGAGAGAGAAAAATAATCGGTGTTATATTCATACGAAAAAAAATACACCATCATCCGAAACCGAACCGCACAAAACGCCGATAAACGAAAAACCGTTCGACTAGAAAGTTCACGTCGTATAAACGCGGCGGCGATCGCGCATCCCGAGATATTTTTAATACGTAAATAAATGACGTAGCCACACGTTGTAAAAAGCACCACACTTTAAAATTTTCATCACAGAATCGAGCTTTTTCATTTTCAAATCACCTTCTTCCGTACAACCTGATAATAAAGATTAAGGCGTTAAAAAAAAACTATATTCAATACAAACCAGATTTAATTTTCATACTGGTCCAATTGAAGAATCGAACTGGTGGACGATAATATTCGGTCTTCGGTTACAGAAGATAAAGCGAGCTCGATTCGCTTCTAAAAATTAACGCAACTCGAACGCTATCAACGAAAATATCCTACTGGCGCCTGTATCGTGATAGGTGCCTATACCATATCTTCACATGTATGTGAAGTACGTTTTGAGAATTCGTCACCTACTTATATCAATATTTATAATATTGCCGATAAAACCCAGTCTTCGCACCTTATCTTATCGCAATTCAATTATAATCGACTTTCTGGTTCTTAAAATAAACCTTCGCTATTTAAAAGAATATCGAGAAAATGACTTTGATGAATACGAGCACGTTGGAAGTGCGACGTAAAGTAATTAACGCTTGAGAAAACCGTATAATATGTTCGTCCAACCCAAAGGTTGAGCTACTGCGTAATTTTTTATCGACTTTTTCTCGCGTATTTTCGTCCAATCGTATTCTGCGTTTACATATGTACGTGTTTATTTTTAATTTCTTTTTACGCCAATTTTTCGACAAAATAATGAGATTAGGGATATTTAGGATGAGCATAATATAGATTAAAGATTTAAAAGCGATGGTCTCAATGTAGGCACTTCTTGTTATAAGGAATGATTACTACTGTGGTCAGAAATTGAAGAAAAATTATTACGCCATTTCAATTTCAAAATATCGTATTATCATCTTCAAAACTGGTCAATACATTTTTCCGTAAATTATTCTAAATCACTCTCAAGATTTCCCTGATTTAAATCTTAAACACATACTATGCTCTCTTCAATAATAATGAAAACATGAAAAATCAAGCATTTACAATATTTTAATTCAACATAAAAAAAAAAAAAAAAATTAAAAATGTATTCTCGATACTTTAAGCAATAGGAAGGTCCATCCAGCAATATTCTATAACTAAACAAAGGTATTTGATTGAGTTTATCATGCTATGCTATCTAAATTACTCGTAAAATGTTATGGTATTGGTATTCCAGATATTCGCCTAGAATTTATGAACTTACAATCAAGAAATAGGAACCACCAATTTATCAAAGGTAGAACACTCTAGGATATCAGATGTATACAGTATACCTGCTTTAGTAACTTCAGAGATACCGCATAGTTCTGTACATTAAAAAGGTCGAATTTTGTGTTACTGAAAAAGTGAACAGGGCAAGATCACATTAGTTGCAAAAAGAAATTAAAAAAGTCATAAAAATCCCAGCTCGTTAATTCAATTTTCATGTTTCAAAATGAAATCAAAATTTTTGAATCCGATAATTCCACCAAATAGTAATAGCCTGGTTTTCCTCTCATTTTGAAATTCCTGTCAAAGAAGGTCCCACTCTTTTGCTTTTCTTCAAACTTTCTATTAGAAAATCCTGGAATTCAAATGGCACGATATTTCATTTTCCAACAAACTTCACTCAATTCGAGACTTCCTTTCTCCTTGGCTTCTTCTCTTCTCCTTAAGTCCAAGGGAACAAGTCGTCCTTATCAGGCTTCAGAGTGGGCATTCTGCAATGACACATAGGCGCCTTCTCGTTCCCCCAGCACCATTCTGTAGCTCTTACCGAGTTGCTCTTTCTATGCACTATATTTTCCTCACTTAACCTAACTTTCTTACTCATCGTTCCCACTCCTCTTTACTCTTCCTCTTGAAGGAATCTTTTTCAACAACAATCCAAAAAATGTTTTTCTCATTCTTAAAAAATGTCACTCTGTTTCTATCATCTGACCTCATCATCCCCTTGCCTCTGGCCTCAGTTACAGCACACCACATGTTGAAAAGAACTTTCATCTTCAAAATTCATTTTTTATTGTCCGAAGACTTGAAAAAATTTTAACCGCGAATTTTTTTTTATCAACTTAGGAGTTCTTGACAGTTTTTATTTTATTTTTTAGAAAAAAAAAACAACAATTATTATGTTTACTTTCAAAAATAAACGATAAGTGGGTAATTTATTGGTCATGCATATTGTATTGGTTCAATTTAGGCTTTGAACTCAAGAATCAAAATATACTCGATTTTTGGTGCACAGGGGTTCCTAAGGTCTGAGTTCTTGACAGTGAAACATCCATAAGAAGTCATTTTAAAGCAAGAATGCGATATCTCGGTGAGCTATGAGAGGTAAAAAGCGAGCAGATTCTCCTTTTCGAGTCCGAATTGCCTAAATTAAGCCCATACTGAGCACACGAACTAATAATCAATCATTTGTTATTCATTTTTTTAAATTAACAAAGTAATTACTGCTTGAAAAAAAAGTATAGAAAACAGTTCAAATTTCATAAATTGAAAAAAAAGTAAGAGGTAAAATTTTTTTCAATCTTTGGACAACAAAATATGACTTTATTTGCCAAAAAATTCATTTTCTGAAAATTTGAAAATTTTTATCACTTTGACTTTATTTCAGAGGATTAAAAATTTAGTTAGAAGACTGCAATTAGGAATTGAAGGTCTCCCAAAAATTACCTTTGCCCCAAAAAATCAAGGATAATTGAGTAAAAATGCATATAATGATTAAATTAAAATCCATATAAAATTTTCAACAAAATACGAGTAATATGGAGCATGATCTCATTACTCAAAAATACCCTCGTGAAAGGAGGCCAGGAAAAAATGTGTGAAAATGTAACATATCAGCGTTATATCAACAAAATCATATTTTGTGAGTCGAATACGGAATATAAGCTTGTTTTCTATTTTTTGTGACTCGAGAGGTACGTAAATTTTGCTCAATATTCACATTTCAAAGGTTCACAAAGAATCGTATGACATCAAATAAAAGTTAATTATGTATTGAATTGACTGCATAATAAATATCCATTATATAAACTCCTGAATAGTAAAAATTAGTGTATTTATTTTTCGAGTCTCAAAAAAATAGGAATGAAGCTCATAAAATATAATTTTTCTAATATCACATAAATACGAGTACAAGCAATTTTTTCTTCAAACTACAAAAACACTTTCAGACGCTTCGAATTTTGAGAAAATCAATAGCTTCAGTATCCGCTGGTCAATGATAAAATATTAACCCATAGACACAAAAAAATTGTAAATGAGTTGAAAACTTTTTTTTCGAATTTTCAACCAAAAAAATGGTTTGAAACGCAAAGATTTGAAGACCCCACCCTCCCTTCTCAAAGTAAGTAGGCTGTAATAGCTATCTTTATTATGTTAAAAACTCAGCTAATACAAGATTTTCAAACTTTAAGAATGAAAATAAACGTAAGAGCCTAAAATCTTTTGATCACACATCAAATATAGGTTCATTCTCCAAGTATTAAACTTCAAGTCGAATCGATAGAAAGGAAACAAAATAAAATTCGTTTCACCCAAAATGAATATCTTTTAAGTGAAAAATACAGTAATAAATCAGTTAGTGAACGAATATTTTTATTCTTCCTTTCAAGTTGGATTTTTTTTAATCATGAAATAAAACTCGATAACAAGATAAAATTGTAGAAAATAAGCTATAAAACTTTAATATTTGAAAAGCGAAGATAATAATTCCCAACAAGTATCAGAATAAAAAAAATTGCAAATAAAAAATGAATAATTTTTCATCCTGCATAAGTAGCGTGTTTCCACCATATTAATTTTATATGAAATTTTAATGAGTGGAAAATTACTTCACGATAGAAGTTCAAGTCAATAGAAGTCGAGTCCTACCACGACTTATTTTTCATAATTCTCACGTAAAAAAAAAAATGAATAAATTTTTTAATAGTGTTACATAACTTGCGAAAGCTTTTTACAAACTGGAACTGAAATAGAAATGGAAATAATTTTCAACGTAAAGATACAGAAGAGAGAAGCTTTCAAACTTTCACTTCAAGACCTTGAGAAATAAAAGAAACAAAGCTTCAAAATATTAAAGGTAGCAACATTTTCAACAATATTTGTCTTAAATAGCCTTGGGTGTTGGGCGACAAAAAAATCATATTAAAGAAACAATTTTTAGGTTCAAACTCCAACTTTTTGGATCTTATGTAACTTTGAATTTAACTTACACGAAGATGATGTGATAAAAAAGAATTATTTTTTACAACTACGATACGAGTAGATTTTATTTTTTCTCTTTCTCAAAAGCGTTACAACGCACATTGGTGTCACAATATAATATACAATTATCGTAACTTTATTACTAGCTACGAAAAAGGCAATGACACTTCACACCTGCGAATGGAAAAATTCCCGAACACTTGGAATATTATTTTTAACCGAACAAAACGAAAGATACCTTCCTTTCGATTCGATTTAGGTATGATCAATAATAGAAAGGAAGAAAGGAGTGAGGTAAATTACTACACCGCATGATCGCAGGAATTATTCGTTTCGGGAGCAATTGGGATTCGATATTAAATTCTAATCAAAAGATTTCCGTTTATTTGCTTGATTGCTTTCGAGCCACCGATAACAACAACGAAAAGGAAATACCAAATAAATATAGGACACTTAATTACTCGTTACACCAGATGGTAAAACGAAAACTTGGATTTATACCCAAAGATACTTAATGGGAAACCCAAATATAATATGGCTTTTAAAAAAATTGCAGAAGTTTGCATCGAGCTCGATACAGCGATGACTGCCAACGCTGAAAATTGCAACCCTCGCTCGAAACCTTAAAAGCGATCCCCTAACCAAGCTACGTGATAATTTCCAAAAATAATATTTACCATCGATCGAATTAAAATTCGGCATTAACTACGCCAATATGTATAGGTGAACTGAAGGAACTTGAAAATTTACATTTTCCTTATTCGGCTTTAAAAGCAATTATCAAAAGTATACTCGAGTCTGGAACAACAACAAAAACATGCGAACAGCATTGCGTATTTTGAAAACGAAACTCCGAAGCCAAACACAAATCATACACAACACCGTAGGACACGAAGAATTTTTTTTCGCCAACGTAATTTTGGAGGCGCGCTTTTCGAACGGTTAAAAGCGTGGCCGTGAAAGCTGCCATTTTCTTTTTCGCTTATATTCGATAAACATCCTGCGCACACGGAACCTCGCAATTAAATGATTCGCAGAAAATACGCGTAGGTATACTGGCGCGGAAAATAATTATATCAAACGTTTCGTCGCTAAATCGTCGGTATCACCGAACACCTATGCGTTGAAAAAAATCCAATTTCACCCGTCAACCCCTCAATAAGTATGTAGATACAGGTATTTCCTTTGTGAAAGACCGAAACGTCGCGCAATTCATTTACACTAAGCACGCCCCTCGAGGTCACTTCGGCTCATATTGGAACTCGAGCAACGATTCGTACATTTTCCAGTATCGACACGTTGCTTAAGTAAATCACAAACGTCGATAAATTTTTAATTCCTTCTTTGCATAATTCATCGGATACGTCGCCTTTGTGTCGTCGTAAAAAGCGCTTCCGTTTTACTAATCATTTAAACAGGGGTACCAAAGTGAAGGAAGATTACCCAACTATTTATCAAATGTGAGCGAGCAGAGATTTGCACGCTTTCTGAAAACATACTTTTCGCATCGACCACCATCGAACGTCATTTCAAAGCCCTTGACAACAAGGCCGAAATTTTTTTCTCAATTCCTAATGACAAATTGAATTAAACTACTCTTTAATTATTCGTAACCGTCAAAAAAGCCGACGCACAGGTAAATAAACGAAAACGTAAGAACGATTTATACCAATTTTCCGCCAAACATACCCATCGCGGATTCGTAAACAGTATAAAAACACAGTAACTATAGCTACCGTGTTTATACCTATACGTACGATACTTCGGCTCATCTATTCTATTATTATTAATAATTTTTCACCGACTGTCAGAATGTGTGAAATGACCAGTCGCTTTTATTTTTCCATTCGTAAGTTGCTAAAAATCATCGAATGGTATATAGGCGGACGTCGTTTTCCCGCAAAATGTAATTTACCACTCCGACTAAAACTATTTTAACGTTTACGTTTCACCAAACCAAATTACACGAGTCTCTAAGTTTATACATTGATTCTTGTATACTTCACGAATAGCAGGCAAATAATTCACGAGGATAGGAGAAAATAAAATTTGTCAAAAATGAAATTCATATGCATCTAATGTATTTTTAAATTGAGAGCTCTCTGGATTAGTGGTATTATTTTCGTTTCAAAAATGCTGTGAACTTTTTCAAAACGAAAAAGCACCTTAGGGAAATGAAATGTTATTATATGTAAAAAATAAGTTCACTGTGAAAAGAAAGTAAGAAAAGAGATATATAGTACGCAAAATGTGCATTCTTTCAATTTTTGAAATAAATATTGAAAATGATATTTGAATAATTCAAATCGTGTTTTGTAGAAGAAATGCACTCCTTTCGAGCTCAAAATTAAGGAAGCTACGCTCGGTGGCCTTTTAAGTTTTGAACTCATTTTGTTTGCATAAAAACAATAAAAGAAATTCAACTAGGGCTTCTTTCTTCCTCATTTTCAAACATATGTGGTTAACAATGGAAAAGTGGGGGGAGGGCAAATTTCGTTATTCCTCTTAAAGTGAAAAGAGCGGGATTAGAATAAATGCGAGATGACCTCAAAAGTATATCTAAAAAATTTCAAATAAATCAAAGTTTTAAAAATTTTCAAATCAACGAGGAAACCATTTTTTGGCCAATTAAAATTTTTTTATGTTCCAAAGTCATATTTTGTAATTCAAACAATGAAAAAATTTAAACTGCTAATTTTCTTGAAATTCAGGAGATCTAAACTTTTTTCATTTTTTTTTAATCAACAATTTTTTTTTTTCAAACATAAATAACAAAAAGATAATTTGTGAGTCGTCTACACAGTATCGTATTTCAAAAATCAAAATCAATAATCACATCATAAATAAAACGCTCAAATCTTTAAAAAAAATTTAAAGTCGTGTTTCAATAATGCCTGCAATATATCAAATACAACCAACAATACATACGCAACCCTCTACGTATATCTTTCCGACTTTAGGTTCATAAATCTTGTTTTCGAACACGATTGGAATTTTTTTATATCAATATTTCAAACAGTAACAGCAACCACAAATTATTCCGAAAACAGACTTCTAAACAATCTTGGGGAGGGATGAATTTTATGAGAGTTGTGATCTCTTAATTTGTTCTCAGTTTTTTGTATTTTGAATCTGAGACTGTTCTTCCCCTTCCCTTCATCACTTGCAAAATGATTTTTTCTAGGAAGCTTTAAGAACAGATTTAACCTTTATTTAGTGAATATTTTACAATTAAATCAAGTATTTAAAATTCATAGAGAAATAGAAATAGTGCCCCCCCCCCGTGGGGGCGCTCGCGTCTACAAAAAATTCAATTTATCTTTCAAAGTATATACATGTAGCGCCCCCCGTGGGGGCCTTCTATCCATTAATACGTAAATATTTGATGCGCCGGCATCAACCCCCCTCGGGGCCCGGCGCATACCCAGCGCCCACGGCAGCAGTTTTTTTGCTACACTTCTAAAAATAAATTAATTTTCGATTTTCTTCCCATCTTGAGAACTTGTTCCTTGAATATAGAAGACACGCAGATTATTATATTTACAATATCCTTTGGTATAGCTATTCAAGATATTGAGGGGAGAAGAGATTTTTTGAAACGCTGAATTTCTCAATACTCATTCACTCTTCAAAATTACAAAAAAAAAAAATGATAAAATCATCTACATAATTTTGTTTCCTATTATCTACAGTCTACAGCCACATGACTAAAGGCACGTTGTTAGAGCTGACTGAGAAGATCAGAAGAAGCGAAATGAATGAAAATGAGCTATACCATAAGTTTCTTCAGCCATAGAAGATTTTGGTAAAATAGGAAGTCGTCTAGAGAGATCGCAGTGTGGTAGTCTGAAAGAACAGGTCTTAGTACCTATATTGCACAAGGTAAGCACATGTATCACTAGATGAGATAGAATGTACAAATACCCTACATGCACTGAACATCTTATAGATATACTTTCAAGCTCAACTTGAATTAATGTCGAATAGATGTCAATAAACATCAATATCTTCTTCTAATTAATGAAAAATTTTGATATTTATTTAACATTAATCGAAGCTCAACTCGAAAATATGTCGATAAGATATTCATATGACATGTATAAGCCAAAAACGGTGTTTTTTGTATATCTATTTGCTACAGAAATGTGCACATAAGAGTATGTAAGAGCACAGAGGCCAATATGAATTCTACAGAGAAAGACCTCTCCCCTCCTGTTACTACAGGCTTGGCGGGACCCATCGGGGAACCGGGGAAACCCCGGTGGGCCATCCGCTGGTATTCGTTTTAGGGACCACTGAAAAATTCCGGAAAATAAACTAAAGTTTTTACCCAAAAAGAAATATATATATTATTCTGATTTTACTAATCAGCATTGTTTTTCATTATATAGGCTACCTACTTATTTTTAATTATGAAATTCATATTTTATTTACGTTTCTTTGCATAAAAAAAATAATATCTTCAAAGTCATGTTGTTGTTATTTTTTATTAACTAAAAGTATCAAGTACAGAATCGCATATTTGCAATTTTTCATTTTTTTTCGGGAGGGGGGAAGAGATTTTACGCAGTTACTTCATGGAGGTCGTTACACATGGTTTTCCCCGGGCCAGTCCAGAAACTTCCGCCAACCCTGTGTTACTCCCAATAGATGTACTGTACCACAGGTGGATATTATGTTTGATATATGAAAGTGTATTTGAAGTTGGAGTTTGTGACCAAATTTTAAGCCATTTGTCCTTTATTCGAAATTTTACTACTGAACGAAAATCCGATTGGGCAATTGGGATATCTCTTAAGCAGAAAAATCAGCTAAATGAAAAAGCATCGCCTCATTATCACTAATTTGGCAAAAGCTAATGGTATATGTAAGGGTAGCTTGATAGAGACATTACAATCGATACACAAATTTTTCAAATCAGGGTCTACGGTAGACAATTTTCAAAAAATCTGATAATCAATCTACCCCACTGATCAGTTCAAACAGCCTATGATTAACTAACTCAGGTAGACTATTTGTATTTTTAGAAGCAGTTAGTGGTACTAAAAATCTGAACTTTTTAAACATAATATTTTGCACGAATTCACCCACCATCCATTTCTTTCCAAAAACAAATGAAAAAATAAGAGTGGTTATCATGAAATGTAGTACATGATAGAAGAAATAAGGACAATGACAATACTTGCCTATTTTTCGATTCGAAAGAGCACCCAAAGTATTTGATTTTTTCCATTTAATATCGCAAATATTTTCTACATCTAATCCTCCATAATATATCTAGCAGATTACTACACTTGTTACTGTTGAACTAAAAAATTAAATCTTTACCACGAATGGTTTAGGAATATTTACCGCTCAAAACTCGGTGACGTAAACGATCAATGTCACATGCAGAATGTAAACACACGGTGAAAGTGGACGAATTTAATATTCATACCAGCGCCTACATCTAGTGGACGAATTTTTTTTGCACCTACGCACACGTAGTATCCATAATAACTCTCATTTTCATTATTCCATATAATAAGACATATTCGTTTATTTAGATGCGAACAAAATACCAATAATGCAGTTTATTCTGACGACCTAGTGAATCATTTACACCGACGACCGAAGACGGAATCTTGCGAATGTAAACAACTTAATATGCAAATAGTTGGCGATATTTATTGAAACAGCAACATATCGAAAACACCGATACACCCGAGTGAATGCACTGGACCAAAAATAAATTTTTGTTGGAGCATCGAATGAACTGCATAGAGAAACGCAAAAAATGAATAGCAATAAATACACCGCCACGTGCTAACTCAAAATGCATTTTCCCGTTAAAACTAGAATTTGCATTAAAATCATATGTTTTTTACAACCATTCGCCTACGAGAATGCTAACAAAAACCTAATCTTGATTTATTCGCACAGATAACGTAGATGAATTCCTATTTATAAAAATACAAAACCGAATTAATACGATGCGAGCTTGTAAACTCGTTTATTCGTTCACCGAAAAATAAAATTCGATTTTTTTCACGCCAGCAGTCATTAAGACCCAGGTAACCTTCGCAGGGTATTGAATAAACGAAGGAAAAAAAACATACAGTATCAATAAAACGTTTAATTTTAGTCATTGAATGTACGCCGCGCCGACACCCGAGTCCAGTTACATTCATTATTTGTTCAATTCACCGGTTAATTTCAAGTTCAAATCGAACGAAACACCGCAATTATCCGAATCCGAAAATAGACGGAAAAAGTTTACGTAAAATTCTTTGGCGAAAATTTCATAAAGCGACCTCTGGAAGGAAAAAAATTTCTTTCGTTTGTGCGAATATCAATTTACAATTCGTTTTTCCAGCGGCCAAACGTTGAGACGAAAAGATAATAAGGTAAGTGTGTTCTCTGCGGCGAGGTACAGTATAATAAAATCGATAAAGCTATTTTTAAACTCGCTCGGATTATTTTTATGAAGTCGAATCATTAAGCTGAAGCCGCAATTCACCGGAGAGAATCCATATCTCACGAGCAGTCACGTTGGCGGTGATGAAGCGAATAACAGGTACATTATTGACAAGAGTAGCGTATACACCGCCAACGACCGAGAAGGGTTAAGACATTTCAAAGGCTTTCGATAGAATGCGTAATTTATTTCCATTATGTGGTTAATCGCACCAGCGTATTTCGTTTCGCAATAAAGTTGCGGGAAAAAAGTATATTGGATTTTCAGTTTTTGCCGAAATCAAATTCTTTTTCGAATCTTCAAGAAATTCACACTAATTTGCTATTAAATAAAAATATTAATGAAAAAATGCAATAACGAAACTGATATTAATTTATAAATTTTGTTTCAGCAGTATGCACAATTACAATATATATATAATTTCGACATCAGAAATATTGTATTTTAAAATTAATTAGAGAGTCATCTTTATTTTTCAATTTTTGAAAATTACTCGAATTATTATTGCACTTTTTTTTCATTTTTACACATTTAGGATTAAATTCGTCCATTTTAAGCAAACAATGGCCTTCGTTGCAGAATATGGCACGTTAATGGAAAAAAGTAAAGTAAGTAAATATTATAAAATATGAATAAAAAAATTCCTTAACAAGATGGAAACAAGATGGAAATATTTTTAATCTTAAAGAGTGATTTGCCTACCCCAGCACCTGAAATTACAAAACAAAAAAATGATAAAATATCTGATTTAAAACTTGTTAGGGACAGGGAAGGAGAAAGTGAAAGGCAGAGAAGACAGATTACCACCGATTCAGGTTCCTGAGAGGGTCCTGAGACCAAACTTTAAGCTTCAACTTTTTTACAATTTTAATAGGATTTTTTTAAAATTATTCGTTAGATTAAAAAAAAATTGAAAATCCAGGCTAAGAAATTATTTTGTATGATTCTCCCAGGTCCTGATTGGGGAATATTTTTTTTAAATAGCATAGCAATCATTAAACTGAATTTTATATGTATTTTTTTTGGTTATTTTCAATAATAATAATTATAATAATAATAATGATAATAATAACAATAATAATAATAAAGTTACTTACTTACTTAATTGATTTTCAAAAAAATTACTAACACTTTTTTCCACAAAAAATTGTTTTTCAGCCTACCCTTGCCCCGCACCTCACTAAAAAATCTTGTTACACCTCTATCTAACCTTCAAAAAAAAGACCGAAAATATTTCGCTCATTGTTTACTTTTGCAGGTAGGAGTTAAACCCCCTTAACGTGGAATTTTCACAAATATTTGCGAAAGAGAATTCCTACGATGAAAACAGCGTAAAGCAGAAATATTCTACTCACAATTTTATCGAATTTCTCATATACTTTTCATCAAAAAGATAAAAAGCTCAGAAAGTTTATCCGAAGTTTTACACTTCTTCATAAATATTTTAGATACTTATAAAATATACATAAAAATCTTGTTTTTCACTTTCAACATCGATTTCACAAATCCTAACAAGCGAGCTACTCAATGTTTGTCAGATTCTGACGAGACTAGCGTAGTTCGAAACAGCGTGTCAAGAAACCAACTAGCCATTTCCGACTAAGTAATAAATTCGTGAAATCCTTGTTTCTTGGTACATGGCAAATTGGCAATTTATACGAGGAAGCAACTTGAAAAATTCATTATTCGCTATAGCTGAATGCGGTTAAAATTTTGCAAATTAGTCTATTTCGAGATCCAAAATGGAGAAAAAATGTCATCGTTGAAATCCACGTTTGAAATTTGAAAAGCATACTTTAACCCCGATGAGTGAAATATCGTCAGAATACAAAATTTTGTATCCATTCATTTCTAGAATAAAAAAAAAAAATGCACGTTTCCCACTTGGATTACTTTTAGTGGCTTTCCGTCGTTGAATGTTTTCAGATGAGAATATTTCATTTTTCATCACGTTAGGCAATAACTTGATATTTTCACAATTTTTTGAATTTTGTAATTTTTCGAAATTTTGACACCCATTCACCTTTATTTCCCTTCTATAACAATTTTGGCAGCTAAAATTTTTCTGTTGAGGTTTCTAGGTCATGCATGTTCCATCAAACTTTGTCCAATCCAAATCGATCATTCACATTTCGGAAAATTTCTTTCTTAAGAGATGGTGCTTTTGAACACGTGCGTGGAAATTTTGAGTTTCGTCACACCATAGATTTCAGCTTGTTTTGAAAATGGTTAAAAAACTAAAGGTCATGTTTTCTAGCTGATATAGTGATCTACTATCGTTTCAAATTTTAGTTATGTTTTAATGGAAATCCTATTTTTAAGAGTTCAAGTCCCCCTGCCCCACTAACCTTGAAAAATAAAACAATGTTGATATATTTTCAATTTTATTTTCTGTGGAGTCAGGTATTCAGTTTCAAAGATTTAAAGCTATTTTCAGCTCATTAGATAGAATTTATTTTTCCCAGGATGGCTCACGAATTATTAGTATTTTTTTTTAATTCGTTTACTTATACAGGGTGGTTCGAATACACTCATACCCCTTCAACCAAGTGATTAGACAACTCTTACTGATCAAAAAAGATCATATGCATTTTCTGATTACATGGTATATATATCGTTGTCTAAGAGCGAAAAGGTTCCTTGCAGTGTTTTTTTTTCGTCTTGAAATATTGGTATCGTTGGAAAAGTAATTTTGAGCTCTTCTCAGTGTAACACTGCTTCTCATCGTCAAATGATTACAAACATCCCAAATCCCAAAAAATAATAAAGTGTCTCTTTTCCCATCTTCAATTTAGTCAGTGCAAAAAGATTCCTCCTTTGGTTTTTTGCATTTGCCAAATTGGTAACATTGAACTTGAAGAAATTGACAGTATCAAATGTTACCAGCCAAAATTATAATACTACATAGATAATACTGGTAGAAAAAAGCAGAAGAAATTTTAAATTTGCTCTCCTGTAAATTTTTCATATTTGCACGAGGAACCTTTTCGCTTTTAGCGAACGATATGGATCTCTCGAACTATAGAAATGAAGTCAGTCAAAATAATAGACACAGGTAACCCCGAAAATGTATTTGAGCATGCGCGACGACAGTTATTGTTGTAGCTGTGTTAGTGAGGGGACATAATAGACACAGATCACTCATAGTAATATTGAAAAAAATAAACCATAGACTCACAACACCAAGGGAACGAGAGAGGCAGCAATGTGTACCTCCTCAGGCATTAGAACTACGAATCAGGGCAAATTTTTTTAAATTTTACCAACTTCGTACGAAAGTTAACTAATTTTAAAAATGTTTTTTAAAAACAAATAAATTTTTTAAATTTTCAAATATGTCAAGGTTTTTTGTAAACAAAGTAACCTTCATTGTTAAACTTACAAGAGTTTTTCGCGCAAACTCCACTGTTTCTATCCGAGACATTTAAGGCAGTTATAACATCCAGATACACTGGAATAGAGTGCACTAAATAATGACCGAGAACATACGTATTATCACTTAGTTGAAAGAGCATGAGTTCATGTAAAACACCCTGTGTATTAATCATTATTATTGTTAATTTTTTATTTTAGAAAAAATAGTATATTTTTTTTAATTTTCAGAGTAATTGAAAATAAAAAAATTGTAAAGGAAAAAAACAATTGTGACCTGAAGATGCGACAAGTACGGCAAAACGTCGTTTTAGTTTATGAATATCATATAAAAATTTTTAACGAGTTTTGTGTTATGTTTTTTAAAAAAAGTTCTTCTGATTAAAAAAATTGTAATTAATTTATTCATTTTTCTTCCTGATCTGTAATTTTTTCTATTGGGCTATTAAAATAGATACATCAGACAATCAATTTCTTTTTCTGAAATCAAGCTTATTTTAATATCCGAAATTATGAAATTAACCTCTCTCACAAAATGAAAAATCGCTACTTATCCCAAGTGCCAACAAATCACGTCAGTTCCAATCTGTTACTACATACTTACTCACAAAACGACCCATTAAAGTAAAAAAAAACCTAAATAAAAAATAAACAAAAAAGTATTTGCATTTGTTTTATTATGCATCGTTTATCACTATTTCCACATTTCGGGTTAAATTCACGTTCGTTCAAACTCGTTTGAAATTAATTGTTAAAAATTACACATTATTTAAAGCAAACTACCGAGTAATTACAACGCACCTATGTAACATTTTAATGCGATTTTTAATTCTGACTTAAGCTATGTCGTTAAATCAACCACTATCGTAGTACTCTTAAACAAAGGTTCCTCAAGGTTCACATTTAATCAGTTTTTACGTTTATTATCATATATTTATACGCTTACGACGGTTATTTTCGAAAAATTCAGCAAAAAATCTCATAATACGACTCATCATGGTCGATTTTCATATCATTAAGCTCGTAGATTAAAATTACTTTAAAAAAATAATAATGATATACCGCAGTTTATATTTAAAGTTGCACCACATTTCGTCGCTTTCTAAGAATAAAAAACTCTCGAAATTAATTTAAATACACAGTACACACCAATTAGTCAAAAATTGCGAATTTAGCGTAATTTCTGAATAATAAATCTTTTATTTTTTTTACCAACACAGGTATATTTCTTCGAACTGCATAGACATGAAGAAGGAATACATACTTGATGAAAAATTGCATCGTTGGTAGTATGACATTTTGCGTCATCGACCATTGACGCGTCAATGATTTAATGAACTCGTTATGAGAATTTTTATACGCGAGTACGATAAATATAAAAATAAATTACGCGAATCGAATAAATGGGTATTTTATTTAAGCATCTACTCGTTATAGAATTCTCATCAAGGTATTAACGATTCCATTTAAACGCTGGTTCAGCCTTTAAATGAAAACAAATCTTCAAAAATCTACGAACGAGATTCGAGATTTGCGACCAGATTTTAAAATAACTAAGATAAATTTATACGTAAAAATATCAGAAGAAGCTCGAGAAGAAGAAAAATGAAAAAACTCATTGTCGTAAAGAAAGAATGACTACGACAATAAAATGTGTTTCATATGCGAGCCAAAAGTACAGCTTTCGATATATTTCGGCGAATCGCTAATATCGCTATTGCCAAGTTCAACCTACCTCAAAACTCGTATTTGGTCCACGACTTCCTAAGACAAGCGAAAAATCTTATCACCTCGACGACCTTAAATTTACAGCCATTATTCGCTCCACGCGATTTACCGAATTACCCTCGACTAGTCGATTCCAAATTGGCCAACTAACGAAAGGTTACAATGTAACTGGGCTCGCTGATTGGTGGATGTGGAAACGAAACGAAATTAAATTGACCATATCGAATATACGTTTATTGCGGGCTAGTTTTGCTAATTTCTCGCCTTAATTAAGACAACAACAAGCGGAAGTACGTATAAACGAGTATAAGCTCATTTTGGCATAGACACTGGCTAGCGGCTACATCGGAGTGTTCGCGTCAGACGAGACGTAAGAAGGCGAGGATGCTATAATAAAAACCATTTGACGCATGCAAATATATTTTTTCATTTTTCGCGAAAATTTTCTACCTCTCTCTTTTCGCTGCGTTAATAAAGAGGATAACGTTCTCTTTCGTCGCCGGCGACCGTACATCACTCATTCACCGAACACGCTAATATTGTGGTGAACGTGCAAGCGCAAAAAACCCGCTACGCCGCTCAGACCGAGAAAATTTTGGCGAAGCGTGATGCGATAAATCGCGAGCGAAACTTGTCTTATAAAACGGTTGGTCGTCACGACAGCGCTGCTGTGGCCGCGACAACCGTACGAGTGAGTTACCGTCCCCGAGTTGTGTGGGAAGTGAGAGCCAATCTGTGTGTTTTCAATTACAGGAATAACCACAAGGTCAGGCGAAGCGGCAACGTAACGCAGGCGTACCATTTATTTATAGAAAAAAGTGTTGGCGATACGTAAACCTGGTGGCGGGGTTGGAACGCGCGTACTCTTATAATAATTGTGATATGATGATCGAAATTATCGCACCCGTATTTACCAAATTAACGCCATCGCCTTGAACATCTCACTCGACTACAATGGCCGGGGTAAAAATCTCGTTCGATTCGACGACATAATTTCGACGAAACTCCGCACCTTGAAATCGAATCGAAAAACAACGCAGAAATATTTCTACCAAAAAAATACCTATTTGACGTTATATCGAGCGCGTCAGCGAATTACGTGTTGTTTTAATGAGGCCGAGAAATCTCATCCGATCATTTTTACGATTATTCTCACGTACTCTTTCATCGTTCAAAATAACCATTTTTTTTTCTTGTATATCCGAACAAAAATAAAATCTCGAATAAACGAAAACGCCGAGACGTAAACATTCTTAAACTGCTACGAATTTCTAAATAAAGATACTTATACCCGGATAAATTTAATCGTGAACTGTATTTAAATACGAGCCGACCGATAGGATAACTATATGACCGAAATACGAACGCTAATACCGGCGGTGGTCGCGTACGTATGAAATAATATCAACAAACTCGCCTCACAAAGGTCACGATCAACGTCGTTTCCATCATGCACTTGAACTAATCAAGAAGCTCGGTAACCAAGATGGTCTGGCTCGAGTTCGGTTTCGATCGCTGCTTCGTAGGAATTCCAGTAGCGTGTTATATTCTGATGTTTCACGCGAGTAGAGAAATATTCGACGTGAACAAATCATTGGTTTAGTTTTAGCTGTAAGAGTAACACGAATCGTTTTTATTCTGATAAAAAAAAAAGCCGACATTAAAATTAAAAGAGAACTTAAATACACGTTTTTCATGGATAATATGAAAAGCATCCCCTCCTCCTCCCTTCTTTTTCCCTGTCATGAGAATAAAAATTTATCTTAGATACCAAGAAGTTAATGTCCTATAAGAACTTCAAAGCTCAAGATTTCGCAATTTTCTCATAGAAAAAAAAAACAAGAAGTAGAAAAACGAGTTTATTTAATTTTTTTGGGGTTTGAAGTGAAAAATCATCCACTATATTTTCTCGATACTTATTCAAGAGTTCAATGATTTTCTTTCCATAATACGCAAAAAATTATTAGACTAAAATTGTTTATAAAAGGTCAATTCATTATTCGATATACTCATCTCTGTTTATTATATTTTTACCAAGAGAACCAAGTGACGTCTGACTCTCGAATTTCGAATAGACAAGTTTAGTCCAACATATATCATTAGAGTAGGTTGTAACTCGTAACTAAAATTTAAAATAATTTTGTATATTTGTGAGAGAGTTACGAATTCTTCGAATTCGGAATTCACACCATATATGGCTTTTTAAAAATCGAAATATGAGATAATTTCACAGCTTAGTGCCTGTTAGTCAATAAAGTACTATTTTCGTCAAAATTATAGTATTCGAATCAAAATTTCGGTATTCAGCCTCATATGCATACTTCAGAAACGAGGAACTCAAAATTCCAAAAAAGTTGTATATTGGGTTGAATTTCATTTTTAGTCTCTTCTCTCTTGAAGACTCCTTGGAGGAGCAAATACCAAGTTTTTGACTCCAGTACTATTATTCCAACAAAGATAGTGGCCGAAAAATGACCAAGTTGGGAACACAGAAGCTGTAGTATATGATCATGGTCAGGTAAAGGGAGGAACAGAAGGAGCGGATTGCCCCCCCAGTCCCGTTCCTGAGAGGACCGGAGATCCAGATTTAAGGTTTTAAACTTCTCACAATTCCATTTAGATTTTATTGTTTACTTTTCTTTTTTAATTTTAAGCAAAAAAAAATATATATACATGTATATGAAAGCTTAACCCCAAAAATTACTTTTTCTCGAGGGTCAATTCTGGCTCTCCCTAACCTTGTGTATGATGCCCTTAATATAGAATAAATTGAATAACGTATGGAAATCTATAATGCTTTGTAAATAAGACTGTAGAGGTCAAAAGTACAGTTTAAACGTACTTTTGGAATTACTGCTCAAAAAATCAATTTTCTTAAATAATCAAAAATGATTGAATAAGAACCACTCAGTTGACCTATTTTAAAGAAATGAGAAAACGGTTGTTCATTTTAAAAAGTTTTAAAACCTGATTATTAGTTTTTTTACGATTGAAAGTTATTTTAAGGATATATAATTTATGCAAAGTTTCAGCTCCAAAAAGGTGTGCCGTCATCGAAAAAATTGATTTTAAATTATTTTTCTTTCCCTCATTTCTCCCCTCTTGCAATACATAAGAGTAGTAAAATTCAAATTAGAATTCTTGTTTTTGTCTACCTAATAAATCTTCAAAGAGTAAATTCTATTGAATTCTCGATAAAAGTTGCATTAGCTCAGCCTAATTTGAAAAGTCAAAACTTTAAGAACTAGTAAAATATGGCGAAGTGTGGTATTGAACAATGGAGAAATATTTCATATCGTCAATGTATCGTCTCCTATTGTATAACAATATTAAAACTACTTTCTTATATAAATTACCAATTTTTGAACTTTTTTTTTTCAAGATTACATCACTTTTCAACGCGATTTTACAGACACGGTATTACTTTGCACAGAACAACTATGACTGCCGTTAAATGTAGATTCGAATGTCTATGAATTTAATCCAAGTATAGAGTTCAAAATTGTAATTTGTAGAAAAGTTGTCAGATGTATAAAATGAAAAACGATGCATACACATACCCGTTGTGAAATGCCTCATCATATTAGATTTTATGCCATTTCAAGAATTCTTATTTTGTCCGCTGGAAATCCGAGTCAGACCGCAGGAAGTTCCTTTGTAAGAATTTTAAAGAGAACTGCGTTCAATTTTCATTATTTAAGGGATAAATTAATTCATTTTAAAAGTTTAGAACGACACACAGGGCAAGACTGAACCACAGATTCGCGATAAGCTCTTGAGACGGTTAGTGGCCATCTTCGCTAATTCAGTAACGGATTTGAGCATGAGCAACATAGACCACAGGCTGCAGACTTAAGCGGAAAAATTTTGGGAAGGCAAATTATTTTGAATTATCTATCAAAAATCATTCAAAGTTTACTCCCTTTTCTAAATATAAAATAGCTTAAAAACTTTCTTTTATGCGCCTGATCAAAATCCAAAAATTAAATAAAGTATTCTAATAGTTTTATGGTTAGTTGAATAAAATCAATTTTTTATAAAGATTTAAAATTTTTAATTTTGAAAATTAATAGTTTAATTTAACTTAAAATCTTAATTGATCAATATAAAAAAATTATTTTAAAATTAAATTTATTATTTTGAATTAAATTATTTTTTTTAATAAAAGGAAAAATTAAAATTAAAAATAATGAAAATAATATTATTAATAAACCAGAAAATTTATTAGGGCAGTACATGGCGCAGAAAAAAAAAAACAATAGAAAAAACTACACTTTTTATACCTTTCTTTTCTAATTTTTTAAATACTTTAATTTTTGCACCTTATTTCTTAAGCTTCGAATTTTTAAATATTTTTTCTTCGTGTTTTCAATTGTGTTCGTATTTTTTAAATGATAAAAAACTTTGATATCTCCATAATTTTCATTTTTATAACTGTTTTTCTTCTTCAAAATGTAATCATTGTGTTTGCCTTTCACATATTTCTATAAAAATTGACCAACAATTTTCAAAAATATTTTCCAACAAATTTTATGCGATTTGTCCCAATTTTTTAGATAAGTAAGTTACTCATATCGTTCCGATTTTTTTTTCTATATTTTTAAAAATTTTTACTATCATATTTTACAAACTAGTACGATTTGTTCATTATTTATTGAACTCTTGAAAAGTGCATGCGTACGACTCCGACAACTCCACACAATTTTTATTCTAAAAGAATGGTAAACATGATGAGTTGATGACATTGGAAATTCACTTTACAAAGATGGAGATCAATTTTTTCGAACTGAAAACAATTTTTTTACTTTTATGAAAAAAAGAAGAACGGATAATAAAGTTTGGGTTTTTTATTTTCATTTTTCTTCTTACGTAAAGAAATGAATAAGTAAAAAAAAAAAAAACGAAAAAAAAATCAAACATCTGAATAAAAATAGGGCGGAAATTAAATTTTGTTCGAAGGTTTTAACTATGCTCCAGTTGATTGGTAATTACTTAATTTCGCTTTTTAAGAATAATACAACATAAATGTAAACTCTGCTAAAAAAATTTGTAAATAAAAAATTATATTAAGGGGTCGCAAAAGAACGAAAAAGAAATCCGAGAAAAAAACAGTGTTGTCGCCATTGCGTTGTAAGCTCCTCAGTAACTGATAACGGTGGAAAAATTTACGTACTTCTTTCCCACATGCTCTTTTTTTAGCGTAACAATTGCTCTCGAGAATTAGAGAAGGGAAGTTTAATACTGAAAAATTTTATAGAGTAATTTTTTACTGCATTTCTCGGAACTTGCTATTTTTTCAACTCTGTTCTGCCTTCAAGCTAGGCAAATACGAACACTGGTTATAGGTACTGCTTTTCTGAACACCCCTCTTAGCTATAAAAATTAAAATCCGACAAATTCTCAGATTTTTTTTAGAACTATTGTAGTTGATAAAATATTGCGTTGAAGTTAAAAAACATGCTTCGATGATTCGTACGACACGCTCTTACGAAACATGCGATGAAATTTACAAACCACTTCACCTCATCGCCTTCGACATCGCACCGGCGTATTTCCACAATCGGTTTATAAAAAAAAAAAAAGTCAATAAACATAAGTACGCGTAATTATACCTGACAAAAAGAAAATTTTCAAATACGAATAACTACGCAAAATATGTCAACCCATTGAGAAACTGATTACGATTTCCGTTTCATTCGCTACAATTACGCTTGCATTTCTTCATAATCGACTCTTTATTAATTACCTTACACTCCAACTAAATCCGTGAAATCGGCTCTTTCGTGATGTCTAATCGTTTTTATAAAAGATAATCCGAAAATACGTACTAACGCTGTTCCGCAAACGAAATACAATTTTGATAAAAACAACTTCACATATCTATACTTCTTTAAATATATTTGTAATTGAAAGAAGGAGTATTCCGCAATCAAATCAGATAGAATAATCTTCGCGATAAACGAAAAAACATAAATGTGAAAAATAAAACTGTACGATATGAAGTGTTTATTTCATTTTTAGAAAATTTCGATTAGTTATTCATTCAAATACAGTTATTTTACTTCCTTGAGTTCCATTAGAGATGATACATAGATGAAGAAAAAGAATTTATATTTATCAGTTATAGTCCAATAAATCAAAACTTTCTCACAAAAATCTTTTCATAATTATGTAGAGACTAGCTTCATTAACAACACATGAAAAGTCCCTATTCATAGTGGTGTAGCTCACGGAGGGGCGACTGCAACCCCCAAAAATAGTTATTTCCCCCATATTTTTTCAAGGGTTGATCGTAGAGCAAAAATAGCTCACCGCAATTTTTAAAATTCCTACTAGTTTTACATGGACTTTTTTTTATAACCATAGGTGGACAAATTTCAAACACACCCAACTTCTCACTTGTGAGTCGTAGTGAAAAAATTTTCAAATAAAAGTAGTAGGAAATTTAGAGGAGAATAAAATTTCAATAAGCTTGAGACTATAATATAGTGAAGAAACTATGTTTAGAAGTTTCAATCCCTTCCCCTAGAGCTATGCCCATCACCTACGAATTATGACTTTGAATAATTATGTTGTTAATGGAGTTAGTCCCAACACATTTATGTAAAAAAATCTTCGATGTGAATTTTCCCTAATGCACTATACCACCTATCAAAACTATATTCGTTAACGTTTAAAATAATCGAGAAATAAAATTCACTGAAAAATGTCTCCGATCATTTTGTCTCCATTTCAACATTTCAGCCACACATATATAAAAATTCCATCTTGCCTGTTCTCCATATACAAAAAAAAACCCTCGAAATAACCCGCTCAAGGTAAAAAGTATCGATGAAAAGAGAAAAACACCAAATCACGATACTGTTTGACATGAAAAGCATCACTAAAATTAGAAGTGGCATCAAATTTATATTAATAATTCGTGTAGATGAGTTTGAAAGAAGCCAAAAAAACGTTCCCTCCCATCCTACGGCGACTAAATTAATTCACCAACTCGGTACTTAAATCAAATACGAAAAATCGCCGCGTATAAAAAATTCAACCAATAAAATCGATAGGTGAAGTAGGTTCTTATAATTCATTTTTCGCAGCCAATGTTGTCATAATAACCAATTTTCTGATAATATAAATTATCTAAACGAAAAGGATTATTACCACAGAGAAAAAAAGAGAAAAGAAAGCTACCGATACTTCAACCGGTATTAATTTTCTCCCCTTAATTTTCTCCCCAGTAATGTATTAAAATAGGGCATTCACGAGACAGTAAATTTTCTCTCCAATATAGGGGAAAACAAATTCCACTATTCAGACTTCCTTTTTTTTCTTAATAAAAATCTACTTATCATTAAATTCACCGCCTTGTGCTATGTCGACCAAAAAAATAAGTCGAGTTCTGCTGTCTCGATTGAAAAGGGGGAAAAATTAATAAAATGTCAGTCAATTACTTTCATCTTGATCTTAATGAAGCGTACACGGTAAGTGAGAGAAGAAATTTTCTGTCGTCATTTCAATTAAATAAGTAAGGTATAATGAATTTTCGATATTTAATTTCGATTTGTCATGTTTTTTTTTTTAATACGAGGGTCGGTGTGTCAAATAATTTCTTCAACAAATCACTTTCTTTCCCTCAACTTCAACGCTAATTTAAATCTCTGCACCAAGTCGTATACAAAAAAAATAGGTAGCAAAATAGGTAGCATCGTATTATGTAGCATGTAATGCCTAGACGCAGTACATGGCACGTACCGGAAAATAGGTAAAAATAAAATCGTAAATTTTTCATCAGCTCGTTGGTGTCGATTTCTAAAATAAATTCGTTACGTAGAACAGTTGTTCAAACAATAAAGTAACAAGTCACAGCTCTATGTATGTACTCGTATTTATTAGTCACACTTGCTCTCGTACAAAAATTATTCCCAGCATGAATTTTATTCAAAAAAAAAAAAAATATATCGCTTCATATAACACAGCACACAGTGAGAATGAAAAGGAAGCAAATACTGCCCTTGTACAAGCGGCGAATGTCCTAAATTGAGAGATAATGTTGAAGAGGAAACATTGAAAAATATACATACTGTATATAAGGTATACTTTCTCAGGAACCAAAAATGAATAACTGTATACAACGAGACAATGAGGTATTGACAGTATTTTCAGGACTTCATAAATACTGAAATATTTATTACAAAGAAGGAATAAGTCGTATGAGAAAATAAAGGAGGTTTCATGATAGATGGGGGAGTGAATGTTTCCTGAAGTTCGATTTTCTAATTTTGAAAACACTGCACACTACTGAGTAGATACTATTCGTAGCTGCATTCGGCAAGCTTTATTTATCTCGAATGAAATTAACTTCTCATCAAAAATTCCGATGTCATAATAATTCTACGAAATCTTCTATTTATTACAAAGAAATCACCTGCGGTTTAAAAAATCGTTCGCATTTTTTCGGACGTAGGTTATACGTGTTTTCGATAATTACAATGCAATAAAACCTAAAATCACCGTTCCAACCGATTAACTATTCGCGTTTCGGGATCCGCAATCTTCGAGATATTCACAATGTCGGTTTTCTTCTTCTAAACAAGTTATAAATACAGACACGGCGATGGCGTTTCGTCTAAATTGTTCCAAGACGATTACAGGTAGCGATAGGAGTACAATAAACCATTCACCGTTATCGCATTAACCCCGTATAACGTGTACAACGTATCTACGTACGCGGACATGTTTTACCAGGAATCCGTCCTATACAATCGATCAATTTATTTGCCGACCGGAATGATTTGTAAATGAGTCATATTCGGCAGTCGGCGTCTAACTCAGAGCGAATGGCCAAATGAAAATATTATTATAAATATGGAAATACTAGTTTATTTCAAGACTTAAAGATGTCAAATAAAATATTTATTTTTTTCCATTAGAAATATGAATAAAAAAATCCTTTGTCGGTCATCGATCGTAAACATTGATTTTTTACAACTTTTTTTAAGGAAAAATTTGTATAGTTTTTAAAATCAGGCAAGTCGTTTTTTTAGTAAAGAACAAAAAGTTTTTATTACGATTTTTTTTCTCCCAAAATAAGTACGAAAACTAATACATCGTGGATGACGAAAATTCAACTCCGATCTAGAAACACCCAAGAATATTTCGTTCGAGGAATAAAAAACAAGACTGCTCCTCGTAATATACTCGAACAATCGAATTCTCATCCTCTGAACTTCATATTCAGGGAAATACAGCGATTGTTTGACATTTGTTACCTGAAAAAATTTGCGAAAATTGAAGAAAAAATTAGACTACAATGATGAATTCATTTATCATTCCATGAAATAACTGAGTGAACAAAAAATTAAAAAGATGCAAATGTTGATGTTTTACATTTTCGAAGATCAATTAATTCATCTCATTTGTTAATTATGTAGTCAATTCGTGAAAAAATCAGCGCCGCAGCATCTTTTCCATCATTGAAAATTCAGCCAAATTCAATACAATCAATTTGTATCACCTATCTTATCAATATAATTTACAATGAATGTACACATAAATTTAATGGGATTGAAATATGATTTACAGTGGGTTCATGTGGGGCATAATGCGATGTATATAGGTTCTACTTCAAATTATGGATTGTATAAGAGGCAAAGAAACCATGGATAAGGATTTGATTTGTATATTAAGAATTGGGTAGAAGAGCCTGGAAATGTGGTTTTACTAGATTGAAAATCGTTGTGGTAGAGAAATACAACCTAAATATTTGTAAATAGGGTTCTACTGCTAGACATGTAACAGGACTATAAAGTATTATATAATGCATGTTAACTGGGGGAAGGTGAAAAAGAAAATTGGGAGTGGAAGCAAACAAAATTTTAGAAGTGTAACAAAGTATACAGAGAAAGTTCTAATTTCACTATTTTTTCAAATGAGAAATTTTGGATTACATTTTTTTTATTATTATAAGTGAAAAATTAAGATGGTGAAAAGAATTACAAAATAAAGGCGTTATAAATATGCACGTAAGAATAGTATTTTTGTTTTTTCAAAAAGTGTAGCGGGAAAATAAAAATAAATACTTATTCAATAGTAAAACGATCTCCAGAAAACTTGGAAAAATTTCTATTCTCAAAATTAATGCAAAAATCTGTCAAAAATGAGAACTCTATCATCAACTTCCTCCAAGTTGATGAACCTATAAAAGGCCAGCTTTTTCTCTTTCTTTTACTATCTCATCATCTCCTATCTCAGATCTAATTTAACTCTTCCATACCTCTGCTCTTTGTAACAATACATTGCACGTAAATGGAGATGAATAAGAAACCAACAAATTTATCAAAAATAAAAAAATTGTTGATCTGTAATTTTTGACAATGAAGATGCTAAAATTTCGATATTTCGATGTCCTTATTATTATTACTCTATCATGTGACATCGTGTTGCAAAGTTATAATGCTCCCCAGATGTCTCAAGTAAAATTATATCACGTGAAAACTAACAAAATTTTCAAAATCTTTCAAGTTTTTTTTTTTTTTTTTTTTTTTTAAGTACTTAATAATTTTATACTCGTACTTTTCGAAACTGAATATGGATAATTTATAGGTTTTGTGTAGAGTACATACTTGGTTGAACTTGTTAAGATGAAGAAGCTTTAATATGCCTAGTTTTTACATCACAACGGTGCCCAGATAATTACATAACATCATTCAGATGTGTCATCGAGAAATAATAGGCCTTCTTTAACGAACGGAGGAAGGGGCGAATTGCTCGGTACTCACAATAATTAGATTTTTGATAATTGCTACTCTTAATACTGCCAGTAGTGTAGAATAATGAATGATTCAGCATCCTTAATTATAAAAAAAGGTAAATAAATTTTTCCTTGAAAAGGGAAAAAAGAGAAAATGACGACTTACAGAACGATTTGGAATTTTCAAAATCATTTTCAAGGTCACAAATACTAATGGGAAAATATTGTAAAAATGAAAATTCCAGCCAAGGCTATTTTCACCAAGCTGAACTGGAGAGATCCTTGAACGTCTTTTGCGTGTTACTCTCTGCTCGTTTTTCAAACTATAGACGGGTCTTGGTTCGGTATTGGTTATTTTTAATAATTTCAGAAAATTCATTAAGATGTTTATTTGCTTAGATCAGCCTTTTTCAGTGACAAAAAGTAATTTCATCACCATACTAGATATTAAATATTTTACAGCTCAATTGATTTGGCCTTTAAGTATCAGCTGGAGCTTAGGGCTTACATTTAGCTCTACCAAGATGTTCTATAGAAGTCGAGGCTCGATTCTTTTCCAACATAGCTTCGTACGCAGTCAATTTAAGGATTAGGGCTTCGTTGACAAAATCGAAATAATTGCTCATCAAAAATTATGAGAGCTTATTTTCTATTTTTCAATTATAGGATCATAATTTTGCCACTCATTCCACTTATTTTTTTAAATTAATTGTTATGGTGCAAAACGGACAAGCTGAAGACAGCTGTAAAAAATTCAAACTGGTACCGTGAAATACATTTCGTTGAGACCATATACCAATTACCAATCAACTTTTGAATTCTGCTATGTTGCTATACATACTAGTCGTAGACTTCTAGATGAAGAGATTATTATTAATAAACATTCCTTGACCAGAAAATGGGCATTCATAAGACCCCAAGGATATATTTCCTTCGAGAACTAGTTGGCTACTGCCCTTTTGCTGAATGTTAGATCTGCTTCTCCTCTCGTAGGTTCTTCAAGTATTTTTTACTGAATGTGATTAAAAATTTGTCTATTGAATTCAAACCGACCTTTTTCTACAATCTATTTTCATAACAAAGATATATGATCAATTTTAACAGTTTAGAAGGTGAAATGATGTTTTGGCTCGATACCTTTCAGGAGTTCCAAACTCATCATACACGACGAGGGAGCTATTTTTGCCTACTTTTTATTAAAAAATAAAGCATCATGTTACACAGAAGCACCCTAGAATAAGTATAGAATTGGAAATTTTGAGAAATTTATTCAGCCAACTTTATCATAAAATGCAAAGTCCGAAGTGAACATCTAACATGTTTATATACTAGTTAGAAAACCTGTTCAGTATGAGCGCTTTGAAAAAATATTTAAAAACTCATAACATAAAATATAACGGCAAAACAGGCCTCTATAAACTGTCATCTTCATTAAAACCGTGTAATAAAATCCACCGCGAAGATATCGAAACGCATGAAATGAACGCTCCGTGTATAATAAATACCAAATGCGATTCTTACCACCGAAATTTTCTCTATTCGAGTTTTCCGTGCTTAATCGCTTCGGTCTGTTTCACACAAAACGTCAAAGAAAAACCATCGAATGTACGCACGTTTATATGGTAATTGTACGTCATTAAAACAAAACGCGAACGTCTTTTCCGTTTTTAATTTTTTTCATTTATTTTAAAAATATCCTACGATAAAACAATCGCTAAAATTAGTGCTACAGGTTTTCAGAACTGGTTTTATCGCGAATTTCGTAAATACGTCCGCGTACCTGCGTAACCAACTCGATACGTAGACGCGATTTCGAAAAACGTCCGAAAAACAAATCGGTCGAAAATTCAACAACGCGTTTCCACCACCTTCGATGACGAACATGTGCACATATTCTTCACAATCGTTTCACGGTTTCGCCATCTACGAAAATTTCGCGACGAGAATAATACTGAGGCGAATTTCACATATAATCGACTACAGTTACTATTTCACACAAGGTGGAAAAACTACCAACGATTAATACGAAATTCAATACACCGCGAAACTTTTTCACCGGCAGAACTGTGCGATAAATGCGTAGTTACGTGTTCATTACGGTGGAAAAAATGTTCATTTTGTATTTATACGAGACCACAATAATACACACGTACAAATCGTATATACTTGTAACTTGAACAAAATTTCAATTGTACACGTGATGGAGAAACCGCCACTGCTCGCAAACCGGCGCATGTACACTTGTATATTTCGAAGGAGAGAAAAAAACTACAAGAAGATATTGCATCAATGAAAACGGACGCAATGATAAACAAATAACGAAATAAATACACAATAACGTTCTAATTCTATTTTCGTACCGCTGAAACAACACTCTAATTTAATTCTAAAAACTGACAAATATAACGTTATTATAAATAGAGAGCGTTAAACGTAGGTGGCACCTTTATGCCTTTAGACGCGCACCACACTACACATCTTCGTTCAAACTGCTATTAAGTCGCCGAATACTTTCATTAATCATCTGTGAAAAACTCGAGAGATAATTCTGCTAGGAAATCGCATAACTGGCATTTGAGGTTCGAATAAAAAAAAAAAACTCGAATCGTAATATTCTAATCGACTCTCTTCAAATTTTGGCAACAAATCTTTGAGACGACTTCGATAAAAATCCGCCGAAAATGACGAATACGTATTCTAATTCGCACGCTATTATTCCTCGTAATTTCAAGCATGAAAATAAGCTTAAGGGTAAATATAGGAGTAAACAATGATGGGTTTTAGTCGAATGAAACATTGCATGATCGCACAAAGCAAAAAAAAACATCAATTCTTACGGGGCAAATATAATTGAATGGGTTATTTTTAAAATAGCGTGTCATCTATTCTTAGATGCAAAATGTCAAAACAAATTTGAAATTGGTGTCAATACGTTACATTACTAACCTTTATTCGATCACGCCACGCTTTGATTAACACGTAAAGATGCACAACACAAGTATTGCGTTATTTTAATTTCTTTTAAATAATTTTTTCATCAGCATTTACCAAGATTTCGTAAGCTACTAGAATATAAGCTAATAAAGCGCTGAATTATCATACTATGCGCAGCCAACATTCAATGTAGAGCATCTGAGGCGATAAGGAATACAAAATTGAATATTATCGAATACGATGCGAATGATAATTCAAGTCCTACAGAGACGAAATTGTTTGCATTTTCGAAGGTAGTAGATAATTAAAAATGGTGCATAGAGTACAGGTTAGAAATTCGAATTAAACCGATGGAAACAGGTCCTTAATATGAAAAAATCACATAATAAGATTTAAGGACAGCCACTGTTTTTTAATATCGTTGAATAGAAAAAAAAAACGTAAGCAGCCATGCCACATTAGTGGAGCTGAGTTTTTAATTTGTGATTGTTAAAGTTTGTAAATTACGTCGTTAAACCCTACAGTCCATACCTAGCGACAAATCTCATTACCACTAACCTACCTTTCCAAAACCACTCAAGAAGTTGAAATTAAAACAAATGCAGTATTTCTTGCCAAGCGATAATCATAATGAACCTATATTTTTCAAATTATAGCAATTTGAAGTTCCTCAAGTTGGTCTTAAATTTTTACACTCCGCCATTGTGGATCCATTTTGACCGAAATTTAGGAGGTCGTATTTTGGACCTTTCTAGGTCGATTTCATAAAGAGATATGGAAGATTCGAGAAATTTCAAAACTCAAAAATTCCTCAAAAATGCTTCAAATGCACTCATGAAGCTGAAATTTTGGTATGCTAGTGTACGTAACTCACTCTTTCATATGAGGTCAAAAACGAACATTTTTAGCTAAACGCTCCTTTTTCTAGCCCCCTCAAAATTTTAGCGATCCGCCATTTTGAGGTGAATTGAAAATCTAAAAAAAGTACTCGTGCCTATTCACGTGAAGACTTTTTCATCAAATTTTGAGCGATTTTCATCCATACTCGCCTGCGCTACTCGCGAAGGAAAAAGATATCTATCTTCCCAGATGATTACAAATGGTCTGAAACGCAAAGATTTGAAAACCATAGAGTATTTATAATGACTGGTCTATGTTCTAATTGGTCATATATTACGCGCGTAATGACCAATCATAACGCGAGAATATGATAAAATGTAGGTAGTTTCATTTCTACCTTCCTAAATAATATCGTTCAGTTTTCAGTGAACGACTAAAATTCGTTTGTGATTTGAATCATCAGCTGATTTGTGTTTTTATTTTACAAGTTGGTCGAGGTAAATTTACCACATTCCAACTTGCTGATTGGTTGTTACAGGCGTGACGTATGACCAATTACAACATAGACCAGTCATTATAAATACTCTATAAGATCCTAGACCCCAAATCAAGTAGGCTGTAATAGCTATATTTTTTTTATTAAAAATTCAGCTAAAAATGTTTTTTTTTTTTAACATTTTTATTTTACGAAATGTTTTGAAACTCGGGTGGGAAGACTAAGGGGTCCAAATTTAATTTTTGAAAAGTGCAGTGGCGAGGACAAAGTAGTGGTAAAAGAACATCCAGAAAAATTGAAATCATAGTACTCGAAATTGATGAGAAGACCGGTCAAAATGAGATTCAAGTTTTCAAAATTTTTTTAATCAAAGGACGATTTTTTTTTCTAATTGTTTACTCGCCATACAGTGCAGCTAGGGGTACTAGATATAAACACAGACATAGAAATACGTTTTCTTTGAACCATCAGCGTAAGGTGTTTTTTTCGAACAAATCAGTTAAGAACATTTTATAATCAGTTTGGGCTTTAAATTAAAATTTTTCGATTTTCTTCAATTCCTAATATGCTATCACCCTTTTTTTTTGAGTTTCAACTCCTCTATATCCCTTACAGATCGATTTTAGCAGGTAAAATTTTGAAAGAAAAATGCTCAAATAGTCTTACATTTATTTGGTTTTGTTTGATCAAAATCGGTGAAAAATGTTTCGAAAGATTCTCTTTTATGTGATCGCATAATGTAGAATTACAACATTTATGATATGGACCAATGATAGGGTTTTTTCATATTGAAGCAGCTTAACTGCAGCTTGTGTTGGCAGCTCGATAAGTTACCAAGTAATGTTACACAATGTAATTTTCGAAAAAAAAAACCTTGAACTTGGCTCATTTTTGTATGAATGTGAGATTTGCAATTAATGAAATGAAGCAAAACTATTGAAAGTGATCAAAATTCAGAGCTTTTGTCCAGATTTTGCCTTGAAAAGTCCTGAAAATACGAGTAACACGTAATTTTTCAGCATTTTCTATTTGAAAATAATATCATTAGATACGCTTGAAAATGTATAATTTCAGTTTTCAACATATTAAAGAAATAAAATGATAACTGAACCAATAAGTTGAATTTTTCAAAAGTTTTTCAACAAATTACTAGCATCCTTTTTCGTCGTTAACACTTTAAAATGTTTTGCGAAAATTATGCAATGTTACGTAAGTTACCGGTAAATTACTGGTAATTACTTAACATATTCGAAAGTTATGTAACTTTTCTAGCAGTGCCGGTTTTAGAATGGATGCTGGGGGGGGGGGTCATTAACTGCAGCTTAGGCCAAAGGCACGGAGAGTAGTTTAGGCTTTACAGAATAGACTGTATTTCAGAAAGAAGATTAGAATAGAACAATACTACAGTTTTTAAGATTATTCGAAAGGATTTGTGTCAGTAAGGAGGAATATATAAATTTTATGCAATGTGGGAGGAAACTTGGGCAGTCGAGCAAGATGTGCCGAATTGTTAGTGAAGTCTGGCGTAAGCTGTAGAGTGGAAGAAGGCTGTCGAGCGAAAACGTATCCATGAGTGAGGCAGAGAGGCCAATTCGAAATCTCCAACAGGGTTACCAACGCTCGAAACTAAAATATAGCATTATTGATTCTGATACCATACATACCGGGTGACTACTTAATTCGAGCACCCAAGCGAAAAAATTAGCTAAAATGTGAATAAAATGAAAACATATATGCATTTTTGGCAACGGAAGTATAAATTAAAATTTTACATTTCATTGATAAACGCTTTTAGGCATCAAATAAATATTATTTATGCCATTTATTCTTGTTAAAATCGTTCAAATATATAATTTATTTCTATCAGGGAAAGATTTTTGCGCTTGGTGTGCTTGAATCAAGTAGTCACCCGGTATACACATGATATACAATACTATATTTATGTTTTGAACATTGGCAACTAACAATAATTTTATTCGCATAACGACCACCCAGAGACTCTCAGTAACATACTGACTTTTTTGAAACTCTCCAACTTATTCTCTAAAATTTATCAAACTTCTTGATAGTGGTATTAGAACTTCAATAATTATAAATAAGACAATAAAATAAAAATAAAAATCAATTAGGGTTTGCTTCCCGTTCAAGTATCGAATGATTTTATCAAAGAATAGCCAAAATAAAAATGTTTAAAAAAATCTCATGTTTCCAGCTATTCAACCTGAATGAAGAGAAGAGAGAATTTTACCAAGCAGTTTTCTCACCATAAAACCCAAATTTTATGTATTTATTTACGAAATCCTAATCGGTAGTCCATGCATCAGTGGTGAAATTCGATGACTATCTTTCTTACGTACATCAATATAAACAAAGCATCAACTTATAATGAAGCTCCAAAAGGATAAAGTGTGGGTCAACTTATTCATCGTTTAAATCATCTACAGACATCAGACAATTTGAAAAACGAATGCGATATTCCAGGGATTTTAAAATGTTTAAAAGTATTCAATTTTATAGCTATTAATTATCATTTTTCCACTATCGAAGAAAAGATGAGCACGTAAAGGATAACTTGGAGGATATTTTCTTCAAGGCCATTGAGTAATTTTCTCATTAGATGTTATTTTCTCTAAAAAATTTTCAATTGATTTCGCACTAAAAATTAGTTTGTATAAGTGATCATTCATGTTATACAATTCTCATTTCTACACGTGACTGCATACTCCTGACATGATATGCAGTTTAAATTCACCTTATTGTTTTACGCGGGAAAACAAAGTCGTGGGAAGGATTTTGGTACCCAAGATACGAGGATATGAAGTACATGAGAATTATAGTATCTCACTCTACAGTTAATAACGATTTCTTCAAGAAAAGGATAGATAGCAATGGAAGACGATACTCTAATAACGATGTCGCGTAACTACGCGAAATTTAAATGAAATTTTTTGCTCAAGAAATGTTTTTGTATTAAATAGTGATTATTATGTATTTGAATAGAAAATGATGAATTAATCCAACACAGTTATTACTTAGCTCGCAGTAAGCGCCACCCTAATACTAACTAGAAGACCACACCGTAGTAAAACGAAAAGCAATATCAACTAAGTACAAAGAAATCGTAAGTAATTTATAAACGAATTAAAATGTTAATTTCTTTAATATATATTTGTCTATACTACGTAGTATGTATCACTTAATGAAGCAAAGATAACATATCGCTTAATATGTTAATTAATAAAGCGTTCGGTAAAATAACTAAATTCTGTGTATGGTTTTCGCAACACTAATACGACACATCGCTACATAGTATTGCAACGAGTTTAAAATTCAATTTAACTTACCAGTTCCTGTGTTACTGCTACCAGAATCCGTTGACATGTTGCTGTTTTGCTACATTACATCCATAAATGCAGTAAAAGGTTTTATTCTTTAATGGTACGCATCTAAAAACACCGTTTTAAATTATCACGATGAATGAAGCGAAAAGAAAAAACCTGAAGTAAAGAATAATTATTGATTCACGGCGTCGGTATTTTTATTCAAAAGGAAATGCGTATTAGATAATTTGTATATTCTCTAACACTCAGGTATCGCAGAGAAAGCAAATGCAATATTCGATACTTTGGATAGAAATTTTTGTTAAATTGGTAAATAGTTCTGCACACTTATACATATTTAAGATCAACTTCTCAGTTTCCTTATCGTACGAAATAATTTATACAGGCATATTCGAATTTGCATGGAAGATGATGTACATATTTGAAATAAGTTACAAGACTGAATTGAATGTTGCGCTTGAAAATAGTAAATAAAGTTAAGCAAGAGTATAATATACTGAAGACAGGGGAAATGGAAAATTACTCTGGAATTAGATGAGTTTTCGATTACTTACGTAAATCATGAAACCAAGCTTGTTTATATACATATTAAAGTTCAAGGTTGCAAGACGATCTTATCATACAAAATAAAATTAAACTTACTTGAAAAACTGACTACAGAAGTAAACAATGCAAATGACAATTCAAGATATCGTCCGTACATAAAACATTCGCATGAATGGTTATTCAAACGATAATCCGCATGAATAAAGGTTTACTTTTTGCATTCGTCGAAGTACGTATTTTTCAATTAACACTAATTTACTAACTAATCGCCAGTATCATCATAACAACCACTAGTCACATATTCGATTTAGATATAATTTAACAGAAAAATTGACTTTTTAACAGGTATATTAATAGATGTAACGGAGATTAATCAATAATCAATATAATTAATTAAAAGAAAATTTTAATTTTGCTAAGAAAATAAAAAATACACAATAAAGAACTTCTTTTATCATTTTGACAACGCACAGTAGCAAACCACAGCTAAAATCTTGAGTGTTTTCTAGTCATAAAAAATTCAATGGGATAGAACACAGAATAAATTTTATGGAAGTAATCATGCCACATCATGAATACCCACGTGATCAAGCGTGTGACCTCAGTGTGACGTGACTATACAAGTTTTGAAAATGTGAAAATTCGTTCTTACCTGAATAAACCTGTGAGAATTCTTATCACTTTCGCGAAAGCAAATTTTTTGTTTGATACATTTTATTCTTATGAGTTTCCCAGAAAGAACAATGCGGAAAGATTCTTTATTTTTATTTTATTAGCTATTATATTATTTAGAATTAATTGAAACTTTTTTTAATGTGTTCATGTTTAGTTATTTCTTTTCCAAAATATTTCATTGTAGGAAATTTAATTTACTTTTTAATATGATGAATGCCTTCATCTCATAGAAGGGTTTCTAATGTTTTAAGGAATTTGGTCAATTAATAATTTCGTAGTTAAAATTCTTCTCCATTCATGAGAAAGATTGCATTCACAAAGAAATGCCTGTTATCCGCGAAGATGATTTTTCGCGTCAAAAGAAGCCCGTTCGATATCCATATTGTGTAGTTTGGACTCCTATTCCTGTGTTGACGTAATTTGTTATCTTACTTTGTTATTTAATTATTTTTTAAACGTATCCTTATTTACAATTTCTGGCACCTGTTGAATACAGATGGATTATACCGTTTATTGGGCATACTGGAATTGCAACATCAGAAGGAAAAATCCGCGATTTCGCTGGATCTTATTACGTAGCAGAGGATGATATGGCTTTTGGCGAACCAACAAAGATTTGGAAACTTAAATTGGATCGGGTTCAAGGTGGTAGTCGTGGATGGGATTATGCAGTTACGGAGGCATCGCTGGATTACGGCGGACGAATTGTAATATTTTTACCATGAAGTGAGAATGTCATGAGTCAGCATATATGGTGCAAATATTTTGATTATGTGGTTTTTTATAGCATAATTTACTGATGGATAACTGCCATTCTCACGTTGCGAAAGCTCTAAATTTGATGGAATATGATGGCAAAAAGAACTGGAATATGTTCAAGATAGCTTTTTATACCTTTACTTCTAGTCGTTACGTTAGGTGAGTTGATATTTATTTGTTGTAGCATTAAAATTAACTGAAAATTTCACTAATACATGCTTTTTTTGTAGTAAAAAGGCTTGGTTCAAGACGTGGTGTCCGTTTTGGATTTTCGTTTTAATTATACTTTGTATTTTCTTTTTTTCCAATTTTGTAGCTTAAAAATGTAGAATTTTTTTATACCATGCAAGTACAATATTAAATACGAAATTAATTACCTCTGTACTTTGTTCTATATCCTCATGTTATATACATTCACTATTCAAATAGTGTGTTTTCAGCGTTTTTTAGTCATCTCAGTCTTCATTTATTTTCATTTTTTTTTTAATTTTTCATGTTTCCAATGATGAATATTAAAATTTAAGAGAAAAAAGTATAAATAAATAATTTATTGATTAATTTTAAACATTGAATATGTGTATCCTAAAATAAGTGCTTTAATTTAACACAATCATTGATTTTTGTTAACAATAAAAAATGTATAGAGAAAATGATTGATTTATAATTTATTCTATAAAAGTTTTATAACTCAATTCTCTCTTAAAACACTTTTTTCCAGCCTGCAGTCATAATTAAATTCATCGGAATATAACAATTTTCCTACTCGAGAAATTGTATTTTTCACATCTTCAAGTACCGGATCAGAACTAAGGGAGGAAGATGCTTCTAGCGCAGGACTAAGTTTAAAAGGAATTCCATCGAGTGGATGAGAATGCCTTTCTACGAATTTGTTGGAAGCAGAATTCGCATTACTATTTGGTGTAAAAGCAGGTACATTTGGTGTTACCGCATACGGTAATGAAGAAGGTGCTGCTGGATACAAATTTGCTCCTTGCCCAGGGTTTGGTCTTCCATACATATTTACTACTTCAAATCCGTCTTCAGTGGAAACAGTCAAGTCGTCGTATGTTTCTTTGTCTGAATATGGGACGTCACTAAACTGTATTAAGGAAAATAAATAACAAGATGAAGATAAAGTGATTTATAAAAATTAAAAAAAAATGACAAAGAATAATATTATTGATCACTAACAAATGAAGAGGGATGCTTACCTTCATACTTTCAAACCAGTAAACATATTGTTTACCAGTTTACAAAAAATGAGAATTAGAACTTGCAAAAATGAAAAGATTACGATTATTCAATATTTGAATACTAATTTCTGAAATTATTTTTCAAAAGAAGAATTCACAGTTCTCTTAAATTTCGCATTTTTGCGTGTTAACTTTTCTCAAAGCTCATTCGTAATAGTTACTGATAAGGTGAGAAAACAAAGCGAGATTTTAGCGCACATGCGCATTACACCACGCCACAGTTATCAATTGAATTTGAGGTTTCAATTTTGAGAGAGAATTCGTTTGTTTCGTAAATTTCTCTGAATTTTGTTTTATATTTCTATTTTATTCTATTTTTTTTTATTTATATATAAAAAAAAAACTTGATACATTATGTCATAATCACCAAAATGCAAAATTTTTTGATATTTTTACCCAATTTTGATGTGAAAAAATATCCTGTTACTTTCTATGGGATAGTGGCTGGGTTTGAATCTGGAATTGCTGTTTATATTTTGGGAAAGTGTTGCTCTTGTCATTGTAAATACTCATCACGTTTTGAAATCCTTGGCGAAATAAATCGTAACGGCACCATCGAAAATGAAAAAATTGAGTCAAATTTTTGGATATCAATTCAACTTTCCATTAACGACTTCAGAATCGAAAGTGTATCAATTCATACAGAAGCAAATCCGCACTGTGTTACAGTAATTTTATATAATAAGGAAGACATTAAGAAATCGCAGTTATTATACAACAGCTACAAAAATGTTGAACTAGAACAAACAGATTACATTTTCCGTTTAATTTGCGAGGTTCAGAATGAACCGGTGCTATGCTGCATGAAAAGAAAAGTACTACGCGGACGTAATCTTTCATATATTTTGATAATTAAAAAACTATACGATACATTACAATACTTACTGCTTCTAATTCAAAAGAGTTTTGTTGCCCATGTATTCAGAATTTCTTCTTTTGGATCTCATTTCTTAAATATACTAGAAACATTTACTAATTTATTAAATCAAAAATTGAGAGATAAATACTTCAATGTCATTTATGCAAATTATTTATTGGCGAGAATATGTGATGCTTTGTTGGGAGAAATCATTATTTACTATGCAATGAGTTACATTTCCTCTGATGAATTGTTCATGGGACTCATTCATTTTCAAGAAGTAAATTAATTACAAATTATCTATTGAATGGTTTGAAAAGTTCATTTCTTAATTATTCATTTGTCTGTGTCTTAGTTCGTTGTTACATATTTAAAGAATACAGTCGAATGGTTAATGGGAAGTCCTGCAGGATTCAAACTGTACTGTCCCTTGAATAATATTTTAGGAGCATTTTTTCAATTCCACATTTCCCTATGGTGGACATTCTTAAGTAAGTATTAAGGGCTAATATTTTACTGCATTTTGTTTGAAGTTGATTGACAACTTTTTTTTTTACAGAATTACTGAATCCATTCTTCAAATTTACTTTCAAATTCTTCCTATTTCTTGGAAATTTTGGTTTTTCCCTTCAAGTATCGCTTCTTGTTGATTTATTAGCCATCGTCAGCGTACATATGTATTGCATTTACGTTTACGCAGCACGGTTAGTATTTTTGGTGTGAAAAATTGTGAAAAGAGTTTTAATTTTGATTATTAACATGAGTACCTATATTTTATAGACTATTTTACTTTCAAATGAAAGGACTGAAAATTCTTTCTCGACTTTTCATTGGCAAAAAGCGGAGTCCATTGCAGGGAGATGTTCATTCTTCGCCGTATACGACTGAACAGCTGCTATTTGGAACAGTTTCATTCACTATATTATTGTTTTTATTACCAACCACTTTAATATATTATGCTGTTTTCACCGTGGTGAGAGTTTACCCTTCGATATTTCAGATTTTATGAAAAAAATAATTGTATTTGTCAGCGAATAATTGTTTTTTTTTTTAGAGTAGAATAATATTGATCTTCGTAGGAGGATTGCTGACTCGTGTGAAATATTTCATGAATATATTTCCGTTGTATTTAACTTTTTTATGGTTTTGGAATCCAAAAATGTTAACATGTAAGTATTTTTCTCGAATCAATGTAAAAGTTATGAATCATGATTTCATCAAGAATGTCATAGCCTAGCCAGATGAACCATTCTTGATAATGGTTTATTTTCTTTGTATTTATTATAGGTACTGTGAGACTGAATATGAAAACAGCGTGTTTTCCCGATGGAACGTTGGTTACCCAGGTGAAACCAGTTTGCGAAACTTGGTGGAAAACTGTAAATCTTTGTGTTCCTAAAACAGTTAAAAGACCGGATAAAATTGAATGGAAAAAATTGACTACAGATGTGTTGATAGGAAATTTGATTTATCCTGTATAGTCGAATTTTAAGAATAATTGTATATCTTATGATTTTTACTTCTGTAAAAATATCTGAATAAGGAATTGATAAAATCAAAGATTTTAATATCATCTTGAGAATTGTTACTGTTTATTCATTAAAAGTTTTGTTTTTAACTTTTCAAACTTTTTAATGCCGCATGTTAATTATGTTTTATACACTCTCAAAGATAAAAATAGAACAGACTCAGAATTGAACATTGAACATTTTATAAAATATTTGATATTGATGTCGAAAAATCTTCAAATAGATAATAAATTAAAAATAGGTAAAAATCATCAATAAAATTTAAAAAAAGTTTAAATAACAAAAAAATATCATTCAACTATCACTCTACGATCCTGGTGAAAGGAAACACAACTATCGTATAAAAAAGTTGAAGAAAACGCCGTCCAGTTTCCAAAGGTATTCATCCAGCCTTTTATTTACTTTGTTACATCATTCCATTTATTATTATTACTCATTTTAGAAAAAAATGAATAACAGAATAAAGAATAACATGAAGCGAAAGTAAACGCTTTAGCAGTTAGTTAAAAAGTCATCGTGTTTAGTTTCTTTTATTTTTGTAGTGATGCTTTTGAAATGTGCTTATATGTATTCAAATAAATTAGCTGTCCATGATTAATCCGTTGAATAACAAATCATTAGTCATAACTATTTATTTCATATTATATTACACTATTCCTTTTGAAATGAAATGTTAACATGATATGGAAATGGTTCATAGCATCCCAGTAGCATTTGCATACGATTATTGGACGAATAATACTGATGCATCAGTTGAACTCAATTGTCTCATGCCCAATGGAGTGTTTATACCATTATGTGTTAGTAAAACGTCAACATTCAACGAAATTAAAGAGGTAAGACATCATTGTAACATTCTTTGTAAAATATGCATTGAAATATTTATTTTTAATTTTTTTCCACCCTAATTGCTTTCTTAGGATTTATGGGAGGAATCAGCAAAGTATCCGTTGCACGGATTGCTTCATTGCTCTTCAACTTATCGTTTTGTTGTCATAAATATTAATTCTGAGTTGGAAGAATTATATGACGAAAACAAACGATTATGCGATGTGAAACCATTCGGTGCTACTTTAAAAATCATTGAGAAGCAAAATGACAAAGCTGAAAGCGTCTTCAATGTACATATTGGGCGTTTGATCGGCAAAGGTAAACATTTAAATGAATATTTTCACTAATAGTAAATTTAAAATCATCGTTTATTTCGATATTTTTTTATAGGATTGCACGAGTTTGATTCGTTGAAGAATACTGAAATAAATATGTTTCGCTCGAAAATGAAATATCTTTCAGAAGAAGTATCCAAGGAAAGAAAAACTTATACATGGTTACAAAAAATGAAATACCAGTTTCCACCCAGATTGATTTTCACCCCAGTTGAACAACAAATGTTATCCAATCATAGTCCATTACCAAAAAAATTACGCGATGGGCATTTTGTTGTTGTAGTAAAATTTGAAAATAATGATGTAAGTTATCGTAAATTTATAATACAGCTTCCTCAAAAAAAAAAAACATCTCTCAATGCAAATATCTTACAATTTTGCGTTATTTATTTACAGAGCACTTTTACCTTTAACGTACCGGTGACAGGAACCTCTGATCACCTTTTAAGGCTGATTTTAAATAAACGAGCTACTAATTTTTTAAAGAAAAACGAAGTGATCTCTGATTTTGTACTAAAAGTATGTGGTAAAGAAGAATACATTTACGGTGATAATAAGCTAATAGAATACGCTTATATTTACGAATCGTTAACGCAAAATAAAACTCCTACGTTAATTGTGATATCTATTCATAACGTTCCACGTAAGTTGAAATCTTACATTCCAATTGTAATATTCCACCTACAAAATACTTAATGAACATACATTTTTCAGTACATCCTGATGAGCATCTCTATGAAATTCCTGAAGAATCGGAAACATCTAGAATGAATTCTTCATTTTCGTCTGTTACACTGCGTAAAAAAGGGAAATATGTTTCGTCCTATAACATCGAAGAGAAATTTTCTTTTAAAATTTGCTTCATTATAAACTTGAATGTGCATTCAGCAGAGGTATTATTAGTATTTCGAAAATAATTCTCTTTCATAATAATATGCTGAATATGATTTACACATGGATTTATTTTCTTAGGTTGGAGTACAAGTAGGTTTATTTCATGGTGGCAAACCCTTATGCCAACCCAAATATACGGAAGAAAGGTTAGTCAAGGATGGCTCATGTGAATATGAAAAGGATCTAGTGTTTGACATAAAAGTAGGTGATATTCCTCGCATGGCCCGGATTTGTTTTGCCGTTTACGAGGTATGCAAATCTGTGAAAAATATTCGTACCAAAAGACTGAGAGATTCGCATAATCAGGTAAGTCTTCTTCCACATAAAACTTTGTTTCAGATAATATAATGAAAATATATAATTTAAATTGAATGTTGATAGGATTTTTTTGTTAATCCATTGGGATGGGTTAATACAACGGTGTTCGATTACAAAGGTCAACTCAAAACTGGTTCAGTTACCTTGTATTTATGGACATTACCGGAAGACTTACAAAGCGACAATCTGTTTCATTCGTTGAGCACAGTAGTCTCGAATCCGGACGTTAAAAACACTGCCGCTCTTTCGATTTCATTTCATAAGTAAGTTAAATTCTTAGTTTTTTAGTGAACTTTACTAGTAAATTAATATTGTATAGTCTATTTAGGGTTTATTTCGCATACATATTTTGTTTGCCCAAGTTTGAACAACCATTTTTACAACAAAGCTCCGTGATTGTTCAAACCTCAATAACTTGCGTGGGAATCGGAATTTTAAACATCTCTTACGTAAAAATTTTGTATGCATACAAGCTACATTTTAAATCCAATTCCATCTCATTTCATCAGAAACTTACTGAGAGATAGATCGAACAAGGTGAATTCTCAGTGTTATCAAGTAATCATTGATTATGAATAAATTATTGGATAAAAGTCCAATCAATATTCCTACATTATTTGAAGAATTATCATTCAATCTATTCATACAATATTTCATTCAAATCCAAATTATGATAATCGAAGAAACTGGGAAAAACTCAAATATTTTTCACGTCCAACAAAGGCGAAACATTAGGCAAACATGTATGTGTAATATATTCCAATATAAAAAAAATTATAGCAATAATCTTTTAAATTAATTTAAATGATTTTCCGTTTTTAAAATTTTTCTATAATTAATAAAATATGTAACATTAATTTGTCAAATTGAAATAATTTTTTTTCGCTATTGTTTACAATATTGTAAAGTCCACTATTTGGATATATCTGTATCTAGTTATTTGATACATTTTGTTTTGAAAAAATATTTAACCCACCTATACCTTCTTCAGGTTTCACGAAGATGTGATTGTATATCCTGATGTAGATACAATCGTTGATTTCGCGGCTAAGTATGGAAGATCTGATTTAAAAGAGCAAAACGATAGTTCAGTACAGACTTCGAAAGCTCTATTAGATCATGTCAGGTAAAATGACAATTTTCAAACAACATTGTGTTCAAGAACTAGGCTCTGAATTGAAAGAAAAAATTTATTTTTAGAACCATCAGTGATCACGTAACTCGATACGATTTACACGAACAAGAGAGAAAAAATTTGTGGAGTTTGAGATATCAGTTGATCGCGTCAGACCCGCATCTTTTATCGAAATTGTTAGATTGCGTGGATTGGAATAACCGATACGAAGTATCCGAAGCGATTTCATTGCTACAAAGATGGCCTCCATTGTTGCCTCAAAAAGCATTGGAGCTGTTAGATTACGCATACGCCGATCAAGCTGTTCGCAGTTTTGCCGTTCGGTGTTTACGTAATACTGGGTATGCGATAAGCTTAAATGTAACGAAAATGTAAAATCAACGTAATTAAGAATATTGTATTTTGCGTAGCGACGACCACTTACTATTATATTTACTACAACTGGTTCAAGCTGTGAAGCACGAATGCTACTTACAAAATGACTTAGTAGAGTTTTTACTTCATAAAGCCTTAAATAATCAGAAAATTGGTCATTATTTATTTTGGCACCTAAGGTGAGCGATTTACCGAATAGCTTTATCTTGGTACGAAAAATACAACGATTAAAAGTATTTTTTCACTTCACTACAGATCAGAAATGAAAGTGAAATCGGTATCAGTTCGATTCGGTTTAATTTTGGAAGCCTATTGTCGCGGAAGCCCCGAACATATGAAAATTTTGACTCGGCAAATGGGTTTCTTAGATAAGCTTAAAACTACCAACGAATTAATACGTAAAAGAAAAGATAAAGATAAAATTCGAAGCTTCGTGCAAGAATATTTTCAAGAACAACATTGCATCGAAGCGTTTTACTTAGTTTGCAATCCGCTAGATCCCAGTTACAAGTGCAAACGTGTAAAGTAAGTGAATTTTTGTGGAGTTTCGCGGTAATATTTTGTTTCTCAAACATCCCCTTTTTTGTTTACATGTAGAGTGGAAAAGTGTCGAGTGATGGATAGCAAAGCTAGACCTTTGTGGTTGGTGTTTGAAAATGAAGACGTTTTTGGAGAAGATATTCATATCATTTTTAAAAACGGCGATGATCTTAGACAGGATATGTTGACTCTACAAATGCTTCGTATTATGGATAATTTATGGAAATTGCATGGATTAGATTTTAGGTACTTATTATGTTTTTTTTTTTCCATTGGCTAAACGTACGTGCTTGAGGATTTAGACCTGTTTAGGGAAGCCAGTTAAGATCAACGAAATAGATTTTCTGATTATTCCTTTTAAAATCATTTGTATTTTGTTTCGATCATAGGATGAATCCATATGGATGCATTTCAACTGATAGCAAGGTCGGATTGATTGAAGTCGTGTTAAATGCCGAAACCATCGCGAATATACAAAAAGAAAAAGGAATATTTTCAGCGACTTCAGCTTTTAGAAAAGGCTCTCTTCTCGGTGAGAAAATAAATGAATATTTTTTAGCATGAAAACAAAAAAAATAAACTTGAAATCGACAAATCTGCCTATTTTCTTTTAGCTTGGTTAAAAGAACATAATACTACAGAACAAGCACTCAATAAGGCAATTGAAGAGTTTACCTATTCTTGCGCTGGTTACTGTGTGGCTACTTTTGTGTTAGGAATTGCCGATAGACATTCGGATAATATTATGGTGAAGAAAACAGGACAAGTAAATTAACTTTTTCGCCATTAAATGACAAAAGAGATGATTTTAGCGATTTTATTTCATTAATTGAATCTCTCGTACGTTTGTAGCTATTTCATATAGATTTTGGTCACATTCTGGGCCATTTTAAAGAAAAATTCGGATTCCGAAGAGAAAGAGTGCCGTTTGTATTAACGCATGATTTCGTTCATGTGATAAACAAAGGTCAAACGAAAGGTGATATTGTTGAATTTCAAACTTTTCAAAAATTATGTAAAAATGTAAGCATTTTTAACAACGCGTTTAAAATTTTAACGTTGAATGATTTACGTATTTTATTTATTATTAATTTTTCATGGTGTTTTTTTTAAAGGCATTTCTCATATTGAGAAAACACGGTTCGTTAATTTTATCGCTATTTGCAATGATGATATCAACGGGACTTCCTGAGTTATCGTCCGAAGCTGATTTGAATTATCTACATGAATCATTGGTAATTTTTTTTGTTATTTTAGAATTGAGCAGAGACCCAACTTGAGGGGATGGATGAATAGTTTTCCCCCTGAACTTCTTGAAATTTGAACAGTTGAATATTTCTGTCCATGAGTAGGCAAAATGGGCTTATTTATATTTTTTAATTATTAGTGACAATATTTTAAAAATTGAGAAAAAATTCAAAACAGATTATTTTGCCAACTTATTGATAAAAATGTTAGATTGATCAATTATGTATATGTAAATAATATGGCTTATGATCAAATTGCAATCTCGTGCACATTCATGGGGTTTACCGTATTTTCATCACACCTTTTATCTAAACTGATGAGCTATTTTTGGATTTCACCAATCCACGTGATTTGAGTTTTCATGTTTTTAAAAACATTTGACTAAGCGATGTCTTAAAATTTTTTTAACTCAAATTGATGAAAAAGGTATAACTACACATAATGTAATTCAGGACATTTATATTTTATATAGGTAGTAATTTTATTTTCAGAAATTTCAAACAAAAACATAATTTTTTGAAAAATAAAGTATAAAATTATCTTATTAAAAATGGGTGGAAGTTCCCCTTGGTTTCACTTTACATGAAAATGTCTATGTTTAAATTTTGAAAGCTCAAAATGATAACCAAGTAATCAACATTTAATATTCACGAATCATCGTGATCATTAACCGCTAATGCGAATACATAGGAGGGGGATGAAGAAGATGAGAATACAGTTAGAAAACATGGTTTGTAATCATATTATATGTGCATATCTACGTATTTTCGCTCATTTTTAATCATTATTTTGCTGATGACGAATTTCGAAGGAAATTTGTACCCGTTGTTAAGTCCATCATTCGAATGTTATTTTACGAAGAAACATTAAAATTTAGAAATAGGTAATAAAATTCATTTTTATGACATGTATTGAAAGGGGGAACACTTTAAAGTAGGGTTTTAATCCAACATAATTTTTTCCTGTATTATAAATTCATTTGCAGAGGTCTTCAAATTACAGTACATGTAATGGAGGGTAAGTTGAAATGATTCTGAAAAGGAGGAAATATCATTTGGCTTTGCTGAGTAATGGGGTTATTTACGATAATGCATTCTACTTAATTTCCTTCCCTCTACCCTGCACATGAGTTCCAAAATAAGAAAAAGAGGAAAAAACCATTATCGAATTTTTCTATACTAACGCGCAAGTATCATCCAGTTGAAACTTTCATGGATTAACTGTCCTTTATATACCTTAAAGCCATCAAACAGAAGTGGAGGACGATGGATTAGAAGGGTAAAAAAGGGAACTTTAAACATTCTGAAAAATTAAAAAAGAGCTCGCCCCCCTCAAAATGGGCGGGATGTCCTTCACGCAACGCGTAGTATCATAACTAATTATTTTAGGTTGTCAAAGAAAATACATTTTTTCAACTTTACTTTGAGATCTCCACTCTTGTAAGGGGTTATTATCAAAAAGTGGTGCTGGGAAATAATCAAGGGCATCATATTCAACAACTTTTGAGTAAATAAATTTGGAAGTTGGTGGGCTCTAAAATCGACCTTATTTACACTCTTGAAAATTATTGTCACAATTATAAAGGATTCAATTCGATGTGGCTTTTTTGATGCAACGTTTAGGAGATATGAATACATATTTATGTAAATACCATTTGATTGTTTCCCCTCCTTCTTCTGAAAAAAGTGCTAGTGTATTAGTGGAATTAAGAAAGAAACATGAGAAGCACATCGTGATTTTTATTATTTCTACTCTAGGTGTTACATTTGACGGAAGAAGAAGCTGAAATATATTTCCAAGCGAAATTTGCTGAAGCGTTGAGTAATTCATGGAAAACATCGTTGAACTGGGCTTCGCACAACGTTTCGAAAAACAATAGAGTATAAGGTGGTAAATATTATAATTCATTATAGTGATAAACCGAGCAGTTTTCAAGGGCGTATCGAGGTATTTGTGTATTTGATCTCAGTATATTAAGAAATTATGCGATATTTTAAACGTCTATCTTCGTTATATGTCTAACGAATTTTAATTGCTTGATGTAGCTTTGTTACCCTTATTTTCATTTTGTTCCCCTTTTTTTTGTTTTATTGGTTTTTTTTTCTCTTTCTTTCGTCAATATAGGGTTACCTCGATTTAGTAATAGGTAAGCGGTTACTATTATTAAGTCGCGTTTAAAAGCATTCGATGTTCATTGAGATTTTTTTAACTTATTTAAAGCAAATTCGTGGTATTTGGAGGCACATTGCTGGTCAAATTTATATCGCTTTATAAGCCTATTCTTCTTTTTCAAATTTGAAATGTCAATACGGCGATTTTTTTTTGTTCATTATATTTTGGACTTGATGAGGTCGGTTGGACAGGTATTATTTTTTCATTTCGTTTTGTCATACTTTTCATGAATTTTCTTCAGAAAGGGTAAATTCTAAGTTTAATTCCAAATAGTAATACATATCAAGGAGTGCCGAATTTACCATTAGAAGTCAAACTGGAAATAAATTTTATGACCTAATAAGCATTTCTCTGAAACGTGGAGGAGGGGCGGATGAAAGTGAATATAAATGGAAACACATAGTGAATAAAATCAAACCTCAATTATGGAATAAAATATTCAAAAAAAAACAATAGAAAATGAAAAATTTGTATGTTAAATGTCGTTGTGAAGAAGAAAAAAACAAACCATACTAAAAAATTACTTTTGATCCTCAAAAAGAAAAAAATTTAGGTGTATAAATTCTTCATTTTTTCAAGAAATTAGCTTCAGATGTTAGGGTCTACCGCCACAACCAAGGTAATTTACCAACATGTGCGATACCTTTACGCGAGAAGAATGAGGCGAAAAAACAGAAAATGTCCAACTTGGGCTTAGTTTCAAGACACGAAGAATAAATTTGGGTTGAGAAAAATTTCTTGGTAAATGTATATTTGAGTCCTTTCTTCATTGGTTTTTTTTAGTGAGCAAAGGCAGCGGTAGAAAAAAAAGGTCGATGGAAATCATTAGGTGAAAATTAAATCTTTTATTTTTGCCTTTGTTGGGCGTTAATCGTTTTCTAACGATTGAAAAATAATTTACCGGTACGAAGTGGCAAATGAAAACGAATCCGAACACGAAGTATGACTATGCAAAACGTAGATTTCTTTGAAGGAAATTAAAGCCGCGAGAAGAACGATTGCAAATAATGTCTGAATTTAATTGAAAAAAGTCTTTTTTTAAATAGCCGGTGAAAAAAAAAATCGCTAATGGAAACAACACTTTTACAAAAAGGAAAAACTAATTTTGAAGTTTTTTATTTGTTTAACGGTGACGTAACCGAGATAACTTTTTGTGGTTTCGGGCGTTTATATGTTGAAAAAATTTCCATCGCTGCATGCGTTTGAGTTTCTTTCATTAAATCGAAAAAGTACGTTCTGTTCTCGAACCACCTATGGCGTATTGGCGTTTTGAATGCCAACGAAAAGGAGGTAGGTTATTTTAATTAATTTTTTTTAGCCACCAAAATACCATGTTTTTACTTTCTATTTTAATTTCGATTATTCAAAACCATAATTAATTTTTTTGTATTTTAAATCTGCCTACGAAATTCGAAATTGTAATTAATTCGAAATTATTTCAATTTGTAATACGTTTCTCTTTTTACCATTCGTATCGTTTTTAATTGATTGGACGCTATTGTGCAGTTGATCAAAGGTGTCGTTTATTTCGTGAATGTGTATGGTAGGTATTTATACGTTTTTTAACAAAGCCTAGCGCTCTTATAATTTTTTTCTTTAGATTTTAAATTGCACACTTTATGTTGATATGAATATCTCATTTTTTTTGGTGATACATATTATTATAAGAACATAGTGATAATCTATCTTAATACTAAGACTATAATTAGCATTTACATTGTTACGTACTTATTCATTTTTTTAAAAAATGTAAAAAAAAGTGTTTATACTGTGCCATAATGTAACATATAAGATTTTAATGTTCATTAAATTGATTAGCCGAATAAATAGTGTTTTTAAAATCAAAAAAAAGTTACAGTGGGCTCAAATTTAGTGCCTTTTTTTTTGCGTAATAATATTTGACAGTACCTGTGAAGTTATAAGAAAATTTCTGTGTTCAAAGGTGTAAGCATATGCAATAGAAAAATTTGGTTTTCTATTAATTTTACATTACTTTATGGACTTTTTCAATGTGTTAAGTTTTCAGAGATACTTAGATATGCTTTTTGAACGAAAGGACGACTATTTTGAAGCAGAAAAGTTAGCAATGGCTGTAGTGAAATTACAAATTAGGTATTACATGGTGTTGCTTTTGGACGCATAAATAAAACGATTTTAGATTTGAGAATGCCTCAGATTTGTTTTTTTTTTTTTAATTCTGTTTCGCAACCTAACTGTCGAATTTTCAGCTTCTTTGTAATTCCCTTTTTTTGATACTTACCATTGTAATTTATTCTGATTTTATAATCAATGCTATTTAACCTTAGTGGTTAGCATTATTCCAAATTCTGGCAAACGTTTTTCTTTTATTTGATTTTAATCAAATAATATAACTGTTTTCATTGATCAAGCTCGAATAAATACTTGTAAAATTGTTTTCTTCATACTAAGTTAAGTTTTCATGTTTTGATGATATTCGCTAATTTGAATTTTTGAAGTGAGATATTATTTTCTTTAAATCGAATTAATTTTCATCAACAAAGAAATGTTCATGAACAAATTAACAACACTAAGAAGGAAATAAAAGTGTTCCGAGATCACAGGTATACTTTAGATAAATTGAATTTCTTTGGAATAAATACATATTGATAGATATTGTTGGAAAATCTCAAGAAAAAAAGTTTTCATGTGATAAGTTTTAAACGAGATCTTGCCTAAAAATTATTTGTCTTATTCCTTATGAGACTTGACAAATTTTACATTCTTTTCAACATTAATGAGGTTCACGCAATTCCAAAAAAATCTATTCAAATAACATAAATTTCGCAGCTGATATTAAGCAAGAAATTAAAAGGTATGTTACATTGAAGTGTAATTGATGAAAAAAAGTCATATTTTTGGTTTAGAATTTGATCAGAAGAATGTGTTCCTGGATTAAGTTTAATATCAACTACTATATCTTATATGAGTTGGAATTTTCTTCATCTATACCTATACGAAATTCATTTTATTTTGTTTTAAAACAACAGGTGTTTAATTTCTTGAAGAAGCTTTGATGGAGCTTGGTATCATGTTTATCAAGTAGGGTATGAAGTGAAAGCGTAGTTTTATATTTGAAATTGAATTTTAATTCTAACACGTACTACCTAGCTTCGACTTTATCTTTTCCCAAAATCTTTTGGTGAGGTAGGTTTAACCGAAAGCTTGCTATTAAATGCGTCGGTTTTATAGAATAATTTACGTAGTATCCTATTAATTTTTATTTAAGAAATGAAATAGATGAACTTGAAAGTATAAGCAGGCATAGCGAACTTGTGCCTAATATATTAATAATGATCTGTTGCTAAGTAACCTGAATTCACATCAAAATACTTCAATTTATAACAAGGTATGCCTTTCATGTACATATTCAGCAATTTCAATTGAACCAGTAGTAGTACCGGTAGTGTCGAGTTGTTTGCGAGTGTATCGGTCTCTTTTTGAGTTTCGTAATGAAAGTTTAGCGAATTGATGTGCTTATGTATATATTTGACGAGTAACTTGGTGAGAAATTTTCTTTAGATAAACGTCGAAGACACAGCTAGTGATGAAAATTTAAAGAATTCTGCTTCAAAGTGTAAGTAAGTTAATTAATTTTCAAATACTCATGCCTTTTCCCTATTATATTACATGTATAGCCCTTCTTTTTGAAAAATAAAATTTAAATAGATAATAATAGTAATAATAATAATAATCAAATCAAATCAAATCAAATATTTATTAGCCCTTAATGTCCGGCGACTTACATTTTTTTTTTTTTTTTTTTTCAAATATAAACATGGATATAAACATACATATATGGCTGGTGCGGCCTCAGTTACCCTAAGTGTGGATTGGTTTTATTCCTAAATTATAGCCATACTTAAACCATAGTTATATTATAGGTAGGACTTATGGTTAGCGGTTATTATTTCACCCATTTATATCTTCCCTTCCGTCAAAGAAATTTTTAATTTTTGCTTGAATTTTTTTTGTCATTTAATAACGCCTTTAGCTCTCTATCTTTTATATCATTAAATATTTTAGGACCTCTATAACCTATTTGTATTTTTGAATGCTCCAACTCCCAGTTCGGAATGTGCGCCTCAATATTTCCCGCCCTTCTTGTTTTACCCTCATTAATTTTTACCCTGATTTTCCTTCTATTTGACTGCACATATTTCAATATTTCCCCTATATAAAGCGCCTTGAGATTTACCCAGTCATTCTTCACTCCAGCCTCTCTCCCTACACCCACTATACTTCTGATAATAATAATACAGTAATAATAATGAATTACGAGTATACAGTATGCGTAAAATAAGCCATGTGCATAAATAACGTGTATAGCAGAATATGAGGTGAAAAAGAAAAAGTGTTTGTTTTTTTTTGTTTAAAACGTGTTTTTTTTTTTTTGTTTGTTTTAAACAAAAATCACACCCGTTGGAAACTGATGTTTAAAACATAAAATATCTAAAAATTAAAAAAAAAATTATGAATTTAGTATGACAAGTGACATTGAATTTTTTCAATTTTTCCTTGTGAAGTTAAGAGTTTATTTTCAAAAATTGAATGTAAATAATTAATAATTTTCTATTTCAGCTTTGATTCAAATTACAAGAAAAAAAACGCGTTTTAAACAAAAAAAAAAACATTTTTAAACGATTTTTCTGTAAAAAACAAAAAAGTTGTTGGTTTTCAGTTCGTTTTAAATGCTTACCAAATACTAGCTAGGTACCAAGACTTATCAGAAAAAAATGTACCAAGTTCTTGAGAACCTCTGTTTATTTTTCGATTCGATTATTGTGTAAACTATAATTAGTGATGGTAATATGCGCTCACAATCTTTTTGTGAGAATATTCTCTTCATTTTAGCACCTAGAAGCTTTCAACTTTCAAGCTATGTTAGTAGGAATCAAATGTATACCACAAACATGTCACAGCCTTGAAAGTGATGTAATAACTTGTTAATTTCAGTAAGAAGCATTTTTTTATTTAAAAAAATCATATATTACTGCTTATTATTATGTAGGTATTTACCTATTTACAAATTTGTTAATACCAAATATCTGAAATATCATAAAATTTTCAATCTTCTTTTTTAGTTTAAAATTTATTATTCAATATTGTAAATTTTTAAATTGAAGTACTTATTATAAATTTACCAAAAAAAATTCAGCTTATTGCTTATTTGCTTAATAATAACTAATTAACAGTCAGGAACTGGGGATTACCTACAATTCGAAAGTACGATCGAATTGTTTAGTTTGATTTGCATCGTGTTCAGCTCAGAAAGCCGAGTATTTTGATATGTCACAAGGCGTGTTTTAGTGTTTTCTCAGAGAATATTCTCGAAGTTAGAGAATATTCACAAATTTTATAGAATATGCGGTCGTGAGAATACTCTCCTCCCATCACCAACTAAAATTCATTTAGCTAATTTGAAATTTACTCTTTTAGAATTCGAAAAAAAAATTACAAACATTTCTCGAAGTGTTAACTAATACCTACGTAATATTTTTTTTTTTTACAAAATTTTAAGTTTTATTCTTCAACTGAAATGAGAATGAATGTTTGTATTTGTAATTTGAGTGATCTGAAAAGTTTAAAAAGTTTAAAACTGTGGAACAGACTGGAATGTAAATGTAAGTTTCAATTTTTAAGAAGTTTTCAAAGTTTATCGAAAGAAGTTCGATATTTATGAAATCATACGTTAATAAATCGCACATATTTTCAACAATTTCTTCGAAATATGTTTATTCCTTTTTCTAAAATAAAATAATAGGTTTGATATAAGTAAATATAACATTGAAATCATCGTGTGACATCACGCATCAGTTCACTGAATAAAATTTTATCGAATGGGGTTATACCTACCTTTTTTTTTGTTTGAAGGTTCTCAATCATGCATCTGCTCGACAGGGAAAAGAAGTTGAAAAAGTATTCATTTTGATGTTTTGAAATAATTTCTTTCATTGAAATTTCATTACATACCCATAGGTATTTACTAGCATAATAACCTTACACCTGCTATTTTAACTGTGCAAATTCGGATAGGTACTCCCCTGATTCGTCTGTAAAAATGATTTGGTATAAGGTGGGAGTATTGTAATCAACATATTGCTATTTACAACTCTTCGAAATGCAATTGTCAGAATCGGCAAGATTCGAGTTGGAAAACATGCTGACGAATCATTTTTTTTGCGCTGATCAAGTTATCGCTTAAAATCTGGAAACTGACGGCGATATTACTTGGTACTAACCACGTGCACTTTTATCAGTAAGTACTTACCACTACTTGTTTGTTTACCAACAAATCGTCTTCGGTCGAGTACCTCAATCGAATTCGAAATCGGCGCCCTCTGTGCTCGAAACACTATTGAAAATTGCTTTGTTCGCACACCGACAACAGCGGTGCAAAAAATACGAAGAAGCTTTGAGCAAGCGTGAAATATTTCAGATCCTCCCCACATACATAGTTCCGCCCTTGAAGACAGCTTTTAGCTCAGTTCGTCGATGAAATTCGTCGGCTGCGGTTTGTATGAGCTCATACCATGAGGCAGGCATATTCGTTAATCGGGTCAATTAGCGATTTTGCAACTCGTTGATAAAAATTATTTACATAAGCGTTTTGCCGGCTATCTAACAGAGCGCGTAAGCTGTACGTATTCGGTATTTTCGGATAACTTTCGCGAGAGTACGCCGTTGGCGGAGGGTTGACATTTGGAAAAATGATTTCCATTCGCTGTGAAATTTTATCACTGTAGCGCAGTCTGTCGTTAGGTCCTGATAAGGGTTGTACCATTTTTCGCTAAGTTGCATTTTTTAGCTGTTCACTACTGGTCATGAAATTATTAAGTATAGTGCTAGTTTCTTCACCGGTATGAATAATGTGGCGTCTAATGCAAGTGGTGGTGTTTTGGATTTTATTGATCACCGATGAATATCTTTCGGCGTTTGCTTCCTACACGTTCGATAAACGAGGTATGTAATTATTTTCCTTACCATGCCGTAGGCATAATTCATTTCGTATTGGGTGGTAGCCGGTTGAACTTTATTTTGTATGATGTAGAGTTAATCTTCTCGCTGTAGTTTTGGTAACATCTGTACATAACCTCGTGGGCGATGACAAAATACCTCAGTTTTCTATCATCTCGAGGTTCGCAGAATAAACTTTTATATGTTACCGCGTGCTTGTCTTCGTCATCAGCCTTTTTTTCTTCTTTCCGTATTCGTTTCATTTGCAGTGTTTTATGGGGTGCTAATGATGCTATTCAAACGTCTAAACAAAGTATTGCTTATTTGAGAGATATTTACAGATCACTTGTTATTTCTTTATCGTGACATCGGCGCTTTTCCAAACTTATACTAGAATAGTTGGAAAAGGATCAAGAATGAACTAAAATTATCTGATGATTGCTTATACTTAATTTCAAATTACTCTTAAGTCCGTTCATTCCAATTAAATCTCATGATTTTGCGCTTTTATCTCGCTGTAACATTCATAAATCTATTTAACAAGAAATTATAAAACTTCCACGCGAATTTTATACGCTCATCTTCGTTCCTATCTTATTTTCGTAGTTTTGTTTAGTCACTTTTCGAACTCGAACTTTTAATCTTCAAACGAGTATTTGGAAAAGACGCTTTAAGCATGAATTTAGTGATTAGAAATAGTATGAAAGATATCATGGCGTAAAACACCATCATGAACAGAAACTATGACATTCTTCATCATCCGTTTTCTTTTGTTCAACTTATCTCTAATATCGAGGTATGAGAAAACACCCACAAAATGGAACTTTCCATTCCTCACATTTCACTGAAGGAAGGCAATTTGTCGAACAAAGACAAATTTTCACGAATTTTGCGAAGTAAGCTCAATTGATATGAGCGCATTTTGCACCCTCACAGTAGTAAATTTTCCACAGGTGAGCAAAAAATCCAATTTTTGATGGTTATAAATGGTAAGGCTATTTCATTAGGGAAAGAAAGTCTTTGCGTCCATGTGACGTGATCACGTGATTTCTCCAACGCAAACACATTTCATAGGTCCTCTTATGTCTACGTGCCATTTTTCCCACTTTCGTTTACGACTATATGGTATGTTGTATTTCCATTGGTGGGAGCACGTGTCTTCTGACGACAAACTTTTTTGCCCTTTAATACCGCCGTATTTCTTATCATAAATTATACACATGGATACGTTATGCGCAGAATAAAAGTGGTTTTTCGAATAACTTACTACCATGCTAAATTTGTGATTGAGACAACGATAGCGAATGAAAGAATGTTCTCATAAAGAGGCAACCATCTTGAATCGGAAATATCCTCAAAGCGAATAGTAAATATTCGTTTAGATTTTAAGAAATTCCCATATGAAAGATATTTGAAAATTTTTTCTAAATCACTAGTTATAAATCAATCTGAAAGACGAGCCATTTTCAAATTAACACGCGAGTTTAACGCAATTTATTTTATTTACCAAACCATGTAGGTATACCGAATGTAAGTTACTTGTAGATTGAATCTATGAATGAGACCTTAAACAGTTGAAAACCACCCTTGGGATTTACTTTTAAAAGTCCGTATAAAAAATGTTCACTTGCACGAAATTTATTCCATTCGGTAAAAGAAGCAGCTTTTTTAAATGGACATCCTTTTTGAAAAATCGTTACAAGTTGTTGGACTCGGGAGAATTGACGCTGTTCTCTAAATTATCAGCGTTTGTATCATCGCAGCATATCTAGTGATACGCTTGCATAGTGTGCATCATCTATATACCTTATGGCAGTACGTTAAAAAATTCACACATACAGGTCGAATGATATTACAACCTACAGGCAATACAGTTCATAAACGCTGGTAATTTATCGATATATTTTCCGGTACCATATCTATTTACGTACCATATAAAATGACATGGAGAAAAACACGACGCACGTATAGGTACTAAATTACAACGTTGCAATAATCTCGGTCTCGTAGTTCGAACGAAATATTACCGAGTTCATAATAAAAATCTTCACGCAATCTGTAAAAAGCTTCTCGATTCAGCGTAATATTTGAAGTTCGTGCGAATCCGTGTGATTTTTTATTGCTGTAAAAAAGAGCCTTTGGCAAATAGTAACTCACTTTCTCGAAAGCGAACGGAATTAAATTTAAACATAGGTTTAGCTCTGTACAATATGGTCGATGTCTGGTAAGATCGATATGTTTTAGATGGAACGAAATTCCGCGAATATTTCACATAACCGATGTTTTTTTTTTCATCCAAGTAATATCTGATTTAGGTATAAACTTCGTCGTAAAATTTTACGTTATTTTTTCTCCATAGAGGAAATAGGTATTTTCTTGTGAAAAAATGGGAGAAAATAATTTTTATCATTTTGTAAAGCACTAAGTGTAAGAGTTAGCTATAAGAGTAGAACGCCGACATGATGATTGTGTGGAGATAGATGAAAAGGGCTTCGTATGCTCATATTTTTTTTTTTTTATTTTTTTATTGAAATTATTTATAGAAAGACAAAGAGGAATATATTTTTATTACATTGGCACCAAAAAAAATTTAAAGGGGCTAATTCAGCATGTACGTAAATTTAAGCCCCATACATTTTTATCACTTCTTATGTATTGTATAATGATAAAATTTATCAACTGAATTAACATAGTAATAGAAATAATTATTTCTCTCAAGAGGGAATTCGCTTGTTAACGAAACAGATTAACTTTTAAAATTATATAAGTGATAAACATTTGTTGAAAATGTTGTTTGAAAATTTCCTAGAAGGCTTGAGAATTTAAGAAAGTAAATTTTTTTCCAAGTATACCATTTAATCAATTTTCGATTTAATTTTTTTTGTTAGGGGGGGGGGGGAGAAGGTTTAAAAATTGAAAAAAATAAAAATACTTCATTCAAGTTGAAAAGTCAGACATAAAAAATGACTCATTGTTTCCAGAGTTACCAGCATAATATAAAGAAATATTATTCATTTTAATCTTTGATTTGTAATAGATACCTATTTATTTTTATTTTTTGGAGGAACCATTACATGCCTAGAAAAATTCTTCATGTTAGTTAGAATCGTAATCAATATAGAGAAACGCTTTTTTCTGTGGGTGGGAAATGTAAAATCAATAATATATTATTTAGTGTTCAGGAATAAGACACCGCTATTCAGTGATGATTTTTTCAAATGTAGGGGCACGGAAAAGAGATGACTGATTAAAAATACTATGTTTTGCATTGAATGATGAAATTTCAATTTTTACATTTTACACATAGTATTCAAAAAAATAAGTTTTGAAATCAATGAGAAATAATATCCATTAAAAAGAGTTTCAAATAAAATTGAAGTTTTAAGGAATTCTTGGACTGACTAGAGAAATACTTTATCTCCCAATTCTTTTGTTGGCAAGGGGTAGATAGAAATTACCTCTGCCTTTGGATTGAATATCTGTTTCTTACAAGTAACAATGTTTATCCCTCCTCGAAAGAATAGTATTGATGTAATCAGAAATCGATAAAAATGTACTTCTTTGGCAGAAATTTATTTTAAATTCAATTTTTTTTTTTAAATCACTCGGGTAATTTTTTTTTTAATTTGGGCTTTTATTACATCTTTGTATTCCCCCCTTCTCCCACATTGTGTCAACAAGTTGATATCGTATGTGTAATGTAATCCGTAAGAAATAAAAAACATACAGCGAAGGTCACTAGAGGGAAGGGGATATAGGAGGAAGTTTCCAGGGTTCATACATTATAAAAAAGCTTAAAAAGTGGTTAAGATCTTGTTTTTCAGTTTGAACATCCAAAACTATCAAAAATTTCTCGAAATACAACAAACAGTAAAAAATTTCCAAAAGTAAAATATCTAAAAATTGAAAATGCCAAAAAAAGATAATATATTTATGAATTAAAATTTCCCCCTTTTCCTAAAAAACTGTTGAAAAATAAAAGTGAAAAAATTGATAAAATTTTAATAAAACAAAAAGTATTTAAAAAATGAAAACGTGTTGAAAAAATCAGATATTTATTGTATTTATGTATTTAAAAGTGAAAAAAAATGAAACTTAATTTTTTTAATTGATTTTTTTTTATTTTTGTTTAACTAGTTCATTCATCAAAAAAATTGCTTTCAAAGCACAAAAATCATTTTTGTCCTAAATATAATTGTTAATTAATTTTATATCAATATTGAAAATCCTTAGAAATTTGAAAGCAGTGTTACCACAAAGCTATATAAAATATTCATAAAAATTTCAAAATTCGGGAAACACTAATGTTTCGCCCTGTTGTTGTTGTTTTTTTTTCTTAATTTAATAAAATTTTATCAATCACTATATTTCATCTAATTACAAGCAGGTACGTATTATTCCTATTTAAATGTTTTTTATTTTGAGTTTTAATTTCTAGAAAATATTTATCAATATACATATGTATGGTGTCATTCACGTTCTTAAACTCCTCTTTTTGGAAAAATTTAGCTGTCAGTTTTTTGGGATATTTCGTTCACCATAAACATACATCTAATGATGAAAAAAAAATTTTATTGCTAGTTATTATATTTTTTCGAATATGAGAATTTCAATATCAGCTCACCGAAGGTAGAATTTATTTTTTCGAGTTGAACTTCTTAGACCGGGTGCTGAGTCATTGTGAAAAAAAAAAAAAAAAAAAACAGTTTTCCCGAAGAAATACCATCTTTCCAACTTCTTTCAGCTCGAGGAAAAACCAACGTTCTGGATTATTAATTACGATTTTTTGAACAAATCACTTCAATTATACCCCATTCCGGCATAAATACAATTGGTAAATTAGTTCGATTGAAATTCGATTAAAAGAAAAGAATTAGAATACCGATTTGGGCGGTTTCACCGTAATCGACAAAGATGGATGAATGAGATTTACAAAGATCGCGCGAATTGAACGTAATTGACACGAAAAGAGTGTAATTTTTCTTGCGCCAGGTGCCAATGAAAAGTTGAACGGCTGAACAGCTGAAATAATGGAGTGCAAATGTCTTAGCGAGGCTGCGAATCGCCCCATTTATCGCGCCGCTCTTGAATTATGGTATTTTGAAGGTGTGTGAACGAGATTTGATTTTTGATGAGATATTCGTCTGGCTACTGTGCTAATTGATTTCACCGATCGCCGTGAAAAATAAGGAAAATATAAAACGGACGGGCGAAAATATGATATATCTAATCTCCATCGACAACGCCGGTAACGTCGTGAAGATGTTTCGACGAAATTTACGAGCTAAAATTGTAATATAAATCATCGTCGTAGTATATCAATTAAACGGCTAAAATGAAAGAATCAAGAATGATTTACAACTGTGTTGAGAAAAATAGCTTTTAATTGGGAATAAATTTGTGGAAAATTGAACAGAAAACATGTCGTTGAATCTTGGATAATTTTAAATAAGCTTATTTTCGAATAACATACTAACCCGATAAAAATTACCGTCAAATTCTCTCCCTTTGCTAGGCTTATTTGGCGTTTGAAATTTAAATTTCCATCAATATTCACCCCTTTTATACGCGAATTTTTATTCGATTTCCGTTCTTGACGATTTTATTCAATTTGCACTCGTATAGCTGTACGTCGAATCGAAACGTCGGCTATTTTTATTGGAAGCTGTGTTGGCGGCGTCGTCGTCGTGCTGTATAAGAAATTTTCATTTATAATTAGTTTCGATTTATATGGAGATTAAACCGATGACGCTGTAAATGTTTACGATCGATAGGGCTGATTTTTTTTTCAGCCATCGTCAGCGTTTATTTGACGTTCTAATACTCTCAAGGATTTTAAATATATTTCAAGCCTTTTCAATGGAAAATATGTGTTATCTCACTGAGATTTTTGGTATAGTTGTCTGTGGTGATCTCACAACCGACGTATAGAAGTCTTAGGGTACAGCTGTGATGTCTTATGCAATTGGGATGTATCAGAAAATGGTTTTTTGAATTTTTCTTCCATTCTGTAACCTGTACGATGAAATTTGTTCGATTAGATATCATTTTGCGTCAAATTACTTACAAATTCTGCATAATACTTTTGTTTCTATGCCCTAGCATTGATCTGTAAAATTATTTTAAGGATGATTTATTTAGTAATATAACCATGTTGTTGTACATTGGTCATTTTTCTGCATTTTTATAGTTTGTTATACCAGGCATAAAAAAAATTATTTTTATACTACAAAATTAATTTGCACCAAATACCCAAAATCAATTTTTAGGAAGGTTCAACTCCATTAGAGACACAGTTGTACGTATAGTTTAGATTTGTTAAGACTTTCATTATGTTGTCAATGACTTACCCTTAATTGTGTTTTAGAAATTAACTTGATACCATTTATTTGAAGTCACGTGATTATATCATGTATAATGTATTTATATTAGGTTTCATCATCTTTTACATACTGGGTATCTACTCAATTCAGGATACAAAACTGAAGTAGGTAAAAAAATGGTAATTTCAAAATTATGGTTGGTAACAATGAAAGCACTTGAAGCAGTTTTTAGGGCGAAATTCAATATGTGATAATGATTTAAAGAATAATAATAACAGGATTATTTTTATTAAAAATCTATATAAATAATGAGACGGAAGTGTTTTGTTTTAATTATCTTGATCAACTGCTGCGAGATTACGATTTTCCACCTGCAAGGAATACAAGAATGCGATGTTTTCGAATTAAGTTCAGGTTCAAAACTTTTCACTTCTTAATTATTTTTTATTTTTTGTCAATTATTGTGATTGTAATATTGATTTCTTTTTTTTTTTTCGAATTCAAAAAACAATTATATTACACCAATTACAACGATTATTTTAACAAATTCCAGAAAAAGTTGAAAATTAACATCAAATCATGTTCATTGTTATCGTTGTTAGATCATTTCCACTGTTACCAACACCCCTGTTTGCAATACAAAACTAGATGATGTTATTTTATGTCTTGAGTCTGGTAGACACCCTGTATTGTCTATTGGGGTCTAAAAGTGGCACGAAAGCTAGAGTAGGTCAAGTCCCCAAAATTTTTTGGGCTACTCGCTGGCCTCACCATTAATTTAGTTTCTCTAGTATCCAAAATATGACCCTAGAATTGAGAAGTAACGGGAAAGTGTAGGCAGAGAAAATGTTGAATCACAATAATTATAAATAACTAAAAAATAAAGTGTATTTGTGCCCCCCCCCCTTGACCCTTCCAAAAAATCGTGATTAAGTCTCTGATAACCACCAAAGTCTTAAAAGTTTCCAAATGACTTACAATACAAACACGTTTTGCAAAAAAAAATTAGAATGGTCCTATCTTACTACATATTTCATCTTCTCATTACAAATCCCAATGTATTAACTCGAAATTTAAATTTGGCGAGGGTGTCCTAAAACTCTAGTAGGTAACTAAAAAATCTAAAAAATTTTGAAAATGTGTTAAGATTTTTTAATTGTTCATATTATGGTGAAGTAAAATAGTGAAATTTCAAGCTGTTGAATTTTTTTGAAGTTTGGGAACGTGTATTAGATTTTCCAGGTCACTAACAAAGGTATAAAATCTTTATCCATTATTTTAATTGAGTTTTTTTTTTTTTTTTTTTCAAGTGAATTTATTTATGGTCGCTCAGCAACTAGGGCCATTTGCGAACGATAATATCTATTTGCAAATGAATTTTTACAGAGGTACCTAATTTAAATTAGTGTATGCGCAATTTATAATAGTTTATGTAAGGAGTGAAATTATAACTATACATTTGAATTTTCGATAGGGAGAAAGAGTCTTATATAATGGACAATTTTGCATTTTTTTTCGTATGATGTCTTGATATTATTTAATAATTTTTACGATATTAAGATTTTGCGTTATCTATTTTGCTACAGTAAGCGATGGATATAAAATTTGAAAATAGTCTTGTAGTAGAGTTGATGTAGCTAATTTTTAACCCAATTAATTTGCTTAATTATACCTGTCTTTTTGTGCTAACAAAATTCGATAAACCAATTTTAAAAACAAAATCCTGTAAATTTATGAAACAAGTTATCCTCAAGGTCACTTTATGGACTACGAGTGATAGAACAAAATTGCTTAATGCAACATTTTTACGGACAACTTTTGCCGAGTTTTTAATAAAAAGGGTAGCTATTACAGCCTACCTGAGTGTGAAGAAATGATGATGAGAGAGAGGGGTCTTCATATCTTTTCATTTCTGACCATTTATAATCGTAACTGCTGGAGATTGTCCATCTTTTTCTCTACAATATGTACTAATTAAGATGGTTGCGGATTCACAAAGGGTTATAAATTAACTTGTGGGACAAAGTTTTTATGATGTTATTTTTCATCACTATAATTTTTTAGGGACCAGGAGGGGACGGGGCTCTCACTCCGAATCCCGAAAATCGTGAATCCCCTATTACTCTTGTATACATCTATGTATTTTTTCCACTTTCTTGCCTAAAGGGTTTAGGATGAAAGTAACTCGAAATTTCATCAAAAATTGTACTTGAAAAGATTTTGCGAGTGATTTTTAAAAATTTTTGATTAAACCCAAAATGGCTATCATTCAAGTTTTCAGGCAAGTCAGAAAGACTCCCAAAGCTTTAAAATTTTTGATCTAAATTCCATGTAATAGAATGAAATGAGGACTCCAATATATCCAAATTTAGAGTTTAAAAATGAATTTGACAAGAAGTTGAAGTTGAAAACAAATTTTTGAAAAGATTTTGAATTATGAAATTTTTTGAATTTTTTCAGTTCTCTCATTAAGTCGTCCTAGAGAGCTCAAATTTTGTACACAGAATAAGTTGAGAACCAAAATATGATCACTTAAATTTTGGTCAAATTACATTTAAAATGATGGATGATAAAGAAACTTCAAATCGCTCAACTTTGATGAATTTGTACTTATATGATTATAATAGCGTATTTTCTCTGGCATCAACTTCACAGGTGATGTTGGTGTGAAGGAAGAGGGGTGCGGGGCTGCGTTTGTCCTCAAAATGTAAGTGAGAAGGTAAACAAAAGTCAAAAATTTTTACTGTGATATCGCGAGTTTGAATTACCAACATATCGAAATTTGAGCTGTCATTAGTTCAGCGCCAGATTTAGGCACACATTCCATGCAAGTGCGTGGAACGCAGAATTTCAGGGGCGCAAAATTCTAGTGCAAAGTTGAAAAAAAGTAAAATACGTTTTAAATGGATTAAAAAAATTGATTTTATTTATGTTTATAATTTAACGATAAATTGCGGATTTTTTGCGGAGATAAAATCGATTTTTTTTCGGAATTCGGAGTTGATAGCGGATTTTTCAGGGTTGAAACCTGATTTTACTAACGTAGGTATGTTTTCTAGAGTGAGTAGTTTTTTTTTTAATTTCAAGTAGGTTACACTTCCTGTGAGTTAATATTCTAAAATAATAAAAATTTATAAATAAATCCATTTATATTTTCGTGGCACTAATGACCATGTGCTATCTTTACTGTTGGGGTAAACCCAACGCTTACATCTATACAAGGGTTGGAGAGGGGCATGAGGTAGTAAAATGCATGGAGCGCAAAATTTCTAAATCCGGCTCTGCATTAGTTATAACTAACAAGTGAGGAATAGAATTAAATTATTTTCTATTAAATACTTTTCAAGTGTCTTCAAACAAGAGTCAGTGCGTAAGCATATTTCCTCACCAAATGTACCTGAAGCTCCAACTTTCTATGTAAAGTGTGTTTAAAAGCATAAGTTGATCTTTTTGGATAAAAATGAATTCAAAATGGCGGATAGTGAAAATTTTAAGAAAGCTCGAGGAGCTTCGAATAGTTAAGATTTGATAAATATCGACGCATATAATTTTTGTTACTTGTAAGCGAGAAGTACTACCCATGGTAAATTCGTGTTTTGTCTCCATACTAGGTGTCGATGTCAAGAGCTCAATAACAATGAATGTAAGCGATCTAAAATCTAAACAAGCCCCTGCCAATGATATTTATTTCATATTTAGTACCTATTACGAGGGAGACGAATTCTAATACTGATTTCCAGTAGTTAAATTCTCGTGTGACGTCACGACTCTATGTTAGAATTTGAAGTACGTTCGTAAAAACGCCACAAACAGCTATTCCAAAAATCAACCAATTAACAATTTTTTCCGTCTAGAATGCCTGTAGTATTAGTTGGTACAAAATGCGCTCTTTTTTAAAAACGCTTAAGTGAAGCGCAATTGAAAAAGCCGGCGCGTTAATTAGAGTAGAAAATTGTACGGTATACGTAAATTTTTCCATAATGAAACGATACTCGAAGTCGTATCTGTAATCGATTATCGATTGAAGAACCGGCTGTTATAAAGCGTGAAGCGTATACTTCCAAAGAGAGGTTAAAATTTTGCGTTTGTGTTCTCAGAAAGGAGAAAACTGCCACGATGTATAGCTATAGGCGTGCTGATTAAATTTTATTCCTACTTCGATCTCGTTTTGTACTCGCATCGTGAGAATGTATACGCGGAATTAATTTCAAGGCGATTTAAAAAGAAATTTTTCGCTCGTAAGAACGGTATTAATGAAAATTTTTCATCGCATTTCTTCGCCCACTTACACCGATTCTCATTCAGCAATAAACGAGCTGATTTGTATATAACCCGGCGCGGCGGCGTTCTTATGAAGCGACGATATTTAGGTATTTATTACGACGGCTGGAATCAGCATGCGCGGATCCGAAGGCCGGGGAAACGAAGAATTCGTCGAGAGAATTTTTTCTTCGGGGCTAAAAGCTCTCGTATATTTCGAAGAATCGAACGAACGAAAAAATGAAACGGACGCGCTACCGAGCTATTTAAAAAAACCCACCTCGAGTATAAAACAAGAAGAAAAATCTCGCTAATTAACTAAACTAAACATTCATCAAACGGGCGTCTATTTTGAAAAATTATAATAACGAGGTGAAATATTTCATCGGATGTGGCAGCGACAAATGCTCCGAGATGACCCTTTTCGAAGGCGCGATTAAAAATAATATATTCGTTTTTCTGCATCTGAAAATGCAAATTTGTGATAAATTAATGCGCGGTTAAATGTGAAAAATTAATTCGCCGCTATGACGCTTGTAACAACAGATGATTCGAAGGAAATTAATTTCGCGGCGACAAATCGTTAATGAACTTGCGACAAGGTGACGAAACAGATCGATTATTGCTCACGGAGCGGACACGAATCGAATATGTTTCGAACAAATTTTACGAACTGGTAAATTGCGAGAATACACGCGCTAAAACCAGTAGGGGTTTAAGAGTAATAGATGTATGATAAAAGCTCGCAGCGTGCCATTCGCTTTTCTCTTGCACGCCGGAATTTCGTAGCGTAAATGCGAATCTTTCGTAATAGAAATGGTGTCACACCTCTCACATAGGTTGAGAATTCGCTTGCAAATGAAGAACGGTGAAAAAGTTCTGACAAATGTCGCACGCATAACGTCCTCCTGCGAATCTCTATACGAGAATATTTCGAGCGTGACGTTTTCCTTTTTACACGCAAAAACGCTTACTACGCGTTCGTTGAAGGCGTGTTAACAATTTCCGAAAACAAGATCGGTATTAATGAACAGGGTTGTGCTTTATTGAACGCATAGAACCTTAGATTTATTACCTGATGCTTATACTCAATATCGAAGGTTAATACGTGCATGATTTTTTTGCCAGAGATTACAACGTTTGCCAAATTCTAACCATAGATAGTACTCGTGCAGACCAGCGAAACACGTTATTATAAAAAGTTGCCCATTTTACGAATTGAAGGAGCTAAGATTAGTGAAATTGCTGATATGTAATTTTTGTAAAACGGTTTTAGCTTCGACCATATGCTATGGATTGCTAATTCAAATGGTAGAAACTGAATCCAACAACAACAGTAGTTAGATGTGCTGACGCATGCGTATTTTCAGGTTCCTTATCAACTTGTACAGTTATATGATTCACTGAAATAATTATTAATATACTTTCTTTAATGTAATGTTAATTATTGAGTGTTATTAATGAAATTAAATCAGTAGTTGATGTTGATTTAACATTCTTATCATTGAAAATTGCCATTTTCATTTCTGAAATATCACTACGCATGCGCGAACGCATCTATGATGTTGTTATTGTTTGCTTCACTTTGGTGTTCATTTCTGTACAAACATTAGCAGTCCATAGTATATGGTCGAAGGGTTTTAGTGGCTGGGTTTTCATTGAAAAAGGGATAGCTAGGTAGTAGGTTACTACAGTCTACTTTATTTTACGAAAGAGATGTTGGAGAGAGGGGTGATCTTGTCTTCGTGTTTGAGGCCATTAGTAATCAACAGTGTTGGCCGCGATCGCGAAATCAAGTCACTGTTTTCTTACCCTTATGAATTATAACAACGCTGTTTTTTTTCCTAATGATGTATTGACTATTATTATTATAAAATTTTGTTCATGTACAACACTTTTTTTCATGCACGAATATTGGTGCAAAATGTCCAACTCCACCGAATCTTTTAGGTACTCGTCTAATCCGCATCCATTCACCGAAGAAGTCTGCGGCCCCGACGATGATGTTGGAAAATCAAAAATCACATTACTACTTTGGTTCCTCTTTTTTTATGGGGGTCTAAATTTCTTTTCAGGTTTTGATTTCGATTGTGGTCTGAGCAGGAGGATTGAATCATTAGAATTTGCAATTTGCTCTACAGCAGTATCCTTGATAAAATTTAATTTAAACGCTGGATATACCACTGAGGCAATCAAATACCTTTCACGGGTCTAGTCTGATTCAAACCTATAATCAAAATAAATAAATAAATAAATAGGTAAATAAATAAATAATAATAAATAAAATAAATAAATGAATGAATAAATTAGTAAATGAAAAATTAGGTTTAAATGTAGAGTAACTTACCGGGTTTCTAAGGCAGAAATTATATGTTCTAAAAATTCAGAACAATAAGTAAATCCAGATGTTCTTAGAAGCTTTAGTTTGCGTCTCAGTGAATACAATGTAAGTAAGAATATGCCAAAGTAGGCTCGGTTCTCTCCCTGTAGTGTGTCCAATGCATAGGCGAATAATTTCATGATCTGCAAAGCAAAGGTAGGTTCATAAGTATAATATTGATTTTGAAAAAAAAAGTAACAATAAAACGAATAACACGCCATATACATAAATTAATGACATCCAGTGAAAGTTTTACTTACATCACAGTATTCTTGGAGAAATATAAAATCTTCCTTCACGAATCTGATTCCATATTTAGAACCAACAATATTGCGAAGTTGTTTAGAATGAATCAGAATTGTTTGAATGTCCCTTTATAATGAGTACCACCTTGTATCGTTTGGTACCTGCAAGTATATTCCTGTGAACAATGATATTTAGAAATAAAAAATCATAATAGAAACACTACCTAATGGCGAAGTTGGACTGGCCACTCCCCGGACACCCTGTATTAAAAAAATCTCAAGCTTTTTTATTTTTTATTTTTCAGATATGCTGATTTTTGAACCCCAATGCGTCACCCCTAAATTTCCTTTTTTTGTTTCAATTTTTGAGATATAATTTTTTTTTTTAATGAAAATACATAATTTTAGAGATTATGAACTTGAAATTTAAAAAAAGTGAAAATTGAGCCATATCTACTGTATAGTTAGCATATTTATTTCCATTCTTGCTTTGTATAAAAAAAAAAAATTGCAAAGCCTAGTATTCATTCGATTTTTTAGTTTTTTCTGAAAGTTGTGTTGGACAAACTGGTTTGTCCTAGTAGCTGCTGGATATACTAGGTCATTTCAAAGTGTTCATCGGTCGAACTAGTTTAAACAAATTTTGTTAGAATATACTACTTTTAAAAAAATCTTTTATGGTCAAACTAATATATCCTATGCCTCTTAGGATGCTACAGTTTCTTCAGATTTAGTGGTCTTGGAGTAACAAACAAATCACTTGGTGGGGCTTTTTCACTAAACCAATAGCCATTCGTTGATTTACTTGTTGTACTTTAATGGCATACCACTTCATTCCACAGTATGTTGTCAACAACAATATTTTAAATGAGAATAAACGAACGATTACCAATTTGCAGGCATTTTTATTATATCTACTTCTAGTTAGATGGAAAAGTTGTGTAACCATAGGAAATTTTTTCCCCGCTTTTCGGATGATCTTCACCAGTTCTATCTACGGTTAAAATTTGGCGGACGTTACGTGGGAAACCTTGTATAACTAGCTGTGGTTTGTTATCAACTATCAAATGCGTATCTTTGTTTGAATTCTTTTTTATCGTGTATTTCATTTGAACAAAAAGTGAAAAATAATTATATTTTCACGCTTTTAGGAATTACCGTCGTAGGCGTTCTATGAACCAAGGTCGTCGCACTGAGCGAAATAATCTTTTACTTTTAATACGCATCACGCAGGTTAGTGATGACGAAAAAGGTGAAATATTACCGCGTTAATCGTCGGCTGTAATTGTATTTTCATTTTGTGTTGCCCGTCTACTTTTCAACGTTGGCAAATAAAAGAGAACGAAATACTTCTCTGTTTTTATCTTGTAACTTCAATTTTCTCGACTTAACAAGCGAAAACTCTTATTTTCTTTTATTTTAAGAAATTTATTTCGCAGCTGCAAAACAAAAGATATAACTTTCTCTTCGACAAGGCGCGGCGAATTGTTATATGCTTGTTTTTCGTTGCTGGTTTGATGGGTATGGTAGGTTTTCTCGCTGTTTTTTTTTACACGTTAACATACCCACGTGAAATCGTAACCATACCAGTGTAAACGTTTTCTGGAACGAAAGCGAAGACGATGTAATAGATATTATTCGCGATCTGGAGTGGATTTATTCATAACGGCAAGATTGGCTAAAATACGAGGCCTTAGGAGGAGCATTAACAAACGAAGTCAATAAATTTACATGATGTAAGTTGGAAAAGAACAAAGAAAGTAGCCTAGTCTCAGCCTATTCCACCATTATCAATACGAGAGTAGGAGTTGTGGAAAAAGTCTAGTTTCGGCCTATACTCAATGACGTGGTTAAATTCACATATCAGTGATGCTAGAGGGGTAACCAACTAAAACTCGAAGGAAATGGAGGAATGGTTAAAAGGCTCGATTCTTCATATATTAAGCTATGGTAGAATTTTATTTAATTGAGTGCGTGATCATAAATTTTTCTATTGAGGATTTTTTGTAGAAATATCATAGAAGGTAATGAATAACTCATATTGTTCAAATGTTACATCCAACATAATCGCAGAAGTATTTTTTTTTATTATTTGCAATACGAATAAAAATCATGCAGACCGGTAGGTCTGCAAAAAACTTTAATAAAAATAACGAAAACGAATGGAAACAAAACGACGCGCGCATCTGTAAATGAAACGTAAAACCGACCTACCGAGCACTCCATTAAGCGTTATACTCGCTGCAGAACTTAGCTATGATGATGCGTTTTACGCAAAAACTATGCGTTATTGAACAAATTTACAAGAAATAATTTCTTCATAATTTTTCAGGCGCTTTAAAATGAGCTATTTATGAGATTTCTATGTTTGAAAATGACGAAGATACGAGATGCCATATTCTGGTCATTTGATCAAAATTTTCTTTACTTTTTACAGATAGTATTATAAGAGAACTATCGAATTGATTTGACTGAAATTTGAAATATAGTTTGTTTGATGTGTAAAAGAAAGTGAAACCATTATATTTCAAAAATGTTCAAAAAAGTCCCTTAACTACCTACTTCGGGACTTCAAAATTTTGAAACAAGGTCTAAATGTCCATACAAATCTTCTATGGCAAAAACTTAATATATATACGAAGTTTTAGCTCAATATAATTATTTGCCAGAAAATTTATGCAAGAAATAATAACAAAATAATTAAATTTAGTACCCCTAGTTACAAAACAAAAAAACAAAAACATCAAAAATTAAGTGAAAATAAAAGAAAAATCAAAAATAATAATGAAGGCAGCAGTAAAATAATATAAGAGGGTAGTGTACATAGGTAAGCAAATTAAAAACAAAAAACAAAATAAAACAAAAAATAAAAATAAAAAAACAAAACAAACTACTAAAACAGAATATTAGATGAATAAAGTAAACCAACAAAAAATAATATCAAAAGCCAAATGCTACGATCTTGGCTAGGTAATACTCATGAAGTTTGAAGAATCCATTCCTACTTTTTTTCTGCACATCTAATGATTGATAACTAATAATGAAAATATTAATGATTTAAAAGTACGTATAATCATAATAAGTAGATTACCCAAACATAGATAGCCCACCGTACGTTAAATTTTTATCACCCTAAAACTGAGCTGGAATGGTTTTTCCTAATATCTTGGAAACAATTTAAGGTAGAGGGCTCGCAAATGGCTCATTTTAAAGAGATTAAAATGCAAAATGATTTAATTTCTCTCAAAGTTACTGTCGTCGATTTACTTACTTTTGGAATTAATTTCGTAAAAGCGATTTTTATACTTTACTATGAATGATCTCAAAATGTAAATCAATGACAATTATTTTTTAATGGTGAAACACATTCAAAATTTTATGCTCTTTTGAATGGGCTACTTGTAAACTTTCCATCTATATTTTTTCTTGAGATAACGATACAATAGAAATTACCCTTGCTATACTAAATTAGAACACAGAACATTATAGATTGACAAAAATAATTTCTTAATACATCATTGTATCGTAATTTCAATTCCAATAGGTAGGTGTTTCATTTTATTCCTGATTTGTTCTTTCAAAATTGCAATTATTTATCGAACTTTCATTCTCATCTAGATCAGAAAAATTGGTTGCCCAACCGTCGAAGAAATACCATCCTTCGATGTAGCTACCTTTATTTTCGTTAAGCTCGAATTGATTCTAATCTCGTAACCTGAAATAAACTTTCCACTATTCGCCCACGCGGATTGTATTTTCCCGGTTTTATCAATTCGAGTCGTTATTTCCCTTGTTTCTTTTTTCCATCCGTATTTTTTGTCGCGATTTGCTGCGCCGTTGAGCTCGTAGCTATTCAAATTTTGGCGCCGATCAGGGCTGCAGAACGAGCCGTTTATACCCGTGCGTTAGGCAATAACGTTGTCGTGGCCCGATAAACGCGTATGATTGGCGAGAGTTGATTAGTATTATGCAAATGAGCCACCTTCAGTGGTTGCTAAAATAGACGTTTGAAATCACGTCTGCCATTTTTCATTCGGTTGATGTTTTTATTAGCTCTGTTATGAATTATTGAATATGTAGAGATTATTTTAATATTAATATTTTTAACTGGTGAAAAAATTAAAATTCGAAAAAGGATGTTTTTTGGAATTCATTTACCCGTGTTTTCTTGAATAAACATCATTAAGTTTAGAGAAATTCAGTGTTTGATTTTTGCAATGACGATTTATTTAAATGTATTTTCACTCGTCTGTTATGTTCTGTCTAGAAAAAGAAAATAAAATCTAGAAGTAAACATCTCCCTTCGTCGATGAATTCCTAACAATTCTTTGAAAATCATAAATTTTTCTGTTTATCAGTGCAACAAAATATACATATTTGATTACGTTCTTCACTTCAGCTTTGTAACAACATATCTGGAGGGAGTCTATGCATCTCTCATGTTTACTTATATTGAAGCACGTATACTATGCTTCAGTGCTAAAATGGTAACCATTCTAAACTCGGAAAATAATGAAAGGAACCTCTATTTTTGTTAAATAAAAGGAATAGATACCTGGGCGTCTTATTTCACCAAATTTATAGTTAGGTTTCATTGGTGGTGAAGTTAGGAATTCTCTTTAGAGGAGGTTTTATAATCTTTAGAGGAGGTTTTATAAATAGAAGCTTTTGAATTGAATCTGATAGCTTCCCTCTCTCTTTCACTTCACATCAGCGCAAATTTTTTTACCATAGGAAAACAACATTTTTTCACAATTACAAACATATGCATGCTAAGTTGAAATAATTTTTACATTATGCATGATTCGAAAGTATTAACTCTATCATTCATAGTTCACGAAATATATATTATTATTTTTAAAGTTGAATAATTTTTTCTACCATTTTTTTTTTCATTATTGCATATCTCAGTCCCTTCAAATTTTTGAGCAGGCAGGCCATCATACATTTATGTAACTTGAATTGCTGTGTTTGTGGTTTGCGAGTGGTGCGCCCGAAACGGAACACCTTGTATTTATATGATGTCTCAAATACTCCATACAAGGAAACATCTAATTCTCTAGTTCTCAAATTAATTTCAACTTGAAAAATAACCCAAAGATCCTACTCTAAACATCTTTATAGGCACTTATCTAACGGAAACTAGTGATTGAGTGTCTTTAGCCTCAGTGTTGTATTCGGTGCAGCGTAAATGAAAAAAAAAATCGTTTTAGAAAATATCAACGTTTCGATTTTTTATAATTTACTGGCTGACCTAGCTAACGTTATTTTGCCATAAAAAATATTTCTAATTCCCCTCTAAATGCATTTGAAAAGCTGGAATTAAGGAAGTTTAGTTACATGGACTCATTTTGTCATATGACATCACAATAAGAAATTTTCGGCATCTCTTGTACACCACCACATTTTGAGGTCGATAACCCCTCATTCTCTCCTCCAACATCATGTATGGAAGTGAATTGGGCATATAATGTACTTCTTTTCATCAATAATCATATGAGTTGATATTAATTACATTTTTACTAATTTGAGGCTCTTCAAGTTCTACTCAAATTTTGATAATGCGCCATTTTGAATGTAAAGAGGTCATATTTTGGTCGCCAACTAACTCCACAGACAAAGTTTGATCTTTCTAAGTTGATTTGGTAAGTAGATATGAAAGATTCAAGAAATTTTATGACTCAAAACCTCCTCAAAAAGCCATTTTCTGTTCTAACTCTCCTCAAAATACGCTTAGAAAGCTCAAATTTGCATATGTTGGTGTGCGTGTTTCACTCTTGCCGAATCATAAAAAAATTAAAAGAAAAAGTTTTTTCTAAAAAAAAAAATCATTCTCTTATCATTTAAGGATAATATGAAAAAGACCTAGTGAATATACACACAAAATTTCATAGGTAAGAATCGATCAAGCCGTTTTGGAGAAGTTTTGTTAAAAAACTGTGACATGAGAATTTATATATTAGAGATTGTTGCAGTGAAAGATGAATGATCAATTTAAATTGTTGTTGATGAGATGAGAAAAAATGAGGTAATGATGTTATTCACGTTGATAAAAAAAAAATTATGGGTAGCCTGTAGCCTAATTTTTTTTTCTGACTAGTCAAGGATCTACATATGTATGATTCCAAACCAAAAAATTTCAGAAAAAATTAACAATTTTTCAAACTATAAATTTCGAAAACATTTGTTGATTTTATTTCATTATTTTGAATCTAGAAGTTGATTTGAAGGCCAGAAGAATGTTTTTCATTTTGTATCATATAAAAAAATTAATATAATTTTTTAAGTTGCATTATAGGCCTTTTTATTTACGTAGGTGTTATGAATTTTTTCAATTAAAACTCAGCATTGTTTGTTTGGATTGATTGATTGATTGATTGAATAAGTAATCAGAATAAAATCAAAAATTAAAGGACTTTGGAGGTCTGAAAGTCAAACAACCTCTAGCTACTCCTCTAGGCTTCATATCAATGAATTTAATCATCTACAAAATGAAAATAAAATTTGGTCAAGTAATTTATATCTGAATAACAGTAGTTGGATAATTTTACTCGCAAAATTTAAGAAGTTGATATAACACAATATAATTCAATTAAAAAAGTGTACAAAATTTGCAAGTCGAGAATACCAATAGATGCTGGATAGAAAGGATGTGAAGAAAATCCATACGAAATAAGCAGTGCATGAAAAAACAGTTTCTCAAATAAAAATGACAATTTATGAAACTGTGTGATTGAGATTTAAAAGAAAAATTACGTACAAGCTCGTAGCCGTGAAGATTAAAACTTAATATGAAATGACATTCTTATATAAAATTGAAACTGAAATAAAAATCGATAATTCACCGAAACCAACTGGCAACAATACAAGCAACGCTTTTTGAAGGAGGTAGTAAGGTGACATTAAAAGTTTTCAAATAGTAGAACGCTTTTGTGACGTTATTAACAATTTTATTGACACTTGTTCAAGATAAAATAATTAATAGACTGAACCGGGCTCGTCTTTTTCATTATAAATAATCCTTAGGATAGATGATGTAAAAATTTTCTCAAACTTTCTTTCGCTAGGTATTCATCTTTTCCTCCCTGCTCGACGAAGTAGTACCCTCGTTTTACCTTTGTTATAGGCCATTTCGAAAGATAACTTATTGAAAAATTTTTCGCGATAGCTCTTTATTCGAGTTGATAGTAAATGAAAAGTGTTGCGGTTTATTGATGAAATTCATATAGTGTGAATTTTTTCATTTTTATCAATAACAAATATATATTTACTTGGATGAACGAGTAACACGGTGTGAACAAATATTGAAGTTATAACGAAGTATCACCCGTATCCGTATGTTTTCTAAACGATACCAGGATATTTTTGATAAATTGCGTCGATTTGGAGCGAGCTCGTGTCACGTGATTAGTAAACACCGTCTGTTTGTGCGGTGTTCTTTTTAATGATGAAAGTTTATAGGTTCGTTTTGAAATTGTAATGGTGCGAATTAATTGTTTATACGTTTACGTAGCGTAATATTTCACATTCTTTTATAAAATTGATGTTATTTACGCCGGTAGGTACTTATACTCGTGCGTATGGTAAGAAGGTAATTTCGTTCACAATGTATAAAAAAACAAATCATCGATCGATTTTTCTATAAATTTTCTATGCGAGTAAAATTCGCGCCATCTCCACGAGATAAAGAAGTTCGATCGTACTTTTGAAATCGCTTTATTTTACGCTCTTTTTTTTCTCCCCCGATGACACAGTTTCGCGACAAAATGTACGCTTAAGTACGTTTTAAAGCATGTGTAACGTCATTGTTGGAAAAATCTGCACCTTGAAATTGGAAAACTTTCTGCATAAACGATGTCAATAAAAAAGTATTTCCCCTTTGAGGAAATCTCGGCGTGCGTCATAGGCTGATTAAATAATATTCCGTGTTTCGTGTGCTTGTTCTTCAGCATCCGTCGCTAATTCACCCTATCGTCTGACTACGTTCGTATAATCGAATATTTGGGTCAAATAAATTGTCGATGGGGAGGGTGCGTGCGCACCGTTTATACGTGTGATCTTTTGTATTTATTTCATGTAAATTGAAACTCGACGAAATTGTAGTGAAAGGAAAACAATTTAATTAGCCGGAATTCTCCCGTGACGTCACTCCATTAAGGAAAGTATGAAAGTTCTATATTAGGTACTTATGCCTTATGGCGATGTATATAGATAAACGTTTTTTCCACCCATTCAAAACTTCCTGCTATAACATAAGGGAAATACAGATTTTTGAAATTCGCATATTGGAGTTTGAAAGTAAACTAGAGTTCGCTGGTAGGTATGTGCTTCTATATTAATCGGGATATACAAGTATATAGATCTACCCAGTGATAAAATGTGATAAGCAATGGGCTTGCAAAACAAGTTTTCACCTCTTTTGAATAGAGCTTTTTCAACTAACCGTTTGCCTCCTTATATGCCTTTAATCGGGAACAGTTTGTTGATATGATTTAAAATAATTATATTATTGTTAAGTTTGCAACAAAGAAGTTCATTTTATTTTTGATATTTCCAATGAGAATTATCTCATTTAAATGTTATCAGAAGTACTAAAATATCAACTCAAGAGTCAGGATCAGCTCCGACTAGAAAAATGTCAACCAACAAAAAAATGTAAGAAGTAAATTCGCCTCTAAGTTTTAGTTAGCTCCACTTGAAATGACCAGCTGACAGTGAGCGTGTTCAGAGGTATGAGATAACAAAAATTCGGAATCTTGAGGTTATTCTCGTATACCTATATTTTTTCTGGAAGGCAGGTTACATGCTATAGTAGCTGAAAAAAAAAAATTAACATATTTTGTAATCAGGAATTAGAATAATGAAAAAACATGGAAATCATTAAGACTATGTTTTGTTCTTCAGTACTGAGGAGCCTCTTGGAAGTTGCGAGTTAAATCTGCTTCCCAACTTTGAAAAAAATACATCACCAAACACTGGCCTAAATGCGGACGAAGAGGTTCAAGGGCTTGTTTTCTTGCTATATTTCAAATATGTTTCGTGCATATTTCGTCGTGTTTCTGCTTTTATGGTTAATTTTCAGCATATTTTCGATATTATTGACAAGACTTTCATTTTCTAGTTAATTTTTAAGCAAAATAATATATTTTTTCCCTAAGAAATTGAGGCATGTGATCTTATAAATTAGTGTGTTGTTTTTTTTAATAGCGTATAATTCGAGATGCTAAAGTGTTTTTTTTTTAATTGTTAAAAATTAATAAATAAATGATTTCTGTTAAAACAAGACGTGTTACCCCATTAATATACTTGAAAAATCCTTTGCAACGATACCCATATTGTAATTGCATATTTTGTATATTTGAGGTTTTTTAGGTTTTTTTTTGCATACTGCAGAGGTCAAAAACGCATATTATATGCTCATAATTAGATTTTTAGGGCATATAAATTGCAGTTCTAATAATAACATACTAATGAGGTAAAGAAATTTTCAAGAAATGATAAATAATACAAAATTAAAAAACTACAACTAAATGGAATGAATTATAATTTTCACTTATATTTTTAAATTTTCATCGTGTTGTAGGGAAGTGAAAGTACCTACTGCAAATAGTATAACCAAATGGGCCTTTGAAAAGTTCCGTAAATATTTGTTTACATTTCCAGACTTGGTTTACAGCGCACTTAGTTATACTATTTGTGGTGCTTTCACTTCCCTATTATAAGTTTTAAACAATTTTTTGTAAATTTAGTTTTTTTTTTTTTTTAAGGATAATTGAGAGTCTTGTTTTTGAGGGGTGGAGGGCAGGGTAAAAAATCCACGGGAGAGCACCGAGTAGTGTTCATGATTATGGAATATTTCGTTACTTATAACACTTGAACGTTAACCATCACCTTCCCCTCCCCCCACCAAAAAATGAGAACTGACTATATGACTATTTACGACGCTGTCACCAAGACATGTTTCTTCATTACTGAGAGACATGACAATTGAACTGTCAAAACTGCGCTTCCCAATACATTTCACCCCCTCAGGTTGCACGAAATTATGTGGTTCACAGTCATCATGTTGCAAAATGAAAGTACTTCGATGTGTTTACCATTGCATATATATTTATTTGAGAACTCCAAAACGTAAAAAAAAAAATGCTATGCCAATACAATGCGCTCCCCGGTGCCCCCTCAGGGGGTCCAGAAATACAAAACGCTTTTACACGCGCGTGATTATTAGGGCAAACGTCACAGAAAGTAAAAGGAATGTACCCAGGTGAGTACTCTAGGACGACTGACTGGACCTTGTGATTGATTCATCACATACCAGAGATGAACAGAGGTGTCACGATTCTCTATTAATCGCGCGATGTTAATAATCGGCAGTATATCGATTAATCGGTCGATTATTTTGTTTTTTGGCTTTGTAATGATAAACGCTCATAGGTTTGCAAATCGCAATCCAAAGAATAAAACAATAAAAAGCACTTCAGAGCCGATTAATTGCGACCTTTGAGCATTAATATAGTAATATGGAGAGATATAGGTGTAGTTCCATCAGGGTTTTGATAGATAGCGCGGCGTCAACTATGAGTTGTGCACTTAGTGTGCACTTGGTGTACAGTACAGTGCAAAATTATACATTACGATGCGTTTTCAGGTCCGCCGCGTGATGTCAGAGATTAGTGGGGAAAGAGGAGTGTTGAATGAGTACCACTGAGTACTTTCCGTTTCCGTCTGACCTCTAGTAAAGGGACGTTGGTGCACATGTAGTGCACATCAAGTGTACAACTCGCATGTGATATAGCGCCCTCTATCAGGTACCTTGATGAATGCTAAGAGTATGGCTTTTATCTCTCCATATTTCTATATTAATACTCAAAGATCGCGACGATTAATTGGCCGATTAATCAATTATTAGCGATTCTTTTCAAAATTATATTCGATTATATCGATTAGTAATCGTTTACATCTCTGGAGCTGAAGAAAAAGAGAAAAAATCCAAGCTATTATTTTGTAAGAGCTTCGTATACCTATAGTCTTTCATGTATTTTCCTAACGCTACACAATAATTATTGCATTGAACTAGAATGGCCTCTGGGAGTTCTCGAACATTCTAGGCAACTACACGCAGTAGGGAATAAAGTCAGCAATATTCAAACTTGAAAAAATGTGCACTATGTACCAGTTCTAACGAGAGGTTAAATTCAAAGATCTAGAGTTGCTCATGGAATCTTCTTTCAAAATATTTTGGAAGAGATTATTTTTAGCGGATTCCTGATGAGTGTTACCTATAGAAGTCATTGTAAAAAGAATTAATTAATAACCAACCAAAGGCCAAGTTGAATTCATACCGATTTATTTAATGATTAAGAGATAGTCTGCTAGACTCAAACTACTCATTCATAAATATCACATAAAAATGAAGACTTATGTCTACTCTCATTAAAGTTATGAAATTTACTTATACAAAGTGTTTCACCTTAGTATCAACTCCTTCCTTCTAAATCTATGGTTACTTATGTGACACTTATGTGTGATAGTTTGTCTACACTATTTGCTGAAGGAGCCCAAATACAATTTGAGTATTATTTTTTTCACCCCTGTAATGATAAACTTTGAATTTTTTTTTTATTTCATCATCCAAGAAATGGGTATAATAAAAATGTGATGAAGGCAACAAAATGTAGAATTATTTTTGAGAGTATCGAAAAATTGAGATATTTGGAAAAGTTTGAACGCCTGCTTAATTTGAAGGGCAAAATACGGGATAAAGATTTTTGAACTTGAAAATCTCAATTTTTATGATAATTTTGTCGTACGAACCCAAAAAGGAGATTTTTAAGGTTTCTTAATTTTTTTCTTTTGAAAATACTAACTTCAAGTCAAACAGGGTGTTTCACCTCAGTGGAACGTCTTTTATACCACATGTAGGGCAACTCCTGTGACATTCATGTATGATGGTTTGCCTACCCTACGAAATTTTTTATTCCATTATCCAAGGAATATAAAAATATGGTGCTTTCACCAAAATGTAGTATACATAATGTAGTATTACTAAAAATAAAATTATTGTCATAGGCAGAGTAGGTTGTGAAAAATAATAAATTATATTTTTCCCATATAATTAATCTACAGAAACACTTTATCGATTCTATGTTTTGAAACGTAGACTTCCACTTCATCACTCACCGTATACTCGGTATCCTATTGGCTAAACGTGGAATTTCCTTTTGAAATTTTCTAGTCAACGTGACGAGTCAACGTTACCTGCAGACGCAGACCATAAAATACACGTTGTTGCTTCATAATTACCTACAACGTAACCTTACGCAGTTTTCCAAGTGAAGGTAGATTACAAAATACGTTTCGCTAAGCGAAAGTCTTAAACCTGAATGGCATCGTATAATTTACGTATCTGATTACAAACAGTGTAGAAATTCCGTGAAAAGCGACGCGGTATACCTGAGGGAAAGAAAGCATTCTCCTCTTTCCATGTCGAATGGTTTAGTATGGTTTAGTATACCAATGAGCTTTAATCTTGTTGTCCCCGTTGTAAGGATGAGTTGCAAGATTAACGTTTAACTTGAAACAAGGCTTATGTTATCCCTGATACGTGGTAAATGTGTAATCCTACGATATTGATAATCTTCCGATCTTAGGAAATTAAACGCGCTTATTCGGCTGAATCTAGTCGAATCGACTTGCGATCTCGAATTACCTTTCGGAAGAAAGAAAAAAAAAGATGAAATAAATTATATAAATTTCTATTTAAATTACAGCATTTATATTATACATAAATACTCGCTGCTAAACAGTGAATAACGTTTCTAAGCCCACTTCAATGATAATAACGTTTTTTCAAATGTTTCTTTTTAAACGAATTTTTCAAATTAAGACGTAGTTCAGATAACCTTTGAAGAATTAATATTTTGAATCGTTTCGTGGGGGTTATCTAAAAAGATTTTTTACAAGCCATTTTTATCATCATTTTTGCGTTAGGTAAAGTTACCTCATTCCTTATATCCTTTGCAGAAGCTGTATAACATGTATATAGCTTTCCTCTTTTTTTTTTTTTTCAAAGAATTTATTTTGGAAATTTAGGTAAAATTCAAAAAAGAAAAAAAAACGAATCTCCGACTGGATCCAGCGCTAAAGTTACAAGGAAATATTTTTTTGAAGAACCAACGATTTTTTGTTTTCATTAGACCACTACGGTAGCTCGTAGACCTTTGATTTCATATTTTAAAAGCGATAATATTTTCAAACAATTTTCTAATTCACCCTAAAAATACTAAAGTCGTTTATTTTGTCGCGCAATCACCGTTTATTTACAATTATTAATTCACAAAGGAGTTACCCGTCATGTTCTTCGGGTATTATAAAAACTGAAAATTAAACAACGTGAAAAAATAATTAAAAAATTAAACAAGCGGTAACGTGAAATAAATAAGTGAAAAGGCGAATAATAAAAATCTCGCGTTTAAGTATAAAAAGAAGCAAAACAACGAAATAGGAAAAAATAATCCAGTGAAATTCTTTTTACAAACGTAGTCGGTACAGCATAAATATCACAAACATAGTATAAATGGTAGGTATTGCGAATACCGTTGTAAAGGACTTTCGCAGGATTACTTATTTTGTTTTTAATTTACAGGCGTACCATACAGTGGCTCGTTTCTCTCGTTTTGTTGTAATTGTTTACATTTCAGTAATTATTTTCTTAATTTTTTTTTTGTGTTTTTGCAGCTGTAACTTTCCTTCAGTCACCAATTAATTTTCATTAACTTCTTTTTCGTCACGAATGAATTAAAGCTGTATTCAATTATGTTACGAATTTTTTTCGGTGCTGTTTAATTTCATTATTTGTCGTGGAAAAGGGATGGAAATTGTATTGAAAAACTGGTTATTAAGAAATAAGATATCTAACGACTTTCTCGACTTGATGGTATTATTCGAATTCATGAAATTCAACGAGTCTGCATTTTCCACCATCTTCGAATGGTTTTGTATAATTTTTAATATTAAAAATAGTCAGACGAGACGTTTTAGATTATGAAGTTGGTTTCTTTTTAATACGTTTTCAACCTTATTACGCGTTTGGGAATTATTTCGAGAACGTTATACTTGTTGCTTGACTACTCTTTGAAAATATTCGACAGATGTTCGATCTTGTTTGGAAAATTTATTGCTAAATTTTTCCAAGATTTACGATGCTAACGTGGACGACGAATTTTAAAACGTAAATATCAGACGGCATATATCTAGTGCGATGGAATTTAGAGAACGCATCGCTTATTTTCCTAATTATATTATCACCAGGCGTGTATACATTACGCAGGATGGGTATGAAAGTGACGTGTAACGGTGAAAACGAGGTCTGAAACTATGACGAGAATGGAAATCGAAAGTTTTAATTTCGTAAATCTTAACACATCGTCAACACTGTTTGTGGAAAAGCGGGCGTCCTAATCAAAAGTTTTTATTTGATTAAATGCTATGGTAAACATGTAAATTGTGAATTTTACGTTCGCCTGATTTTTCGACGAGCAAATTTTTAATTGCGTTTGTCGAAGTTTTTCCATTTCCTCTTTCTGTATATCGATTACATACTAATAATATGAGAATTGCGATTCGACTGCGATTGTCATTTATATGTTTATCGCATTAAACGTATCGATAATTCCATATATCATGATGCATTTTTCTATGGTGTACGATGGCTCTGTTTCAATTCTTATCTGGATGAAGTAAAACCATAAAAAGAATTAAGATTAGTTGGAAGAAAGAACTTGCATTCGAAGCATTTCACAGCGCTTTGTTTTGAGGAAATTCGTTACAGTAAAAGAAATTTATTGGTAATTTTATTACGTTGGTATTTTTTCTTAGATTTTGTTTAGTGTTGAAAACTTGTTAGTTGAATTTTGAAAGGGCAAACCTGAAATATTTGAAATTTGCTAATCGATAATGTAATCATATGGATGTTTTCGAAAAAGTTATTGTAAAATGATTTTAAAAAAATCAATTGATTCCTGTGCAGTGTTCGAATACAAATTCGTTATTTTAATTAGAACATTGTTTTTAGTCGAGTTTTCAGTACAGACAGTAGCTATTATCGCCTACCTGATTTGAGAAAGAACGTTCGGGGAGGGGAGAGGAGGGCTCTTCGATGCCTTTCAGACTGTTTTGAGTTAATCATCCAGAGTCCAATCGATTTTTGATTCGATTCGTAAAATGGAGCTCCAAAGTTTCAGAAATTTTGCTCTACGTACGTGTGATAGAGTGAAACGTATAGACAAGTCAGGCGAATACAACGGTTTTTGAGGCTCGTAGTTATGAAATTTTTTGAATTTTCCATATTATCTTCTCACCAAATTAGTGGCATGCTCTGAGTTTGGGAGCCAAGTGCCAACAATATAATGGGATCACTTTGAGTAAAATGGATCAAATTTGGTGTGAATCAATCCCTCCCCCTTCCTATTGGGACAATATTAAGTATTATTATTATTATTATTATTATTTTTTTTTTTTTTATTTATCGTGCCGTGTGCAGCCGAGTGGTTAAAGGCAGGTGGACAGTGTAGGAGAGATTATAGTTGAGGGGAGATGCGATTTTCTTGTATGAAATTTAAAAGGTTCTCACTTTTTTTTGGGTATAAATATTATTGATTTTTAAATTGGAATTAATTTTTTTTTTTGATAGCGTTATAATGTTCCCTCTTTAGCTCTAAATACCTGAAAAAAGTTATTTCTTTTTTACATATTTTATGTTGGAATATTTTTTCAAATTCTTATCACAAAACCGAATCTAGGTAGAATTGTATGGCTTTTTAGCTATCTTCAGTGGAAAATAGGATGGAGATTGTGTTTATAAAAAATTGTTGAAACTCTGCGTTAATGGAGCAGTTTTCATTATTTTTGCAAATTTGAAAAGAAAAACTAATTTTCCTTAGTTTTTTACATTTCTTTTGTTATTTCTTCACACCTTTCTTTTTTATTGCCACTATTTTTTTGATCACTGATGCTACTTGTGTTTTACATACTCGAAGTACATTTTGACATAAACCACGCATATCTAACTTGGATTTTACGATAAAAATTTCAAAATATATTTCAACAGAAAATTTATAAAGGTACTCCGTGAATACGACCAATCATGTATTGAAAATCGACCAAGTCATGCTTACGGAACTCTGCAGTTGGCGTGTGTTTATTTAGCATAAATTTGAAAAATTTCTCTTATTCGCAGTTGGTTCATTTGGCGGCTAAATTAGCGAATTCACGAACACTTAGACGATAAAAATTTGACGCTCGGGGTCGTATTGGGGTTAGATATGACGAAAATACGTAAAAGAGGTAAAAATGCCTTTCATATCGAGTTCTCGTCTGAAAGTTTTGCTCAACGCCTTTTGTCCATAAAAAAATAAAGGTGAGCTTTCACGCAACACTTAGAGTATCATTTTTCTCGGTTAGTAGAAAAAGCGAAGACGATTTTCAAAAGAGAAAAGTATATCTACGTTGCTAACACGTGTATTAACAACTGAAATTTTATATATGATCTTAAAATCCCCTATTTGGAAAATGGCTTCGAGTTCCATCGCAGCAATGAGACAACTTTTTTCCTTCGATATTAGAACGAGGCGTTGAAAAAGTGTCTACTTGATTTTATTTATAAAGATTTTCGAAATCTCGTTCCAAAGTGTTCGACTATGACGTGAAAAATGTTCGTTAGCAAATATGTATTTCGAGGTAAACACGTTCTCCTTTGATGTTCGAGGTTTAAAAATTCCAATTTTCAGAATATAATTATTGTGATGCCCTTTGAAGGTGCAATATTAGCTTGAAATTGGAAGTTCTCGACAGTATGTATTTTGAAGTGGAGGATGTGTTTTTGAAAAAAAATGAAAAATGAAAACCGAGATCGAGTATTTTTTGCATCTTGAGGAGTTATGAAGTGACGTGTTTTAAACTCCGAAAAAGTTGAAATGAGATTTTTTGGAGCTTTATGAAAACATGATGTGACGCTTGCACATGAAATAATGTTTGGGAATTTCGGTTTCGTCAAAATCATACGTGACACATGGACTGGAAAAATGTTGTAAGCTCTTTGTAAAAGAAAAACTAAGATGATTGCTCTTTTTAGTCTCAAGATACTGAATAATCTGAAAAAATTAATTTTTTGTTTTTACGAAAATCAAGCTTAGGAATTCCAAATGTTGATAAGGTATCGATAGACGCTCCACTGAGTGAAAATTGAATTGGCTGATTTTTTTCAGTTTTACGATTAAAAAAGTAAGAAACCACATTTTCAGAAGTCTTGAAAAATAATAGTATATTTCACAATTAGGGAGGTAAAAGTGATTCTTGACGAGTGTGAGGTTTGTTACCCAAGCAAAGCGAGGGTGATAAGTCACACGAGTCTAGAATCAATTTTTCTCCCGAGTTGTGAACGAAATTTTTCTTAAATGCGGGAGAAAAGCGCTCGTTTGAGACCCGAGCGATTAGCGCGCGGGAGGTAAAGTAGCGCTTCCCTCCCACAAGTATGAAAAAATTATTTACTTTTTTGTAACCTTTTTTTCTTTAAATAAAACTAATATTCGCGTTTAAATTAATATATTTACCATACTAATTGTTTTAAGCTAGTTTACCATCCTTTTAATATTTTATCAAAGTTGTAAAACGCTGCAGGTGAATAAGAGTGAAATAATTTAATTTATAAAATGAAGTATAATTATACCTCATAATTAGTACCTGAAAGTGGTAATCAACTGAGAACGTGTTAGTTTCGTAATTAGATGTATCATTTTCTTTCGTAAATAACGAACAATCGATTAATTTGAAAAGGTCAAAACACTAATTTAAAAAAAAATGTAAGCAGCCACGCCGCATGACTAGTTCGAATAAACTAATAAAAAGACATCAAAATTTCCGTCTCTTCCTGAAAAATATTCGAACAATTTAATCGTGGATCCTCAACCTTAACTCAATGGACTACTCACTGGGCACTCGTTGCTTATTCGCCAGGATCTTTTTCGTAGACAACTTGCCTCTTTGTGTAGCCCATGTAACGTTTCTTCATCTGTTCCTCGTATCTTCACCGAATGCTTAAATTACCAAATCTTGTACAACATGCATCTTCATTATTTACAATAATTTTAAAATTTTAATTTCAGAAGTCTTTAATGGAGTGAATAACCTTACGAAATTCTTGAAATCATTCTGCCTAATTAAATTGATATAATTATTACTACTGTGCCTCTAACCATAGCTGGTGTATATGACACGTAAGAGAAAAAAAATTGAGATGTTAATTAGGGCTTGTTCAGTAACACATAACGCGTTCTTTTTGCGTTTACTGTGCAAAAACGGTCCAACTTACGATATAGAGGGTGTGTGTTTAATATTGAGGAGTTCTTAAACTTTATGATAATGTATTAATTTTTTTTTTCATTACTTTCAACTAAACACAGCGTGGAAAAAAACGAAATTTCCAAGTTTTAAGGGAGCTTAGTCCAAAAAAACCCGTACACTCGGAGTTTAACCTTTCTAGATTGCTTTGGTGAGGAGATAAGAAAGATTCAAGAAATTTTATAACTCAGTTAGCTAAAAAGTGAATACATTCAATACATAATGTGTATATTGACAAGAAAGTGTAAATTAAAATTTTTCATTTCATTGATAGAAGCTTTCAAATATTAAATAAACTTTATTTATGCCGTTTATTCTTGCTAATATCATTCAAATATATAATTCATTTCTATGATGGAAAGATTTTTGCGCTTGGGGTACCTGAATCAATTAGTCACCCGGTATGATTACAAATGGTCTGAAATACAAAAATATGAAGACCACCGTACTTCGACCCTTCCTGCCCCATTTAGGTTGACTGTAATAGCTATCGTTTTCAAGTTAAAAACGCAACTAATTATTAATTGCAGTTTTCCGATTTTCCATGAGAGATGATATGCGACCCTAGTAATAACTGAACGCGAAAAAACTTTTAAGATCACTTTAAAAGCAAAAATTGAACTTAGTAATTTTTTTCTCGTTTTTAGGAACATAAAATAATCATGATTGTATCAATTTAAATCTTGAATTGCTAAAATCATTACTTCATACTATCAAGTTCATTTGACAACTTTCTTAATCCAAGGCTATCGATATTCGAATGTAACGCCGAAAAATCTCATTCCAAAGTCTATATACTTGGATACAGAATTTCTCAATACCAACGAACTAAACGTATTAGTTTATTACAACGTGATTAAAAAAAGAGAAGAGCTTTCCAGGCTCCTAAATATACAACTGGCTTTTACATTTGGGCTCGGTAAAATAAATATACCTTTCGTTACTCGTGTACCGAAAGAGAAAATGACCATTTAGCTCGGTAAAGCTAGGTAGGTAAGGTACCTATTTCTACGACTTCATCTCAATCAAAGAGAACGAACACCCGCAACGAAATATTTTTCACCCCGGCGTTGTTATGGGAAGAACACAACTTCACGGACCGCGTGTGTTGGCTTCGTTACGGTGCACGTAATCGATGATGGTTTGCTACGAAAATAATCTTTTCTGCGAATTTCACGAGTTGATACAAACTTAATTATATTTTTAAGAAATATCTCGCTGACGAAGAAAATCCATTACTCTTTGAATTGCTCGTCTATATCTTCCATTCGATAATTTCAAATTTAACCTTTAATAACGCTTGAATACTTTTTAATTAGCTTAATACAGCTATCCCCATTCTCTTTAATGATTCTAACGTAGAAATATATTTTTTGAAGACGCGTTAGTTGCGTAAATTAATGTACGTCGAGGTATTCCACATAGATAGCTTGATTTATTGTCTGAATCGTGCGAATATTAGGTCGAAAGGTCGACCATGTATGCTAAAATAGGTGATTTTCGTCTCATAAATAGGCGCTGATTTGCGTTGATACCTTGGGTGGAGCAGTGAGAAGTGATCCGAATTTATACGGCATGTATTGCCGAGTACTACACCCTTGCGAACATAACGAAAGCAAAGCTTCGTAAGAATCGATACTTTGCGAAAGTAGACCAGTAATTCGGAGAGAATTTAATTCATGGGTTTAAGCTTTGTGTCGGAAGAAGCGATAGAAAAATTAAATCTTTTAGATGACGATTGGAGAATTATTTTAAAAATTTTCGATATTTTTTAAACGATCGTGTCGTGTTACAGAATCGTTTTACCCGCGATTTTAACATATGGCGATAAAATAAACCGATATTTTCATAACATCTTATTATACGAAGCATGACAGCTGGTTTTATAAGCTTATTTTTCCATACTTGTCGATATACTTAATAACTAATGTACCTCAGTGGAATACGGCGATGTTTCTCGAATACTAGACGTCGCGTCGTGGCCGTCGTGGGACGGTCGTAAATTTAAATTTAACATTGTTCTACTAAAGAAGCTTTATGACTCAGGTTCATAATTTCCCCTATACGTAAATGTTACCGAAAATTATTTAACTTCTTCGAGTGGACGTGTGAATTTATTTTGTATATTACACAGATGCATTTAGCTACATATTTAGGTACCTGTCAGTTTACCTTATTTTATTACTTTTTAGAGTAAATGGTCTTTCTCTTCCGGAGTTGTCTGTAGTTATATATATGTACATGCGTACAGAAGCTTAGTGGAGGTTTTCATTTAAAGGAGGAGCTAGTAGATCATCAACTTTTTTTATCGAATTTTTTCCAACGCACTCATTTATTTACCTGTTTATTTCGGGGAGACTGGAAAATTTCGTGAATACCTGTATGAGTATAAAAATTAAACGTTAGGCTGGTGTAAGCGACTAATTGTGTATTTATTTTAAAACGGAGCATTGTGAATTAATAATTTTACACAACGACAGCCCCATAATCTCTTGGTTAGTAATTATACTCCTTAAAGTAAAAAAATTTTGGCCATTATTCTACTGAGCCACAGTGTCAGTATGCCCAATTTATTCGAGTTGAGAAAAGAAACTGCTTGTTTTATTTTATCTGTTTATTTATTTTTTTCGTTATCTGATTCGCATTTATTTTTGTACAAGGAAATTACGCTGATGTATTGTAAAAATATCCTCATATTGTGTACTAGAATGGAACTAAGTTGACACCTTTCTTTCTTGTATTTTTGAAGAGGTGTAAAATATCACTGTCAACTATCTACTCTTTATGTGTCTAAAATTAAACGATATCCCAAAATCCCTAAAAATTAAACACCAAATAACTTACCACCAGAAAAATAACCACAACATCTTGAATCTCTTACAATTTCCCCTTCTTTGAAATTTAACATTACTGAAATTGGGATAATAATCAGAGCAGTTAAAAAGTAACAAAAAAAAAATGTTGAGGAACTATGTGTAATCGTTTTATTTAGTGTGCATTATGGTTTTTTTGCGATCATAGGCTCTCTTCAATTCCGTCACCCCTACTCCTCCTCCCTAAGAAAAAATTCAGCAAATTGTCGATGTAAAATATATTTTTGAAAAAACAAAATCATTATAACAAATTTTTAATACACAAACGAAAAAATGATGAAATTACATAATTATAAATGTATTCATCCCCGCTCTTTTCGATTCAGCCAGAATATCATAAATATTAGACAAGTGTGAAATTTTTTTTTGATTTTTTTTTTTGAAATTTTCTTTTAGATTTTTTTTTAAAATTAAGTTGTTTTTTTTGCCGCTCTAAATTTTGTCGCAGTAGGCCCGGACCTACTGTGCCTATTGGCTAATATGGCCCTGTTTGCTCGACATCGTTGCTATTTGCAACGATTAATATTACAAAGAACTCAACAATGGCAATGTTACACTAGTTTATACAGAAAATGGCATCAATAATTCTATCAATTCTTGTATCTTAGCCCCTTCAGAAAATGGAGTGGGCAAGCCATCATACATTAATGTTGTATGAATAGCCTAAAATGTGGTATGAAGGAACTCAGAATGAGGTGAAGCACACAATACATGTTATTTCTTTTATTGTGGCCCAATTTTCAGACTATTTTTATTTCACATTTCAAAATCCACTTACCGACTCAAAACTTTTAGAATTTTTAGAAGCATTGGAAAATATGAGAATCCCAATGGCAGATAGTTTTTAGGCGATATAGAATATAACCTTCCACTTAAGCAAGTTCGGTCACCACTTTCAAAGGAAGTTCTTCCATACGATATCGGTGGTGAGAAAATTTAGGAATTTCCGTATTGTGAAAAATTCGCCTGCTCTACCGAACGGTGTGATTGGAAGATTCTTTTCAAATATTTACTGTTGTGAGTTATACCATCCGGGAAAAAGTTATAGAATTCGATTTGGACGTTAACTTATTAAATATTTTCAAGTTGCGAAATAAGCTGAAAAAATGTGCCGAAAGTTTCGATTTATTGGTTAATACCGAGGTATACTAGACTGGCTTCGATTTTTTATTTTTTGAAGGAAGAAAAAAGGAAAGCCGTGAAAGTTTAACGAACGTTTGGAATGCATTTCTTCATCTCATTATCGATTTCCCTCATCAACTAATCAGTAATTTTCGAAAACTGTTGGAACTGATTGTTGGTTACAGTTTATGGAATTAATTGTTTATTGGGAAAAGCTTTCAAATCAATTAGACGTGATGCAGTACCCGTTAATACGTCGTGAAAATATTAACCAAACACGACACTAAAGCTAACAATGGCTAACGCATAACGACAGTCGCCTAATTCTCGCCCTCGTAGGAAAATGAACGTCGTTGAGTTGACGTTGAATGAAATTTCCTTAAAACTAGCATCGTGAACGAGTTAAAGGAAAAGGGGCAAAACTCCCAGTATCGATGAACCGTTGGTTGTTTCGCAGCGCAGCCGGTGTGAATCGTAGATTTTTACATCGATACGGTAAAAAAGCTACTCTCGAAGCGCCAACTCGTTCAACAGCTGTTCTAACAAGTTAATAAAAAAAAATCCCGCCTAAATGGGTTATTAAATTTACAATGTCGTTGTTGTAAAAGATCACGATCTTTTATCCTCTTCGATATTTGGGTAATAAATTTAGCACAATGAATGGCTAATCTGCTGCGCATACTTTCGCTCATAAAGGCATCCATGTATTGTATACTGCTTCAAAGGAAGACATCAGCTAGAAAGGATAGTTGTGACAAGTAGTAAAAAAAATTTAACGTTTATCTTACATCCTGCGCTGTACTTTTTCAGCCATCAAAACTCGCTAAAAAGAATATTTATGATTTTTGTCAAATATCGCAAAATAACATAAATTATCGAAAGCTCTTTCGGACATTTAAAGTTTGAAAATAATTTACACTTTATTGCGCGGTGCAGGCTATAACGAAATATATAATGGATTTTAAATGCGGTATTATTTTTCCCGCTTTTTCTTCAGCTCGTGAAATATCTTCGTTACGTGGCGAAGGCGCTTATATACTTTGATCTTTTCGGCGCGTTTTCAAATTGCGATAATCGATTGCGCGGTCGCGATTTACGTTCGTTTAATTTTTTATCAGCCAATGTTCACCGCAGCCGAATGCCGAGATGAGCCGAAAAAGAGCTTTTTTAAATTCTAATTTCGCGTCCGACGAGAAAAAAACTCCTATCTTGCGGGTTATAAATTCGCGCAAAAAATTGATTTCTTCGGGTCGTATATTTCAAGGTAATAACGTTATCGCGTATGCCAGTAAGCGTACCAGCGGTAGGTATCGCGAGTAGAGAATACCTACTAATAAGCGTAGAATATCGCTGACGGAGTTTTCTTTTTATCTATAGAATATTTGATTTTTTTTAATGCATAAAAAGAATTTTTATTGGAAGAGCATGCCGCGTTATAACCCTAAAAGAAAGGAATGTCGTTACTTTCATTTTTCGATCATATACTTGGAATTTAAAGTATGTTTATTATTAAGACTACAATGAAAAAAATCCCTATTTAGCATGATCTGGAGAATAGGCCAACTAGAAATGATCAACAAATTGTAACTTCTGATATTTTTTTACAAGTTGGTTTGTCTTGAAATTAAAAAAACCGCCATTAGATTCCGCCCAACTCCCTGGAGGGAAGGAATGGAACACGGTTAATTTTTAGCATTTTCAGATTATTGCAAAATGCAGTCAACTTTAAGGCCAGTCGTAACGTTCTAATTTGTGTTTCACGTATTTCAGTCGAATGCTTCAAAGTAATAGTTACCACCTGTAGAAATATATAAGTTTTTCATTTCATTTTACTTTGTATTGAGTTCTATTACTATATATCCTATTGAAGCCTATACTTCTTGTCAAAAGTAAAGAATCGAAAAAACTCTTTTCCCCAGAAGACATCATTAAAAGATGAGATTGGCTCAGAAATTATTAAATTAAGTGCAGTACTTTGCTCATAATCTTGTATGAACTGAAACAAGATACTAGCACCTGACTTTTTACTTATAACTCCTAATTTCCCGTTATTTAAATTAAAGAGAGGGAGGTAATTATTTTAACATAATGTTCGACTTTTGATAAATAAAAATCGATAATTGTATACCCATCAATATCGCTTTATTTCCTACAAAACGTGTTTTAAAATTCAGTTTTAATTTGCTCCTTCATGTATTAGTTATGCAATATAAAAAAACGTAAGCAGTCATGCCGCATTACTGGAGCTGAGTTCTTAACTGGGACTAGTTTAGGTTTGCATATGACGTTGCTAACAACTTCATGTCCACAGGCCACACCCAATACAAACTCTGAAAATTCCCATCCTTTCAAAAACCACTTAAGATTTTGAATTCGCAATAAATGTGGCATTTCTTACCATGCAATACCTAATCATATGAACTCATATTTCTCAAATGTTGACTACTTGAGGCTCTCAAATCATCCTCAAATTTTTACGATTCGTTATTTTAGATGCATTTTGACCCACATTCAAGAGATCGTGATTATTCTGGTCATGAACTAACCCTACACACGAAGTTTGACCTTCGTAGGTCGATTTGGTGAGGAGATAGAAAGATTCATGAAATTTCCTGCAGCAATTTCCCCTCTAAAAGTCGTTCATTCTTCTAACTCCCCTCCGAATTCATTTGGGAAGCTAAAATCAGAGTAGATTAGTCACATAAGGTCATTTCATCATATAACACCGCAATAAAAATTTTTTGATTGTACCCCACCACATTTTAAGGTCGATGACCCCTCCTCCTCCCCTCAATATTACGTGTGAAGGTGAATTTGAGATAAGAGTATACTTTTTATCCTCAATAATCGTATGAGTTCATGTTAATTACATTTTCACTAATTTGAGGCTTCTCAAGCTCTACTCAAATTTTAATAATCTGCCATTTTGGATCCATTTTAATCCAAATTCAAGAGGTCATATTCTGGTCACCAAATAATCTTACACATAAACTTTGATTTTTCTTGGTCGATTTGGTGAGGAGATATAGTAGATTCTAGAGATTTCATAACTTGAAACTTTCTCAAAAAGCCATTTTTTGCTCTAACTCCTCTCAAAATACACTTTGGAAGCTGAAATTTAAATATGTTAGTGTCCGTGAATGGCTTTTTCATATGAAATCAAAAACGAAAAATTTGAGCTATTTGCCCTTTCTCCAGTTTTCCTCAAAATTTAAGTGATCCGCCATTTTGGAATTTATCGAAAAAACAAAAAAAGTACTTTTGTGCATTTTTAAGAAGAATCATTTATCAAATTTTGAGCTAAGTTTATGAATACTCGCAATATTAGAATTTTCAGTCTTTCTTCGACTATTTAGCTCGAGAGCAATCAGCCTCCCTTACGCCTCTCTCTCCTCGACCTTGTATGTAACTTTTCCTTGCTCCTTCAGAGCTACAGTCGTCGGTATTTTTGATAGTTTGTTTGAAAAAAACGGACGAATAAAATATGCTTTTTACATTAACAGTATTTCATGAAACTTTTTTCGTTGTTCTTTATTGCTTGTGTTTTTGCTATAATTTTTTTTATAAGTTCATTCAATATAAGTTCATTCAAATCTTATGCATATGTAGATTTTTTTTGGAATAGGATTCAAGATAAAATCTATCGAGTATTTTTCATTCGTACTTTGAAATAATTCTTTTTGGATTTCTCTTTCCTTTCCTTTATGAAATACGTCCTTCGTTGAGATTTCATATTCAAATGAATGCCAAAAAAAAAAAAAAAAAAAATAGATTTGAAAGAAATAAGAATGAAAAGTCAAGTTTCGCAACGGCTCATCAATTTATGATTATTTGACCTTCGTTTCGATTGTTTTACATACGACATGGGTTTTTTCGTTCTTCATTTTTTTCTGCTTTATATTCTTTTGTTAATGTATTGCGTCGTTTCATCGCCGATGTAGCGATATCTGCTCATTCAATGCTTTTTTCCTTTCGACAATTGCCAATGACGAGCTATCTGCGTCTATTTATCTTCTCATAGTGGTATTGCCATTGTATGTCCGATTCTAATACGTCGCTATTTTCCATTCTTGCCCCTTATCCGAAGGCCTTTTAAATAAGATTTAGCGCAATTTTTTATTTCGTTCGCTAACTGCGACTTATTCGATATATTTTATAATCTACGCGGGGCCCGCGGGCGATTTTCATCTGGGAAATTTTTTCCTTCCATTGTCTCTGATTATAATCTTGATCAGCGAACCGAAATAGTTATTTCTTCGGGTCTGCTACTTTATAACAATACTTTTGCGAATGAAGAAGAGAAACTTTAATGATTTCGGCGAGATTTACGAGGGTGGAACTGGCATCGAAAGCCGAGGTCGGAGGTCATTTGCGAATAATTTATGACGAGGTACTGATTATCATTTGGGTAGAGTTAGGTATTTGTTGGAGTTAATCTTTGACTTGTCTTGGTTACGGGTTAAGACGTTATCGACATTTTATTTCGCCATTTTCATATTCCCGAAACCGACGAATGAATATTTTATAATTTGCTACCGCCGACGTGAAAATGAGCGTAACATTTTGAATATCAGTTTGAGATGTTGGCTGGAAAGAAAAAAAACGAAATAGAAACCGTCCAAGTATTTATACGAAATAATTCCTCGCTTATACAACGCCAATGTAAAGATGGTTTGCCAAATTTTACCTGTTGGATTTGGATCAATAAAAGGGTTGAATTTTGTACAATTCATATTTATAGGCGTTTCTATTTAGCGAGCGGTATTTTTACGGCGTTGGAGGTTTTTTTTCTGTTTTGATTTTCGTTGTTCTCGATATTATAGGTGGATTAGTACTGTTCGTGTTTTGTTGATAAGATCGATCCATCATATTCGTATTCCCGCGGTGACAACGTGTAACGCGTTATTGGATGTAATTTCCATTTACACGTGTCAACGCAGGTACCGCGTGTTACTCGGAGGAGTAGGTGAAAAAAAGTCGAAATAATTTCAACGAGTGAAATACAAGGCGCGAGAAATGTAATTCGAAAAGTTTTCAATTAAAAATTTGCCGTGCCGCGGTTCCTTCAAACGAGCTAAATTTCCCAGCGGGAGTATGGACGAAATAAAGCGCCGCGCCGTCATTCACGTTAATGTGTTTCGTTTGGTAAGAATAAAACAGATTACAAATTTCAAGCTGGTTTTCAACTATACGAGTATCCGTTTTCATTTGCTGGTTGTCAGGTTGCCGGCCGTTATTGATAAAATTTCATTGATTGGTAGCACGTGGGAAAATGTATACTTTGACTGATATTTCGCGTGAACCTTTGTCCCTTCTCAAAGTTTTACCCCCAATTTACGGGCCGCGTCTGTGTAGATGGCGGAGAGGAAAAAAGAATTAAAGCTCGCAGATTCTCGATTCGGCCGCTAGAATTCGCTAGGCAAACGGCGACGGCGTCGTTAAAAACAAACGCCCGTTAAGGACCAGTATTAATGATGGCTGACTGTCGAAGTGACAGCTGAATTTTTCTATCTTTTTCGGTACGAATTTAAATTTATCTTGCGCGATTTTTCGCAGCTGTTTTTAATAGAAAAATGGTAAATGGATGTAGAAAAATGATGCCGCCGGTTACGCCGAATTCCTCCGTATACGGCGAAATTTTCCTTTATTCGACAATTGAATGCGAGAAATATGGAGCATGTCGGTGTTACCAATACATTTCGGTACCTACTTGTATCGATGAATTTAATCTTGCGAAAACGCCTTGTTGATGCGATACCTATTTCGGTTGCTCGATTTACCCGCTTCCGTAGATATTTTTCGACGAGCTGTGGGAATGGGCAGGGGGTGGAATCGTTTTGTAAGATGACTGAATTAGCTTTTATTTATCGCATGTATTTTTGCGCCTACGGATTCAATCCTGGTGATTTTCCTCGGTGTATGAAGATAGAATTTTCATAGGCTGGGGAGAATTTTCTTCGAGCATATGACTGAATACGTGTTCTCTTCTATTCGTATCAAAAGACTCCTTTCAATTTATGCATATTCGTTTTTTCGAAAGTTTGAAATTTGTAAAAATTCTTTGATTATATTTTAGGGTGTGGGCTAAAAATTCATTTAGAGTCTTAGAATTTGCGAGGCGTTCAGGCGTTCTTTTAAGATTTTTTAGTAATTTTTGTGACGAGGTCACTTTCGCTTATGAAAATAAAATTTTTGACCTCTAGTGTATCCTTCACCACATTTTAAGGTCAATAACCCCTCCTTCTCCCCTCTAACATCATGTATGGGAGTGAATTAGGAATATTGTATACTTCGTATCAGCAATAATCATATGGGTTTACATTAATTACATTCCCACTATTTTAAGGTTCCTCAAGTTCTACTCAAATTTTGGTAGTCAGCCATTTTGTATCAATTTTGATCCAAATTCAAGAGATCATATTCTTAAATAACCCCATACGCAGTTTCCCTCTCAAATCAGGTAAGCTGTAATAGCTATCGTTTTTAATTCAAAAACTCAGCTGAAAAGTAAAACAAAATTCGCTCCACCCTATCGTGTATTCTTTTTTCAAAGTACTTCTCTCATTCTACTGAGATAAAAAAATGGAAGCTTCTTCATAAAAAAAAATTTATATGACTCTGATAGGTTTTTGATCTTTTTTGACTCGTTAAAAAATTTTGTATTTCAATCCAACTATCTAATAGGTTAATTATTTATAAATTAATAAATTTATTTTTATTAATTTTTTTTTTTTTTTTCATAAGTATAATGTTGTTTTAAAGAGTGAAAGAGAATGCACTGAAAAAAGAGTTACATTTGCGTTTTTGGGATTTTTTAAGGGAAATATTTCTCAAACAAGTACACCAATCTCAAACTTTCAGAATTCAAAATTAACAAAAATTGCAAATTTTCTTGAAACATCTCAATAAAAAAGACTAAAAATCAGCAAAATCTGAAATGTGCTAAAAATGTGTAAAAATAGTAAAAATATCCAGAAAATATGCTTATAACTCAGAAATGAGCGAAATGAAATTGTGCTAATTTTTCAAGCAATGTTCAAAACCCGAAATTTTGTTGTTAAAGTAGAGATCTCCTTACTATTGAGATAGTTATTTTTTGATAGAAGAAAGTATAAATTATGAGCACGTAGCTTTGTAGATCCGAATAAATGTACACAATGCTTGTTTTTATGAAGTTGTAAGTATATGCTTCTAGTTTTGTAAATTAATGAGATACAAATATATGAGTGTTGTTTATTATCTGGAATATTCTTTTTGTTCAAACGAAAGACGAAGTCTCATCGTACTGTAGTATGAAGGAGAGTTCTGGGAAGAGACTTCATCTTTTTAGGTTTGAGAGAATTCAGAAGAGATATTTGAAAATCGTAAGTTGAGGAAACGTTGCTCGTGTGCATACTTATGGTTACTCATTTAAAATTTTTGCTTTAACTTGACATGGTATTTTTAATATTTTGAAAAGGGCCGAAGGAGTATTTAAAAGGTCATAATATTTTATTATCGTATTGTATAACAGAATAGAATGAGGGAGTGACGTACCTAAATTGCAGCTTTCTAGATGAATATGGATAGCGTTCTGAAATTTCTGAAATCTGCCATATTCCCTCATTAACCCTAAAAGCTCCAATTAATAGTTTAGATCAGTTTGGGAAATATCACTTCTCAGGCTTATATGATTAATGTGGACAAAAAATATTCTATATCCTTCATGTCTGATATTATAGAGGGAAAAAAGAGAGATTATCGTCCTCAAAATGCGATGGGTAAACGAAAATTCGATAATTTTGAATTACCATCTCATATGGCAGGATGGTTCGATTTATTAAAAAATTTCAATTCTAACTTCCTGCCATGTGAGTTTAGAGGAGAATTCGAGCCAAAAATTTTTTGATGTGGGAAATGAAGTCGTGAAATTTGTTGAGTGGTCTATATCACCTCACGAAACATTCCTAGAAATATCGAAATTTTTATGTAAATTTTTTAGAACTAACTGATGATCATAATTTGAGGAATGCTTGAGGACTCTCAATAAGGTTAAATTTCATATATATGAGCTCATACGATTTCTGTAGGCAGGAAGTGCTTACTTATCCTAAATTAAATTTTTTAGGTATTTTTAAGGGTATAGGCGAAGGTTCCCAGCCTCTGTACTGCTGCAAATACCTGAAGTATTTATCATCGTTGATTTCTCTAATCTTTGCATCCAAATTGTTTTTTCCCTTGAATTTTTGAATTTTTAAATTTCGTAAATCGTTATTTCATTTCAAGCTTGCTTCAGTACAACAGGAGAGTAACTTGAACGACGAAAAGAGAAAAATAAAACGTTGCCTCCAGCAAATAAATTCTCATGCTACAGCATTGTTTCTGTTTATTTTTGGCGTGGATAAAAAATGAATTGCATTCAACCTCTTTTAACACGTCATTTAGCAGCATTCTATTATAAAGTGCTTTTGTTTGGTTTTATTTTTGACATATAAGCTTCGGGCCATCTGCAGCTGTGAAGACAAAATATACGGCGCATTTTGCGGGTGATGGGTGAAGGAGTCCAATTAAATACGTATCATTTTCTCGCCATTGTTAAACGGAACGTAATTTATAACGCTGATTTTAATGTTTAAACCATTCTTATGATATATTTTTCCGTAACCGAGAATAGAAGTTCGCCTACCGTTGCGACGATGAAATATCTCAGTTTCGTCATCGAAACCAAGCGTACGGATTATGTCTTGATGAGATCCATTTTCGCTGAGAGCGCTATAGACAACTCGTGATATATGAACGTGTTCTCTTATCGTCTTGTCCGAAGGGGCGAGATGATATTTTTGATGAGTTTGAAATATGGTTTGGTTGAAATGAGCAGGGAAAAACATCGTAAATAGTCGTGCTACATTACTTCGAGAGGATTTTTTTTTTAGTATGTGGATTCGGATTTGTTCAATTGGTCTGGGATAAACCCGGAAGTGAAATTGAAGTATTATATAATAGTATGTGAGGTTGGAAACAATCAATATTTTATGATACCTTCGACAAATTTTTTTAAACTTCGAATTAATTCTTTTATCGTCGATATCACTTTTTGAATTGTAAGAACAATAATTACCTAAATATTTTTTAATGGTTCATTCTTTTCTACTACATCTTGAGGCTTGAAATCATCTCTTTATCTCCTCCAAAATCACCTAGGTGCTTAAATTTAGGATATGGCTTCACTCCTTCATTCCACTAATCATAGATTCGTTTGTTCCCTTCGCGTTTTGATGTCTCATACTCTTCCTTTCTTTATCTTTTTCAAAATTACATAGAAAATTGAATTTTGGTTACATCTTAGTTCTTATTTTAGTAAATATATGAATTATGAGTACATACACATCAAATTTGAGATATTTTGGGTTCCTCAAGTTTTCTCGAAATTTTGAGGCATCTGCCTTTTTGATTCCATTTTGATCCAAATTTAAGGTGTTATATTTCAAACTTCAGTTTACTTCAGACACAAACATTATGCCTCTTAGGTTCATTTGATGAGGAAATACAAACATTTCAAAAAATGAAAAAAATGACGAATCCCATTTTGCAAAATGATCAGACAGCTTAGATCATCGTAACTTTTTTTTTTCTTATAGATAGATAGCTATAGCTAGATGGATAGATAGCTGTATAGATAGATAAATAGATAGATGAATAAATAAATAGATAGATAGGTATGATTTATTTATGGATTACTCTAAAGTCTCATTACAAAGTCAAATTAATGAACAACATAAAATTTAACACAAAAAAAAAGCTGCTTTTGGCTAGGATTATCATATCAGTCTATGATTAGTCTTTAGTTACCGTTACTTGTATCGGAAGCAAAATGAGCTTGAAGAAGGACGCTTGGTGCCCGAAAGCGCTAGCTAATAAAGCGATTGGAAAAGTGGAGATTTTTTTTTTCTTACTCAGAAAAATTCTCGACTCGAAAGTTGTCTTTATTCATGTATAGACTTATAGTTTTCTCATTAACACTCATTTATGCTTGAAGTTGGAGTTCTCTGGCTGTATTTTGATGAAAAGTTGTAGAATATTCAAAATATTTCACTACTCAAATTTTTCTTTAGTTGCTGTTGATCGCTCCAACTTATTTTTAATTATCTTGAAAAATTGAAATTTGATATATTTTAAAATAATTTTTTTACGAGACTATAATTATACTACATAATCAAAATTTCAACTTAGAAAAATATTATTATACTTTCAATTGAATCATGAAAACAAAATGATAAGATTACCCCATACGTCGCATGACAAAAGTTAAACTCGAAAATAATCACGTCCTCTGCCTAATCTTATCTTCGACGCTTATAAATGATTAATTCGTATCGCTGAAAATTCAATTCAGGGCATTACAACAATTAAATATTCATTACAAAATTATGCGAGTCTAAAGAAAAAGAAAAAAAAAAAAACAAATTTTAAAAGAATACAAAGTTTCGATATAAGTGTAACATTCTTATGCAAATTAAAAACTTTGTAGTCATAAATAACCTGATAGTGCTCCGAATCTTCACCCTATGAGGTCATTTACTCGCTATAATAAAACAAGAGGAATATTTCCGCGTAGATGGTCCCTTCTCGGAAAAATTTGTTTGCAACTTTACCTTTAGTTTAAAAATTACTTTTCTTAATGCGTGATATTTGTCTTACGTATTCGAAGAAGTATTTTTCCATTCGCTCGTTTAATACAGGTAATTTATAAATCTTACGTATATGCTGGTTGGAAAAATTTATTCTTGAATTCTCGATTAATAAATTTAGAACGGCTTGATTCCGAGGTTTCAAGTACCCTCAGTTCGTATCTTGATTGCGCGAGGGGTAGAGAAAAATCTTAATTTCACACTCGACCAGTTTTTATGGAGAGTTGAAAAAAGTATTCGGATTGGGGTATTTATCGAATTTAGATTTTAGCCTTTAATTTATATAAACGTTGCCTTCGATCCCGAAATAATTTTCGCAACGATCGATTGAGAAAAATAACTGCTCGGCGTTCCGTTCGGCGGTAGTAATAAATTAAAGGTTTTTGAAACGGAGAACGCGAAAGCATATAATGGTAGTATTAGGTGAGCGTTGTGCGTTCGCGAAAGCAGCTTTTGAATATAAGTTGAGAAAATATTAGACGAAGGGCTTGTAAGTTTTTAATCGTCTAACAGTTCAAATAAGAATTACACTTTTGGAAACCCTAAAGCTTGAAGTGAATTCTAAACGTTTATCTGATATTCGCTATTATGTGAAATTTATTTGAAATTTTAACTGGAAGCAACAGTAATAGAGATTAATGTACGCAGATAACACGAAAGCGTATTAATTTCATTCGCGAGTATATCTAAAGGATTTTCAAAGCACATGTAAAAAAAACAACGTCGTTGGCGTAGTATTTTTTTCCCGCCAGCTGCCGTGTGAGAGTATAGCTCGAAGAAACTCATCTTCGGTAAACTTCCTTTCCAATTTATTGTAGACGTTAACCCTCAAAAAAAGTTCCATTTTTAAGAATGTTAGTGTTGTAGTTTATTAGCAGAGGGTTATCCTTTTCGCTATATATTTTCTTAGGTATCTCGGGTATTTTATTTTTTTCCATTCGGAAAAGTCTTTCTACCTATATAAGAAAAAAATACGTAAATAACGAGTTTGTAAATAAGTTGATTTTTCTTTCTTCGAATTAAAAATTTTCATTTGCGAAACCTTTAAGTCGCTGAATGCTCGTTGAGCATGTCTTTGAATACGGTATCTTGGTATTTGGACAAAAAAAAAATGTACTGTGAATGGAAAAACCGTCGGTTTCCTATCGATATTGATTTTTTTTGCGCTCGACATCGTTATTTTTTACTTTTGATTCGGGAAATTTGTGGGTCTTGTGTTTTCGTCTTTTGTCGTAATTGAATGAAGTAGCGGAGAGAACGAAAAAAGAGTTAATTTCACGAATACAAAAGAAAAAGGACTCTAATTTATGGTGAAAAAAACGAGCCAGCTTCGCTGATGTTTGTTATTTAGATTTTTGTACAGGCGGACACCGAGATCGGGAGCTTTTGTCGTGTATGAGAAAAACATGTGACAGATTCTTTCCTTCCTTTGGCGGACGGTGTAATGCGCGAAATGGTAGAAAAAAGCGTGCTGTATGGAGATTTGATATACGCGGTAGTAAATTTCATAACGAGATCATTATGACACGCGAAATGGCACTTGGTTGCGAAAATCGTGCCTTGCATTTTACTGCATTCGGCAATTAACAAAATCTGCGATGTTAAATGCTCGGCTGGATTTAATGTCGATGCAACGCGCTGTGCTATTTCGTACGTGAGTACATTTATAAAAAAATTTCTTTTAATACGTGTTCCGTTTGGCTGGTCGTTTTTACGCCATATTCGCTTTGGGAAGAGTCGAGCTTTGTTTAACCTAGCGTAAGCTCGCCCTGCCTGTCCGTTTTAACTTGTTTCGATATCTTTCAATCGAAAACCCACGCTTTATAATGCCAGATGAAAATTGTACCGCAACGGATCCTTCAGTTTCTCTTTGGGCCGAATGAAGGTGTTTTCACGCTCTGTTATCATTCACACGCTGTTCCATCAAATGTGAAAATACAAAAGTATCGTCGAATTTTTATTCGCAAAAAAAAGGGCTGTCGCCTGTCTCTATCGTTGCCCCTACTTTAGGAGGAATGAAAAATTTTAATTATTCTTCATTTGTATGCCAGCGAGGTAGAATTATACATATGGGACGAGTGAAACATTTTGTGTATCGAGCCGTGTAGTATGGTCGTGTCGTTTGGTGCTCGACGGTGAACGATGGAGAGGTTAGGCGGAGTTTGATTTCAATTTGAATTTTGCCCTGCTGCATAGTTAATAGGGTTGTGTTTCCGATTATACTCGGATATCTGGTCAATACTGAAACAAAACTTGCCCATTATCGATACATTGACCCGGTTTCCATCGAGCTGTATAATCTTCCGATGTAAATCGCTCGTGTATTGCTCAAATTAAATCGTAGCAGAAATGAAAAAAAAATTAAATAAAAAATAATGGAATCCGAATCACTAGCCGCTGATTTTTTTAAATTTCCGATCATGTTACTTGAAAATAAATTGAAACTGAAGTACCAAACTAGTATATTGCTTCGTCCAGCGGTATTAAGAACATTAAGGATATCCAACTTTCAACAAATTCATTTAAAATAAATAATCCGTAAACTTTTGCGGTAGTATTTAGCGTGTCGCAGTTAAACTGTAATAACGAATTAGCTTAACAGAATAATTAGTTCAAACAATTTAAAAGAAAGTTACGACCGAACCACTTTAATGACGGGCGTAAAAGTGAATATAAAAATTTGACCAACTATTGTTAGCGGATAACTAATGACGGTGTAAAGAAACAAGAGAAAACGGTTAATTAATTTCTAAATTGAAGAAAATGTTGTAAAAAAAAAGAAGAAAAAGAAAAATGAAAAGGAGGGTCTGCAAAATACCTCGTAAATAGAAAAATCAAGGAACGATTTGTTTTTATGGCTTGTCGTCGAATGCTTTTATGACCCAGATCGTGTTTTTTTTCGACATACCTATTTTCTTAATTACTTTCGCTAATTATAACGAACCTTTATCGACGTTTAAAGGCTCTTTTCTTATCGCATCGGCGACAAAATGATTGAAATGTTATACAGAGTGTTTCGCCAAACGTTCTGTTCCTTTTGTCTGGTGAATAGTCAACTATAATGAAATAAAAGTGATGATGTTTGCATATTGAAAATATTGAAGGGGCCGAGATATACCGTTTTCTGATATAAAAATTGTTATAGAATAACGACCTAATTTGAAAATTAATATCTCAGGACCTACCGATGATGAAAATATAGAGGTTGCGTTAGCATGTAAAGCATACGACGTAGTAATATTGGTTAAAAAATGGTAAATGTAGAAGGGGTAAGAGGGAAATATATCGAAATAAGTATGAAAAAATGCGTGTAAAAATATTAATTTTTTGAATTTTTCATGAATAACTTTTGAAAACGCCCTATTCCGTGCGCCATTAATAAAATTTTAAATAGATTAGAGTGCATCTCCTTCAATATAGGATAAGTACCCATCCTCACGCTTGCTTTTGTATCGAAATGAAAAAAAATATGTAAGCAGCCATGCTGCTTCACTGAAGCTGAGTTTTTACTGGGGTTTGTTCAGGTTTGAAAATAAAGTTGCCAACCCCTACGTGACTACAGGCCACACCCAACACTAAGTCTGAAAACCCCTACCCTCTCTCTTCCAAAATCACGTAAGAAGTTAAATTTAGAACAAATGTTGTATTTCTTACATGCAATAATCATAAATAAGGACATACCTATTTTTCAAATTATAACTATTTGAAACTCCTCAAAATTGCCTTCAAAATTTTTACGATCCGCCATTTTGGATCCATTTTGAGCCAACTTGAAGAAGTTATATTTTGGTCACCAACTAACACTATACACGAAGCTTGACCTTTCTATATGGGTCGATTTGGTGACGAGATATGGAAAATTCATGAAATTTCTTGTAGCAAACTCCCCTCTAAAAGTCGCCATTGCTCTAACTCCCCTCCAAATTCATTTGGGAAGCTAAAATCAGAGTAGATTAGTCACATGAGCTCATTTCACCATATAACGCCGCAATAAAGAATTTTTGACATCTTATGTACCCCACCACTTTTTGAGGTCGATAACACCTCCTTCTCCCCTCCAATATTATGTGTAGGTGAATTTGAGATAGAGTATACTTTTTATCCTGTGGTGTCAGACCACTGGATGACTGGAAAATCCAGTTATCAGATGGAAAGTCCTACACATTACCGGGTCGTCACGCTGAGACAACCACTCGAAACGAACATAAGAATTTTAAATTTTGGTGTGGGGTCGCCGAAAGGGATGGCTAATGGCAGCAGCGTCTTTTAAAAATAAATAAAAACAAATTGGGCTGCCATGCCTCATAACTAAATTTAGTTAGGCATATGCCTATTCATTTGGGATAATATAGCTACTAGGGAATAATTTAGATTTGCATTACATTAAGCAAGGATAATTAGAATTAACATAAATAAGCAAAATTTATCAAAATGGAAATGCTGATTTATTAACAAATATAAATATAAATCAGCTTAACCGGCTCATTAACAAAGTGAATAAATGAAATAATATAAAATAAATACAAAAGAAAAAAAAAGGAAGTTACAACGAAAACGTATTTTTATATACACTTATAACTAGGTACTTATCTTGTTTTACACGTAAATCTGGATCAGCATCGAGTTTAAATTATGAAATCCATTTTGAATCACTTGGAACAATATAAACACTCTATACGCGAAATTGATGTTTTTTAAATATAATATACGCGCGCGATTCGGTACAGTTTAAATAATTAGTCGAATTACATTTTAGATATTAATACAACTAGAATATAACAAAAAAACTATAAGAAGAGAAAACACATATGCAACAAAAAATTACAACGAGCGCTCGTACTTAACGTTAAGGCATACACGAGATATATCCGATTCCACCTCGTTGGCGAGCACATTGGTTACCTTCGAAAATTGGGATTCCCGACTTTTTTGTATAATTTTATCTATGCGTTTGGCTTACCAAGATGGTATTTTCCAGCCATATTACCCGTAAATAAGAATAGGATTGTTTAGATAGGTACCATTCGATCAAAACAAGTGTTGGAATTTTATTTAAATAGGATGGCCGAAATTTGGTACCACAATGCCCAATAATCGTATGACTTCATGTTGATAACATTTTCACTAATTTGAGGCTCCTCAAGCTCCACTCAAATTTTAATGATCTGCCATTTAGGATCCATTTCGACCAAAATTCAAGAGGTCATATTCTGATCACCAACTTATCTTACGCACAAAGTTTGATCTCTCTAGATTGATTTGGTGAGGATAAATAGAAGATTCAAGAAATTTCATGATTCAAAACTTTCTCAAAAAACCGTTTTTTGCTGTAACGCCCCTCCAAATACACTTGGAAACTGAAATTGGATATGTTAGTGACCGTGACTGACTTTTTTATATGAGATCAAAAGCGAAAAATTTGAGCTGTTTGCCCTTTCTCCAGCCTCCCTCAAAATTTAAGTAATGCGCTACTTTTAGGTGTATCGAAAAAACAAAATAATATTTTTGTCGCATATCTAAGAATAGTCTCTCACCAAGTTTTGAGCGAAGTGCGGCACTTGTTTTATTATGAAAATTTTCATGGTGTTTTTCAATATGAGACATTCTCAGAGATTAGCAAAAAAATCCCAAAATTTGTGTTTTCGAGCCACCCTAGTCTTTTAAGATGTCCCATAAGATATTCTTGATAGCTGCGAGGAGGAATTAGCCATTGTAGAAGAATTCATTTCGGGCACATTTAGGTCCGAAGGTAGCCCTTCATTTTAAATGGGACTAAACACAGCCTATAGGTGGTTTTGAATTTTTTCGTTGTTGAGTGTACTTTGGTACTAAATACAAAATTTTACTAGGAGAGCTAAATTTTTCTAGAAGGGCTGAGGGCTTAGCCCGTTTCTGACCTGGGCACATTTGTTAACTTTATTGTGATTATATCGTACCTATATAAAATTATTCAATTTATATTTATCTTTTAATTGAATATATTTATTACCGTTAGTAATGAAATGAATTAAAAAAATTCCAATTAAAATTAAATTTGTTTAAATTAGAAAAAAATTTAATTTCGACTTAAATTCTAAATTTAAATAAAAAGATGAAAATCACGTTGTTACTCAACTTTATTGATATGTCTCATCTGCTTATGATTACTCTACATAAAGCTTGAAAAAAGAAACTTCTTAGGAGCTTTAGATTTTTACACTTGACAAAAATTGTCCAAAATGTCATATAAGTGAGAACAGTTCATACTAGACGAAAGAGGTGTAAAAAATAGCGATCTAACCGCATTAAATTTAAAATTAATGAGATATCCATTAACCGTTTGGATTTTTCAGATTTCTTGGGGTTTGAATTTTTTAAAAGCTTCGCTTCGTTTCTCTTAATTAATTGTTAATGATTTCTGAGCTGAATAAAAATTAAATTAATGCTATTAAAAACTGATAGGTAGCTCCGAAGCAACGATAATTCTTTGCTTTAATTATTTTTGGTGTGACGATGCGGTCAGCAGTATAACGCTGTCTGAAAATTAAATTAATTAATAGACTAGTAGCTAAGAAATTATAACATTATACTTGGTGAAGTTTTTTTTTTGTTTTAATTCTCTCCTCTACGAAAGGGTATTAATTGATAGAAAACATTTTTCCATCATTATGGAGGGCTTAGTTAGTTGGTTTAAAAATAATGAGATTACTTGTTGCATCGATTGATTGAAATTACGAATATACCTACTAATCTTGTTATATTAACGGCATGACACGAGGCGATTTTTTGCTTGCTTTTTTGTGTTATTAATTTAGATGAAAGGTCATTATGTTGTCGGAAGGATAAATTAGTTCTTTAAAAAAAAGGAAATCGCGAATTCCGCGTAGAATAATGAAGATAAAAAAAAAAAATGATAAAATATGCTTTTCTCTCTACTCTAACGTTTTAACCGTTCGTTGTTGGTTCGTACAATTATACTATAAGTTATTATTGTATTTGCTAAAACGCGTATCGAATTAACGAGCTTTACAAATGAGCGAACATGGTTCGAATATATTCGAGACACGAAAATAAATCTGGCTTACATTTGAAAAATTTGCTTCGTAAATTTAACACAAAATCATTTTCGCGACGGTGTTTGCGATGTAATATGATTTGACGCGTGAATTATAACGTTTCCTTTTGGGTTCGACTAAAACGTAACGATCCACTGTCATGAAGGGTTCACTAATGCGAGTTGAGAGCGTTTACTCTAATTTAGTTCGCCCTTTTCAAATGATTTTTGATAGGATTTCATTTTAGATGTATAATTTAACGTCTCAGTGGGTGATTTATTACTTTTTGAATTATGAAAGCCTTAGTTTCTGGGTAACTTTTAGTGGAGTAAAAAAAATTAATGCGAATTGCGCAGCATGCTAAGCGTTCGTCGCTGCAAGCACGCTATAAATTTCCGCGGAATTCGTTGACGATGCTAAACGTATAACGTTTGAAGATGTTAAACGACTACAAATTTCGCTCTATCGGGTCGCTCGAACTAATTCTTTATCGAAAAAGAATCTATTTGGAATTAATTAAGTAGCGGCGAAAAAAGCACTACACGGTAATTGTGACGCGATACTTCGCAGTCGCGAGGTATTACAAATCGATGACGCGTTGGTAATAAATTTTCTACGTCATTCGGCGCGAGGGTGCTTTTTTTCATTCGCCAGCATCCGATGGTCCGGTTCGCTCGTACGTAATCAAATTCGATAAGGCTGCCATACCGAGTGAAGTTTATTTAGTAAATAAGAAAAATTCTCCTTTTCTTTGGAGAAATGTTGCGACTATTTATCATAGATGTAGTAAGTGGGAATATGCTCGTGAATTTATTAAAAAAAGTAATTCGTACTCCCGCATAATAAATCGGGTTTATCTTGCTATTCCGCACCTTGAAAATTTAATGCAAATTTTTTTGCATGTTTTAACGTTCCGCTAGATCCGAAATAATTATGCGGTAACGTTGTTGTCGTCTTCATTCGATGATTCTTCATTCAAATGTTCTTGAATTCCTTAATAATGAGGTCTGTAAATTCTTTATGAGTATAGATTTTTTTTATCGAGTTTTGTGTAAAGTACCAAGTTATTGGTACCCCTCTGTGGTTGCGAAATGGAACTTCTTATACATATTTACCTGGAAATCATTCGAATTTGCTTGGTCTAATGCTCAGAATTTTTATATGATATTTTTTAGTATGTCGTAGTGGCAAATGATAAGCAAAAAATTACTCAAAATTTTGTGAGAGGATGTTTATAATTTTGAATATTCTGTTGTTTTTTGGGGAGGATTTTCATTTGATTCAAAATTAGGATTCATTTAAATGTCGAAGAGAACTGGAAGAGCACCAAAACCATTTTGAATTTTGAGCATGGTTTCATATTGTGATAGAGTTAGTCGAGGGTACCAAAATATTCAAATTTCAGTTTCTCATCTAGAGTTGAAAATGAACAATTTTTTTAAAGGAAATTTTGAGTGATGAAAGTTCTCAAATTTCGTATACCTTTTTATCCTTTCCATTAGGTGCATTCAGGAAGCTCAAAATTTGGTTATCAGTTTGCTTTTATGTTATAATGTAGTACTTGACTATCTCGGTTTTTTGAATTTTTTTTTTCAACTTTGCGAAATATTTCAAGATGACAAAATTTATCAATTTTTTGCGAAACAAGTTAGTGGAAGCAAAAAAATTTAGGTAGTCCAGTATTTCAGTAACTGCGTATGATCCATGATGTTGTATAATTATGCTTAAATTAAAAACTCGGCTTCAGCTATTTAGTATACCTGGTTACGTTACTTCTTTTCCTTTTTAAGAGTTTCCATCGAAAAATCGGTAAATTGTTGGCAAACTCTGTTGATTAATCGCATTATTTGTTATTGTTTAGGCAACTTAATTAGCGATTAATAATGTCGTCGATAACGTCATCGGTAAAATAAAGGGTTTCGGAAAAATCATCGAGCCATTGAAACCTCTCCTTTTATTTTCTACTCTTAGGCTATACGTCATTGAAGCAGGGAAAAAAATAATAACATTGCTAAATTTCCTCGTTATGAAGTTAAAACAAAATTTCTGACAGGCTGAGAAGTTTTTTTTACCTCTCATCGAAGCGCAAAAAATCACAAACGCCGTGTTTTGACAAAACCTTTTTCCGATTTACGTCAGCAAAGTTTGGAACTTTTTTTCAAGCCATTAAAAATGATTTTTGTAGATTCGGTTTCACCTATTGATGGCTTATTCCGCCACAAATGACCAGACTTTGGTCGGTTAAAAGCAAGCATTTCCTGTGTGTTTGATTTTTCGAAGTAAATACAAAGAAAGGCAGGTAACACGACACCATAATTAACCTACCTAAAGCCGGTAGCACGATAGCGAATGGCGTTGGGTTGAAAATAGGACAAACATGTGTATTTTTTAATCACCGTGAAACTTCGCCGGTCGTGTTTGTGTTTTTGATGTTTAATATTTGGCTTGGCTTTTTGTAAGGCGGCAAATTTCCACGCGAGCTTGGTACTTTGAATCGCGACAGCGCACCGAATGAGGATTAAGTTGTAGAATATTCTCATCTCGTAAATTAGCGATAGCATCGATATTATGAAATATTACGAGTCGGCAAGTTTGCTTTGATAAATTTTTTCCGCTTCGTGGTACCGATGGCGAAAATTCGCATACAATTAGACGATGAAATCGCGAGGTTGTAATTAAAAATTATAATTCGATGGGATTTTTGGTGTTAGATAAAAAGAATTTTTTATTCCTTTAGGTCTTCGAGGAACAAAGGGTTATTTACTTTGTGCCATTATAAGATTTCTTCAATGTAAATAGTATCTTATCAAATTTTTAATAAAGAAATCTTAATAAATTAAAAGTTCCAATTTCACCTTCATTTATTAAACTTTTCGTCGCAATTAAGGCGAGTTCGGGTTGGGAAGAATTTGGTGTACATTTTGATCTCGAATTAATATGCAGCTTTTGCATAAAAAGCGGCGCTATTAATATTATTATTATTACGCAGTGTAAGAATTATGTTTTTGAGACGTCTTTTTCCTCTTTTCCTCGCTTTCAAACGCCTCTAGCCACTGAACTCGGTGTCGAGCTATTTAAAAAATAATAATTTGAGCTTTGCCAGCTTTTATAAGAATTAAACGCGTCGGTATTCTTTTCGCAAAGCGTGGAACCTTTATTGTGGGATTTTTTAGAGTGGAAAGCTCTTTTAAAGGGGTCAGCCATATTGATTAATAATCATTAGAAATGGAAGATTGTGCCCAGTTCGTTAGTAAATTAGATGTAGTTTTTAAATGAATCTAATTATTCGATCATCTCTGAAAGGCTCGTTTTTTTAGTCGTCTTCGTTGTTTTAGTCAACCCGTTTATAAAAAATTTATCAAGTATCTTTTTTCATCGTTAATTTGATGTATATTATTTATTGTGTGACGTAACTAGTTTTCTTTTTAATGCACGTAAAAATGAGCAGAAAAAGAGATGGAGTCAAAAACTCGAAGGATTCAGGTATGAATGTGGTGGATGTGATAGTGGTGGTGGTGATGGCTATAGTGGTGATGAGGATGACAATGAAGAAGATGAAGGTAGTAGTTGTGACAATGATAGCGGTGGTGATGATGATGGTGGTGATGGTACTAGTGATGATGGTAATATTAGTGGTGATAGGGGTGATGAGGATAATGATGATGATGATGATGATGATGATGATGATGATGATGATGGTGATAATAATAATAATAATAGTAATAAAATAGTAATAAATATTATTATTATTATTATTATTATTTGAAATTTATTTGGTGAAAAATATTTTTTATTAAAAATGTGATTACGATCATAATAACGACCGCCTATGTCCAAAGGCGAGCGACAACCAGATTACTATTATTACCATTCAGTAATGAAATCACAAAGTTCAAAAATACATGCACAAGCAAAAAACAAAATAACAGCCGCAACAACTAAAATAATAATTAAAACACAAAGCAAGAAACAATATCGTACATAAGGCAGCAACAACAAAAAGCAATAATAGGTAAAATGTGGTGAATATAGATAAGGCAGAGCAGTAAAGAAAATCAGCGAGAAGGAGAAAAAACAAAAAAAAACTATAATGATGAAGGTACCGATGATGATAATGATGGTGATGATAGCGATGATGATGAAGATAGTGGTAGTGGCAGTACTGATTATGCTGATACAAGTGAAGGTGATAATCGTAGTGGTGATAGTGGTGATGAGCATGAAGATGATGATGATAATGATGATGATAATAACAATAATGAAGGTAGTGGTGGTAGTAGTGATGATGATGATGATGATGATGAAGCTGAAGATGAAGATGAAGAAAAAGGTACTGGTACTGGCAGTAGCATTGGTGGTGGTGGTAGTAGTGATGTTTACTGTTTATCATTTTCTTCTTCATTATTATTAGTATATCTTTTGGAGTTTTGAAAAGTTCCTTTTTATTTTCATTATTATTGATGTTATTTTTTTTGTTTTGTTTTTTAGATTTATTTAATTAATTTTTGTGGTGGTCGCACAAGATTTTTTTCAGAAGCGACCAAATGATGTCATTGAATAAAATGATACAAATTAAGTGAAAGAGTATAAATATTCTTTCAAAATTACGCCTATTTTTTTCATATCATCTAGCAGTGAATGAAGAATGAGTTACTTCAAAACTTTTAAAAATATGAGTGAAATTTAAAAGAATTGGAGAGAAGTGAGGGTGGGAGTAAAAATCACTCATGCTATTCCATCTTTTGCCATTTCTGGGCATATTGTACGATATAATGTTTTAATGAACCATTGCCTTGATAATATTTCAGTCGTTGAATACTTTTCGAACATTTTGTAATTTATGCTATCCTATTGTAGAATAGCAATGGAGAATGAAAATATTGTTCAATTTTTCATTTATTCTCGTTGCAAATTTCAGTATATTCTATTACAATGTATGAATTATGGTGGTCGGTTTTTAATTCTCAAATTCAAACACAAATAGGTGTAATTTCCATAGTATAGCTTGTTAATTTTACATCGCGCCGTGAACATTCAAATATGCAACTGTTTTCACGCTGTGCCGCAAATACTCGAAGTATGCAGTTTTATTAACATTTCGCCGTAAATATGCGGTACATATGCAATTTTATTAACATTCCGTGGTAAGCCAGCGTTGAAATCGTTCCTTCGTTCATCGGAAGAATTTACAAAATCTCGGGTCTCGACGCGAGTAACATATTTTCAATTTAATTATGCTGTTTCGTAGGGAAATGAAGGAAATCTTGGCGATATAATTTTCATTTTCTTAAAATAAAAAAATCTAACGAATAACGAATGTTGTAGAGCTCGGGCGACGAAGTGGCAAAAAAAAATTCACTAGCTCGTTGGTTGGCTCGTGAACACGAATTGTTTTACTTACCCAACATTGGCATAATTTACGATTCTTTTCGAGAGCTTGTACCAGCTTAGCGGCGTTGGATTCGATTCAAAATGGTTGACTTGAGAATGACCAGGCCTTTCGGTTTTTCCCTGCGTATTTATGAGCCAAGGTTGATCGCAAGGTGGAATTTTAAATAAATGTTTTTGATTTAATAGATTACCCTGTACAGATTGCCTTGGCACCGATTTCACTTCTTCAATAGGTGTTTCCTTCGACGGTAAAATTGTTCCGTAAACATTGATGCGGAGAAAATTCAGCGTGTGCTTTCTTTTACAATTAACGTACTTAATTGGTAATGATGCAAGAGGAAAATAAGGGTCTCTATTATATTGCAGCAATTGACGCATTCGCGTTGCTTTTAGTTGCAATTACGTTGCTTTGTGAACTCAAAAGTTGGAGCAATAGCGTTACTCGTGGATTAAATACTCGTATTTACACTTCAAAAGCCCAACATTTAGTTGAACGTATATGATACGATGAATAATGAATACAAGTAAATAACTAATAAGAAAAAGCCGTTGTAATTTGAAAGGTGGAAAAAAATCCATTCTAGCTGTAAAAGTGAAATTAAACGTTAAAGTTTTACAGCAGTTCACCAGAAGTACTGTAATATCTGTTGGGAAAGGAATAATAAAATATACGAATTTATGCACGCTCTCAATGAACTTTTTTTTTCAATTGTAATACCTAGCGCGTCAAGAAATGTATATTAAAAAAAATCATAAAAAGTACGAATCTAAAGAAGAGAGCGTCTCGCTATATCAACATTCAGAAAATTTAAGATTCATGGAAGACAGTAAAAATATTACTATTGATCCGGTGTGGGAAATATCAATTTGCGAGGTTTTTCTTTCTTTATTTATCTTCGCTAGTCGTCTAACATTAATTGCACGCCATCTACGAAAGATTCTCTTTCTCCCATGGATTTGAAAAATACAAAAGGAACCTTAAAATATCGAATTTCTCTTTTTTTCTGTATTTTTACGAGCGCGTGAGGGCAGTCGCTCTCCTTTTTAATTTTCCCCCATTTGTTGGCCTCGTTCCAATTCCCACACACATATACTTCTATTTTGCTATTTTCTCCTTCTCGGCTTTCCCACCGCAAAAAAAGAAGTTAGAAGCCATTATTGAACGGCCCGATTTTCCGCTTAGTGCTACTCGGCTGTTGAAAAAAAAATCTGTCTGAAAATAAACTCTCGTAAAATCTTGTCAGTTGCAGTCTTACAAATGAACAAGTGTTTAAGATCGACGGAAATTGTTCTGCATTTATGCTTTGTTGATAATCTACCAACTTAATCTTAATGACTAATGATTCATTGCAAAGCAGGAGCAACGCGCCAACGTTTCCTCAATTATTGGCTCTGTCGTTGAAATACTTATTTCTCCCTTTGGTGTTTTTATTTTATTGTTTAATTTCAAACTTACGAATAATAACTGTGTAGGGAATATGGAAATATTTTTTCGAATTGAGGTGTTAGTTGATTTTTGTTGATTACCTATTGTTTGTTTCAAATAAAAGTTTACTTTTAAAATATTATTAATTACTGATTAATTAAATATAGATTATTGATCTATCAGAAACCATCAAAACTTATTGTAAGCCTTTTTCATCTACACTCACCAGCCCTCTTGTTTGGGTGACTCTTAATCTTGATATTGACGAACATCATTTTCAGCTGATCAATGCAATACAATATCTCACACACTCTCATTCTCAGCTTACAAACTCTTTTTACATTACCATAACCACCGACAAATGTACACAGACGTTTGTCAATTATTCTTGGCCACGCTCACTATTCAATCAGTTCTCCATCATTTCTACATAACTGGATGTTACGTTATTTTAGGAGTCCCCAAAGCGGTATCTTTTTTAAATAAGAAGTTTAGACAAGTTTTCTTTGCAATCTGATAACGTTTTTTTATTGGGTATCTGTTAGGAAGACCAAAAGAAAAATTGTCATGTAAATTTACCTTCCCCATCTATTATAGGTGGGGAAGAGTACTGGTGTGCTAGTCGGAAATATAAAGTAATGCACCACTTCATTTATTACCCCCTGTCTCCCCTTCCACGCTGTCTTCAAATACATGTCAGAGTAGGTCGAATTTTAGCTTTTTTCAAGAACTAGAGGAGATTACAAAATAATCCTCAAAATTCAAATTTAGAACTCTCCATCATGGAAGTGAAGTAAACTTTTTAAAAATTCAAAAAAAAAAAAAAAATTTGAAAAATTTGCAATTTTTTCGTGCCTAAAAGATATGCTTCGTCCCGTACACAACAAAAAAATTTGGCCTCTAATTTTTTTCAGAATTTTGAGGGGTGTAAAGTATTTTAATTTTTTTAATTTAATTTTTTTGTAAAAACGTCAATTTAGTATTTACAGGTACATTTTTTTAATTTGAAAAAAAATTCTAGTTAGCATATTATGGAATTATGGATAATGTAACGTTAATAATTGTATTGAAAACTTAAGAAATTTTTTATATTTGCCGATGTTTGAGAAGAATTTTTTCTTTATCATTCCTGCCCTAATTTTTATAAAATTCTTTTTTCTTTTTTTCTTTTTTTCTTTTTTTTTTTTTTTTGTGATACATTAAAGTGGCGTTTCTAACTGCTGATGGTTTTTACGCTACTGTCAGGATGTGGTATTATATTTCAGGGAACAGACGGGAGCGCTTAAGGAATGTGAGGTGGTCATTGTCTTATTTGTATTGAAAAAGAAAAAAACCCAATTTGTCATGTCACCGATTTGAGCTTGAGGTGGTCCAAAATCCTTGATATGACATGGCTAGACCAATGCTGAGAAGTGAAGCAAAAATTATTAAAAATCGGCGAAGCAAAAATTATTAAAAATCGATTTTTTCGATGCACTTTTTTATTGGCCTCAACTTTAAAAAAATACACGATAGCGCCTCAAAGAGACGGGTGAGAAAAAGGTGTTTCAAATTTGCTCTAAAAATGTTGTCAAAGGCCCCCTTACCTACAAAGCAGAGCCGCAGAGGTTTCAATGCAAAATGAGGTTTTATTCCTTAGAAGAGGCGTCATATGCTACAATCTATGGGCAATAAAGTTCCAAAGTAGGTGGGGTAGAAAAGGTCTTACTTACACTCTTTGTTATCATTAATAAAAAATATCGCGTTTTATGTGTAAGATTCCTCGACTTTGAAATAAAATCACCGCTTCAATTACCCTCATTAGAAAATTAAGAAAAAAAAAAGGAATGTGGAAACATCATCGAACTTGTTACACGTGCGTAAGAATGTGAAAGCAACAGATGATTGACTTCAACCGAAAACTTATGGCGCTAACAGATACACGCAACTTCTCAGATTTCATAAGGGGAACTTTGAAGTGTTGATCTTGGCGAAAGATTCTCGTAGCGTGTATTAGCTCAACGCGATTCTTTATTACACACGATTTTCGCTTTTATCTAATTGTAATGCCATAGTTGATGATATTTAAAGATCAAAAAAACTCTCATGTTCCTTCCAATCACATCTCATAAATACCGAAGTACTTGTCAAACATATATTTCGACTCCTGCATGTCTTCCAACTATGTAGATGTTTGAACGATGATAGAATAATAAGAAGACCGAGCACAATAAAAAGCTGTGTAAAAGATGCTTTGGTTTGGATTTCGAAAACTGAATATAGATATGGGAGAATGTAAGATTTGTGAGGTTAGATTTAAAACATCTCCTTTCGATGTTGGAATTCAGGGCTGAAGATCTGCTCGTAGCGTAGTTTTGTCAACGCAAATATTTATTACAATACATATCGATTTTATTAAATTGAAAGCGTTCAATCTGCGGATAAGAGTGTTCAAATGAAGAAGTGTCAGCTTTATACCCCTTTTTCGTGTCAAACACAGTAGTTTTCGAGAAGAATGTTTCTTTTATGAGGAGTTCGTCGGATTCTTTCGGCTGAGTATATTTTTAGTGAAAAATCCGATTTGATTACATTGGAAAACGAATCAATTTGATGGTGTTTGTACAGATGTCGTCGCTTATTGTCAGATATAATTGTATCGTAGGTATGCTTCGGTCCCTAGATAAATCCGTATCGGAAGGTGTATTTTAGATTTTGTAAAATTTTGATTCATGGGAAACAATTTTTATTAATTTATTTACTTTTTTATTCGACGAAAGCTTGGGAAAGTAATAATATTTATTTATGATTTATTAAATTATCGGTTAGGTAATTGAATAAAAAAAGTTATCTTTAATTTAAAAAATTTATTGATTTTGATTTTTTCTTTTCAATGAATAAAAAAAATATTGTTTGATATTTTAGTTTAATTAAATTTAATAAGGTTTCTGGCTCTTACTCGAATTATTTCCCATTGAACATTTTTTCTGAAACCTCTGAGGAAAAACAGAGGTTCACTCTGGTTTGCTGTACATTTTCAAAAAAAAAAAAAAATTTGTACTAATACTCGAATAAATATACTGTGATATTTTGTATAGTAGAATACCATAGAAAGTAGAGGTAGCTACGAGGTAAACATAAGTACACGTATTTAATTGTTTCGAAGAGCTCGAAACAATAATACAAACAGGTCCGTTTAAGTTGAACACTTGCTGTAGCGTTGACTAATGAGAATACACCTTTGGTATATGTCAACGTAAACAGCGTCGGTAGGATTTTTACACGACCCTTAATTTGTTAATATATGCCCAGCTATTTGCATGTTGACCCTATAACAAACTGAAACGGCACCATCAATAAATCAAAATGCCGCATCGTACACGGTTCGCTTTGAACGATATTTGACATTAAATTCCGTTAGATTGTAACAATGACAACGACGTCCGCGTATCGTTGCCGAGTCGCGTTTAATGCAATAACGAAGCTGCGAATAAAGCTGGGCGCTAGAGATATTTTAACTGAGGTTTGCGACGATTGAAGAAACACAGCGTAAGCGAGGCGAGACGAGCATGACGAATTTCACATACTTTATTACGGGGCGGCTTTTAATTTCGTAATAAAAAGACAAATTACAATGCAGCTTTTAACGATATTCGGTTCATCGTCTTTTCCTCGTCTTCTGTTTCGCACTCTGTGAAAAAATACACTTGTAGGGAGAAAAAAAAATTGGAACGGATATTAAAAACGCTGTTAAGGCTTTCGGCGGTGCTTTTTTTTCCTTTTTTGCCTCGTTAAAGGAACGATTATGTTTATTACGATTAACGCTACCGAGTTTAACGTTTATTCGGTCGTATATTCAATTTTTAAATAATTATTCCGAGCTTGTGACACATTTTGTTTTGGAAAAACATTATGGGAAGTACCATTGCTTTATAACGCATGATTTCGGTTGTGAAAAATGTGCTGTTAGCGTTTACGTAAGAGCTTTCTTTTAGGAAACGTGCTTAAGTGCACATTTACACCCGTTTCTTTTCACCGGCCGTATTTATGTTGTTGGTTTTTACATTTTACACTCGGGCCGTTAAAATGGAAAAATTCAAGTGCTCGGATAGCAGGCAAACATAAAAATGACTAAATTTAACCGTCTATAATAAAATATATACGTAGAAAAGAGGTTTTTCCTGTTGGCTTCCGAACAGGTTCTCGACTTAGCTTGTAGTACCTATGTCGTTAGCTAAATGACGTTTTTCATATCTTATTTGCCGCAGAATAAATTATTTTTTTCAAAAGCGAAAAAGTTTCCACCCGCTCATCTTTCGAGACAATAGAGCTTATAGAGGCAACGACATGTTCAGCTTTGCTATGCTGAGTATAATATTCTTTGTAGATGGGGTAAATTCAGGACCGGCAGGAAGTAGGGTTTAGCCTTGCGCATAGAATATGTATTTCTTGAAGAATTGATTTTTTTTTCAGACGAGATTTTTTTATATGTTTTATTTATGCAGGCATCTTTAATTACGAAGATGAAAATAAAATAAAATACAATAAATTATTAGGATCATCATATAAATTTTTTTTTTCAAGTTGAAGAATTTTATGAATATTCTTCGTATTTAAAATTACTTCCATTTTTGGAATATTTTTTGTTGACAAATGTTTGATATTTTTTTCGACATTTTCATGTTGTTTGGTATTTGTTTAATTTTTGAACTTTTTTTGTGTCTTGATTTTTTTTTATCCTCTTGTGTTTTAATTTTTGGATATTTCAAAATTTTTAAGGTTCATTTGTTTTTTTTTTGTTTTTTTTTGACGCCGTGTACAGCCCTGTGGCTAGAGGCGTTTTTATTTTGGATATCTTAAATTGTGGAGTATAGTGAAACAGATTGTAAGAATTTAATTACGTTGGTGATTTTTACCGGATCATTAGCAAGGATGATTTCCATTTGAGGTTGAGGAAAATAGGTATTTCTGTAATTGCTAAATTTGAGGCATTCTGTAAGAATATGGGCGATTGTTATTGGAACGTTGCAAGTTGTACAGAAGGGCGTCGGAAGTCTATTTAAGAGGTGGCCATGAGTGAGAAGAGAGTGGCCTGTATGTATACGAGTCATAATAACTTCCTCTCTGCGTTTGAGATGACTGGGGTACTTCCATGGCTCTACTGTTTTATGGGTACACTTTAATTTGTTAGAATTCGGAACGTTGGTCCAATAGTCTTGAAAGGCATTCTGGAGGTAGTCTTTCATTGTGACTTTTAGATCTCGAAGGGGTATTGAAATATTCGGAATAGGTGAAATATAGAGGGACCCTTTAGCGGTGAGATCTGCAATTTCATTTTGATGTATGCCACAATGAGAGGGAACCCAGCTCAAAATTACTGGTTTTCTACAGTTGGCTAATATGTGAGCAATTTCTTGAGCAAGAGGGTGTTGTTTTTTAAGGAAGTAGTTTTGAATGCTTAGGAGGGCATGAAGGGAATCAGATAGGATTAAAATTTTTTCAAGTGAGAATTCTAGAGAGTAAGTGAGTGCCAACTTAAAAGCGTACTTATTTTTCTGTAAAAAAAATTTGTTTTGACTTTCTTGGCATTTAAGTTTTCCAAGATTTTTTCATACTTACTATGGGATATTTTTATGTTTTTTTAGATGCAATTTTTTTTAACGAGTATTTCATTATTTTTTAAAACATTTTGTCTCATTGATGGGATGTGCTTATGTATGTATATGTGGCGACATCGCCCATATGTGGTTGAGAATCTTTTTAAGAAGGTCACGAAGGCTAATAACCGTGTGTAGAGGCTAATAAAATAAGAAACGCATGTATAAAAAAGGATAAGAACCTGCATGATAAATATATTTTCCCTCCACGCGTAGCGCCGGTTGGTATTCATAAAATTCCCTCAAAATTTGGTGAGGGACTCTTCTAAAAAATGTACGATAGTACTTTTTTTGTTTTTTTCGATAAATTAAAAATGACGGATTACTCAAATTTTGAGGGAAGCCGAAAAAGGGGAAAATAGCTCAAATTTTTTGTTTTTGATCTCACATGAAAGAGTAGGTCACGGATACCAACATTTCCAAATTTCAGCTTCCGAAGTGCGTTTTGACTGGAATTAGAGCAAAAAACAGTTTTTTGAGGAAGTTTTGAATAATGAAATTTCTTGAATCTTCTACATGCCCTCATCAAATCAACCTAGAGATATCAAACTTTGTTTGTGAAGTTAGTTGGTGACCAGAATATGATCTATTGAATTTGGCTCAAAATGGATCCAAAATAGCGGATTATCAAAATTTGAGTAGAGCTTGAGGAGCTTCAAAGTAGTGAAAATGTTATTAATATGAACTCGTACGATTACTATGCGTAAAAAGTATACTATATCTCAAATTTACCTTCACACATAATATTGGAGGGGAGAAGGAAGGGTTATTGACCTCAAAATGTGGTGGGATACATGAGACGATAAAAATTCTTTATTGCGGTGTTATATGGTGAAATGAGCTCATGTGACTAATGCACTCTGATTTTAGCTTCTCAAATGAATTTAAAGGGGAGTTCAATCAATGAACGACTTTTAGAAGGGAAATTGCTGTAAGAAATCTCATGAATCTTCCATATCCCATCACCAAATCGATCTATAAAGGTCAAATTTCGTATGAAGGATTAGTTCATGATCAGTATAAGATTTCGTAAATGTGGGTCAAAATGGTTCCAAAATGATGGATCGTAAAAGTTTGAGGATGATTTGAGGAGCCTTAAGTAGTCATAATTTGAAATTCAACTTCTTAAGTGGGTGTGCAAGGGATGGGGTAAAAATTTTCAGACTTTGCATTGCGTGTAGCCTGTAGACATGAATGGATTAACAACGTTATATAGAAACCTGAGCAAGCCTCAGTTAAAAAACTCAGCTCCAGTAATGCAGCGTAGCTGTTTACCTTTTTTTTTTTTAACCTTCAATTGGAAAATTGTGACTAATTTTGCCATATTTATCATTATAGCTGATACGTATTTAATGTAACGCGTTCGTAATCAATTCCCCTTATTTACCTGCAATTTTACTTTTTCGAAACTATTGAGAATTCAAATTCATGCGAATCAAAAATAAATATTTCTTTTCGGCATTTTATTATACCTGCTGTTTCTTAGATAATTGTAAAAATATAACAAAACATTTGGGAAAGAAAATGTGTTATAATAAATCACCAAAGAAAAACAAAGAAAAAAAAAAGGAAAGAAAAGGAAAAGGGAACACTTTACGACCATCGAAAAGCATTTTCAACGTATATACGTTGATGCGGGCGCGGCGGCGTACAATGTGTTTTCAATACTAGCAATATGATATTTGGAAACTGATTTCGGCGAATGTGTCGAAAACCTAAAAAATCGTGCTTTACATCGTTCCTCTAGCGATATAAATGTATGTCATGGCGGTTGTAAACGACCATAAGAACTGTTCATTTTCTAGCCTTAACATATATCCCGTATCGTTGTATCTCTTTTATTCCCACAGTAAAAGGTTTCGGTGTTTTTTCTTGTTCTTGTGGGTAAGAAAGTATGGTGCGTTCCGTTGTTGTAAATTATATTGAAATATGGTCGAGTTGAATGTTGATTCAAAGAGATTACTGTTTCATCGCAAAAATGCGGTAATGTCAACCACGTTGAGTTGAAAAACGCGTATAGCATACAGCTCGAATATGTTGCAAGGTTCAGATCGAAGTGGTGAAAAAATAGGAAAATTTTACTATCGCTATAAAGCGAGTAACTACGTTCGGTGCTTCATTTCTAACGCAGCAGATGTTCTCTTATACTTTCGCAGTACTATTAAAAAGCTCTGAATATTGTTGTAAAAAAGAGCCTATAAATTTATGCGTAAGTATCTGAGCAACTTCTTTTATCTACGAACCCCTGATATCGTCTTTACCAACGAACGTGAATACCTACGCTTATTAGAAGGAACAAATAAAAATCGAGAAATTTTTCTTTATACTTTTCCGTTGATAAAATGTTTATCCATTTCGTTTTAACTAAATTACAACTTACAAGGGGAAAAGCGAAAAAAAACTAATATTTTTAAAATGTTAAAACTTGGCGGCAAGAAGTTTTTCTCACTCGGTATCGCGATTAGTTTTGCGATAAAGCATGTGGAAAGTTATCTCGTTTCTTTTTACAAATTGTATTTAAAATATCTTTTTTTATTTTTTTTTTATTTCGGTGCATTATATTTTACGAGTTTCCAGCTAAAAATCAACTCTTTTTTGTTGCTATCGTAGGGATGCATGTTTTTTTTCCTCCTACTGTAGTGCTATCTTTACTTTGTTTACGATAAAATGTGTAGCGAATGCATATCCCGTTTTTGTATCGGAGTTTTTCTAAAAGCGGGTATTTTTCTCCATTATCGTATTTATTGATCAGATGGTTTAGTTCTGCTGGAATATGCGAGTTGTTGTTTTTGTGATTGTTTCGAGCCGCCTGAGGTAATGCGCCGTTTAATAGCGCATTTATACACGCTTCATGGCCTATTTATTTACCTTCTCGCTTTGAAAAAAGTTTTTGTAACGATACCTCGGCGATTAATTACTTTAGATTTGAGAGTAACTTCACGTCCGAAAGGGACAAATAGATATATTGCCTTTCCAGGAAGTTTATTGGGATCCGGTATTTTTTTTTCAATTTATATTAATGGAAGCGTAAGTATTTCCTATAATTTAAGCAGAATGGTAGGAGTTGCGCAAGAATTTCACGTTGTTACTTGAAAGGAAAACTTTAAGATTTTATCAGAAGGAAATTGTCACGTTGGTCGTAAAAAATTTAATAGACTAATAAAAACAGAAAAATGCTGTAAAAAAAATTCCATGTTTCAACATTGAATTGAAATGTTAAAATCATTGATATGCTAATCCTCGAAAAAATAGTCCGTTGGTGATGAAAGCTAAGAAGATTCGAGGAAACATACGTATAATTAACATCATAAGGAGCTATGTCGCATTACAAGAACTGAGTTTTTGATTTGTGGAGGTTCACACGTATACGTACGAGTATATTATGTGTTAATTGTAAGCAGTTCAGAAAAATATTTTTAAAATATTTTTAATGTTTGTAGAAATTTTTTAAACATTTTTTCTTCTCATTTTTTCGGAATTTTTTCATTATTCGTTCTTTTTTTAAATAAAAAAAAAATTTTTCTTCGTATTTTTTATGTATTCTTTTTTTTTTAAAATAATACTTGGATATAGAACTTGATTTGTCTTTTGAAAATACTCAAAATTGTATGCCAAGGTCGCAAACTTATGAATCCAGAACTGTGTGCCAGCAATTGCAGTTATACAAAATAATTTATAAATTAAAAGAATTAAATTTATTATTTAATTTTTTTTATAAAAAAAAAAGTATTAGTGAAATGAAAAAAACTTCCTTTTCTGGAGCATTTTTTGACCCACAGAAAATAAACTATGATCGTATAAGTAAATAGTTACGAAACTCAAATTATTTGTGGCACGTGAAGCGGTCTCCTAAATGTTGGAACTTTAGTCATTTTGAGTGTATTTTGATCATAACCTCAGAATGACTCATACTGTGGTGCCTGACTAAACTCACAGTCAGTGTTAAAAGTTCCTAATAGTTGCATTTCACGGGAAGATATAAATGATTAAGGAAATTAAATGTTTTATCGCGGCTTTTAAATGAGCCTTTTCGCCCTTTTCTTCCCCAACTCTACCATAGAGATGTTCAAAAATAAAAAAAATGAGCGTCCATTTTGAATAGAATCAAAAATTTACAAAAAAGTCACTTTGAGATATTCTCATGAATTTTCATCAAATTTCGAAAAATTTCCATACATAAATATCTACTATGAATTTTAAACGAGGAGAATGCGTAAAATATAACATACGTATTTTCATGCATTAGCATTGACTATGGAGTCCAAAGTGTTGCAAAATAAAATTCGTATTTGAAAAATAGTCGACTTAGATCCCATTTTGAGAGGAAAAACAGTTTCCCTTGGTTTTACCCTGAATGAACAATATTGAACATAGTTTAATTTAGTAAGATTCATTTTACGGAATGTCTAATTTATGTTACTTTATTTTTTGCAGGTACGTTACAAATATTTGAAAATATTAAAAAACAGATTCAGAAGAACAGGTAAGAATTTATCTCTGGCAAGCTACTGGTATATCATTCAAAATTAACTCATAAAAACAGAAAGAAAAAAAAAGGAACTGCGTCAGGAACAGAAAATATAAAATTATAGAAAGGAAATTCTAATATTAGGCGAACAAAAAGAAGAATATCTCAGATAAAAATATTTTCAAAATTCAAATGATCTGAGAAAAAAAAAATTTTCCAGTTTGAAAAAAAATTAATTCTTTTAGTTACGCCAATAATGAGGGTAAAAAATGCATAATATCGTTGATATAATGAAAAAACAATATACCAAAGCGTAAAGCACAACAGAATAAGATTGAGTCGGAGAGCGGATGAAAACATGAAAATAAAGCTATTGCCAGAATTTATAGAAATATTTGAGCGAAGAGAAAGGGAAAAAAAGCGAATTAAGTGTTAAACCGCAGTGAAAAAAAAAGGGGGAAAAGGCTCGCCTAGCCGAAAAGAAATACAGAAATATTGCGCGAAAATCTTTTGTAACACGCGAAAATAAAAATGTCGCGAAATTTCAGCATTGTTAGAGAAACACGTTTTTCACAGAGCGAAGAGAAATTTTCTTGGAAATGTGTTTTTTACGCGATTTAGTTTTTATGTTATTCGGCGGGTTGTTTTTTTATTATTATTTTATTTTGAAACACGTTAGGTAATTTATTCGACGTGGCGGTGGTATTACACGTTGAAAAAAGAACCATTTTTCCATCAATTTTTAAAAGGCACGTTGGAAAGAATATCGGAGGTGTAGCCGGCGTGGTGGTATAAGTAACGGCGAAATTTTCTATTTTCGGACGGAAACGCGAGAAAAAATACAATGATGGTGGACTTCGGTTCCGTTCGTTATTATTATTTACGTAAACTATACGGTACATTTCATTATTAGATTTCTGGGCTTTTGTTTATATTGTAAGGGTGAATAGACGTGACATAAATTTATTGCATGTAAGGGATTCTCAAGTTCATTATACAGCCACACGTTGCATTCGATCGTTGTATTCTTCACGTCCCAATAGTAATTTTCAATTTTCTAAAAGTTTACATTCGACTTTATTAAGGTTTTAGTTTTCAGGTCAGTTCGTGAGCCGAATTCATTTTCTATCGGCTTTAAACTAAATTCCGTTTTAATATATCTTCGTCTCGTATTTGTTTTTAACATGCCTGCCGCGAAAGTTTAAACAAATATCCGATACGAATTATTCGCCAGATCATCGCTTATACTGTAGGCTGTAGCCTGAATAATGAGCTACGTATATGGTTTATTCTTCTACGCCGTTCCATAAAGTTTTTCCGCTTTTAATCAACTCAACGTGTAATTAATTTCACCGAAGATAACCGAGCTTATTAAAGTAAACAAAAAAAAAAAACATCGTACAGTTTTCAAGGTATATCCTAGAACACGTCGCGTGTTCGACTAGGCTATCTAATATGAAACGGTTTTGAAGATTTTCAAATAAACTCTACAAAAAGCCCGAGAGGCTTGTCAAGAGGGTGGCATACACTTTTGTGTAAAAATTAGTTCCACGGTAAGATGGAAATACGTTCGTATGTCGATAAAGCCTTGACACTACAAACAATAAGCAATGTAATCAACCGAGAGAATAGTAATGAGACGCGAATGTCGTAGAAAGCCTTTTATTACGAAGTTCACACAGCAAAAACACTACAAGCAATTCGTAGAATATTTTTTACCAAAGCAAATTTACATACTCGTTGAGTGTATGCGCGACGAAATAGGTAATTAAAATCACAAAGAAATGTATCCGCCGTGTACCGAAATTAGGTTATCGTTCATTAAATTTGAGGAACATCTAATTAGGTATACTATAATGCATATATTATCTGATATTTATTTCGTATTTTATATCGTACCATTATTTTCGAATATATATCCTGAGTACTATCGATTTACCTTAGTTCACATTGGCGCGAAACGAATGTTTTTTCCTCTAGCTTTTTTTTCTATTTTATGTACTAGTTAAGTGACGCCGTACGTGTAGTGACGTCATTAGGTATTCCCAAAAACCGAATTTTTGTGGAGAATTTAAGAAAAGTTTTTTTATAGGTTTTACCAATACAGAGAAAGATGAAAAAAAAGTCAACTATAAATAAACATGGTACCCTAAGTAGAGAATATGAGAGAGTGCAATTACTCAAAGTTCGGTTTTTCAAAGATTTAAATGTTACTAAATCGTGTGATTCTTCTATAATAACAGTCATCATGTTAATTAATACCAAATAGATTTCTGAAAAAAAAAAAAAAAAAAAAAAACGTAAGCAGCCATGCCGCATTACTGGAGCTGAGTTTTTAACTGGGGCTTGTTTTGATTTAGTAATAACCTTGCTTAACCCTTCATCACTACAGGCCACACCCAATACCAAGTCTGAAAACCCCCACCCTATCCTTTCCAAAAACACTTAAGAAGTTCAATTTGGCACAAATGTAGTATTTCTTGCCATGAAATAATCATGCGAACACATATTTCTCAAATTATAACTATTTGAGGGTCCTCAAATTATCTTCAAATTTTGTAAATCCGCCATTTTGGATCCATTTTTACTCAAATTTAAGAGGTTATATTCTGGTCACAAACTAATCCTACACACAAAGTTTGACCATTCTAGGCCGATTTGGTGATGAGATATGGAAGATTCATGAAATTTCCTGCAGCAATTTCCCCTCCAAAAGCCGTTTTTTGCTCTAACTCCCCTCCAAAATCACTGAGGAAGCTAAAATCAAAATACGTTTGTCACTTGGGCTCATTTTATCATATGACACAGCAATAAAAAATTTTCGACCCCTCCTGTACCCCACCACTATTTTAGGTTGGTAACCCCGCCTTCCCCCCTCCAACATCATGTATGGAAGTGAATTCGGGATATAGTATACAACTTATCCCCAATAACCATATGAATTCATATTAATTACATTTTTACCAACTTGAGGCTCCTCAAGCTCTACTCAAAATTTTGATAATCCGCCATTTTGAATCCATTTTGATCCAAATTCAAGAGGTCATATTGTGGTCACCAACTAACCTCACACACAAAATTTGACCTCTTTAACTTGATTTGGTGGGGAGATATGGAAGATTCAAGAAATTTCATGACTCAAAACTTCCTCAAAAAGCCGTTTTTTGATCTAACTCCTCTCAATATGCACTCAAGAAGCTGAAATTTGGATATGTTAGTATCCGTGACTCACTCTTTCATATAAAATCAAAAACAAAAAATTTGAGCTATTTGCCCCTTCTCCAGCTCCCCTCAAAATTTGAGTGATCCGCCATTTTGAAATTTATCCAAAAAACAAAAAAACTTTTTTTGCACATTTTCAAGAAGAGTCCCTCACTAAATTTTGAGCGAATTTTATGAATACTCGCCGGCGCTACGCGTGAGGAAAAAAAAATATATGTATACCAAAAAGTTGGACATTTGCCAGATGATTACAAATGGTCTGAAACGCAAAGATTTGAAGACCCCACCCTCCCCGACCTTCCCTTCCTAAATCAGGTAGGCTGTAATAGCTATCGTTTTGTTAAAAACTCAGCTAAAAAATGTTCATAATTAATTGCGACAATAAATACTCTAATATTGCTGTGAATTATTACAAAAAATGTTTTTTCTTTCAAAATATGTACCAGAGTATTCGTAAATTTCTCATGCATTAAAAAAAATTTTTTTGAGTAAAATTTGTGAATTATGACAAGCACAACAACAACAAAAAAACATGAGAAAAGATCGCTTTTCTTTCAAAATAGAGGACCTAATAGGAGAGCTTGACTTTCGCTATTTTTTTATTTTTTATTTCCGTGCTCTGTGCAGATACAGAGGCTAGAGACACTCATCAGTTCTTGAAAGATCTTTGAGTTTTGGATGGATCAAAAAAAAAAATTTTAAGTGAACCGTGGCATTACTTGGTACATATTTGATTACCTTGCTTTTGTAGTAACCAAGATTTTGATTTGACTCGAATACTGTTGATTAATTTTTAGTATTTTTGTAATGGATAAACTCCTCCCTCACTTTAGAACTGCTCTAGTGTTCTGTTTTTCATTGTTGAGTATGTTCTCATGAAAAAATTTTTTTCTCCCTTTTTGTAACTACTTAATTGTTCTTTTTTGTGATTTGTATGATTTTACTCATTTGTTGATAAAAAAATTAAAATATTTTAATATAATAAATTTCACATCATTAAAAAATTTTATATAACTAAAATTAATAAAATTGAAAATTATTAAAGAAAAAAATTTTTTATTATGCTGAACTCTCCTATTTCCCTTCTCACTCGTTTGAATTTTGATACCTAAAATTTCTGGACGTATCAAGAGTATGCACTTTTTTATAACTATATAATCGAATATTTCCTTGCAATAACATGGTCCTTAGAAAAATGATGTCGTTAAAATACATTAATTTTGAAATCATAGAAACTTATTTGGCGAGGCTTTCTTATACGAGATAAGTTGCACGAAACGCGTAAACGTATAGGAGAAAGGACGACGATGATTTATATATGATAAACAAATTGTAATCGTAAACAGTGATTTAAAGCGCGAAACCGGTAAAACTTAAAATATTCGAAACTTCTATTTCGCGCCAATATATTAAGACTTTCACCGCGCTACCGACGTATTGGCTTATTTCGAAGGATGGCGGAGGGTATGAAAAATGAGGCGCCGAACTGGTCACATTAATTTTCCAATTCGCACCCCTCTCGTTTCGCCGCCGCAAACAATCAAATCCGTTTCTTTCTTTGTTTTTTCTATGTTCGGTAATTCGAAGCAAGAGGCGCCGCTTGAAATCCGTAAAAATAAGGGCACTGGGACGATACCATGCTATACGATTTTTGTGGACAATGTAGGATTTCGAAACGGTTACCGGAACAGCATTATGGGGGTTAATGTAACGGTTCTAAATCCAAGTGAAAATAACTCGCCGAAGAGATTTATTTTAATCGTAAAAATTCTTCTCGATATACGATATGGCGTGGAGTTTTGATCGAGAAAACGAGTTCAAATTTTTTCTACGACGCAACGCGTGCATTGTACAGTGTACACAGTTGCGCATGCGCTTCAATGCTTCATACTTGATTCTTTACAGGCTCTTGTAACTTATTTGTGACTATGTAATATTGAATGAACAATCGAAATTGGGAGTTCCACGCTAAAGTCGATGGAATTTTATTTTTTTTCTCTCAAAAAATGAATAGGTGGGCTAATGATAGTTGCTAAACCATCTCAAAAGTACTTCATGATAATTTCAAGCCTCTAACTTCATTTTTAGAGCATATAAAAAAGAAGTGAAACTCTTGAGAATTGAAACATGTTCAAAAAAAGGGATTTCTTTGAAAACAAACATTTTTCCACGTTACAAAGTCATACTGTATTTTGTCATTCAAAGACACAGCAATTTTTTTTAGCTGATTTTTTAACTTAAAAATGATAGCTATTGTATCCTACCTGATTTGGGAAGGGGGTCGGGGGAGAGTGCAGTCTTCAAATACTTGCATTTCGCAGCATTTGTAATCACCTGACAAGTGTACAACTTTTTGATATTATAGTAATAAATATTTTTGTTCCTCCGTCGCTAAGGCCAGCGGGTATTCATGAAATTCGCTCATACCTTGGTGAAGGACTCTTCTTGAAAATGCGCAAAAGTACCTTTTTTTGTTTTTTCGATAAATTTCAAAATGGCGGATCACTCAAATTTTGAGGGAAGCCGAAGAAGGAGAAAATAACTCAAATTTTTTGTTTTTGACCTCGCATGAAAGAGTATGTCACGGATACCAACATATCCAAATTTCAGCTTCCAAAGTGTATTTTGACTGGAATTAGAGTGAAAAACGGTTTTTGAGGAACTTTTGACTTTCGAATCATGAAATTTCTTGAATTTCGCATATCTTTTCACCAAATTAACCTAGAAAAGTCAAACTTTGTGCGTGAGGTTAGTTAGTGACCAAAATGTGGTATCTTGAATGTGGTTCAAAATAGATCCAAAATGGCGGATTATCAAATTTCAGTAGCGCTTGAGGAGCCTCAAATTTTAACAATACAATTAACATATGAACTCAAATGATTATTGGGAATAAGGAGTGTTCTATATCCCAAATTCACCTCTATACATGATGTTGGAGAAGAGGAGGAGCGGTTATCGACCTCAAAATGTGGTGAGGGTAGAGGTGAAGTCGAAAATTTTTTATTGCAGTGTCATATGATAAAATGGCCCCAAGTGATTATACTATTCTAATTTCAGCTTTCCAAGTGAATTTGAAGGAGAGTTGGAGCAAAAAAGGACTTTTAAAGGGGAAATTACTGTGGGAAATTTCATGAAATTTCCATATCTCATCACCAAATCGGTCTAGAAAAGTTAAACTTCGTGTGTAGCGTTAGTTGATGGCGAGAATATGATCTCTTCAATGCGGGTCCAAATTGATTTAAAATGGAGGATCTTAGCAATTTAAAGATAATTTGAGAAGCCTCAAGTAGTTATAATTTGAGAAATATTATGTGCTTATAGATTATTATATGGCAAGGAATACTACATTTGTTCTAAGTTCAACTTCTTAGGTGTTTTTGGAACGAACAGGGTTGAGATTTTAGATTTGGCATTGGGCATAGCCTGTAGACATAAAGAGGCTAGCAATGTTATTTATAAACCTTAAGTCCCAGTTAAAAATTCAGCTCCAATAATGCGGCATGGCTGCTTACATTTTTTTTAAATTTTAGTGCAAATAATTTTTAAAATGTTTTCAAAAGCATCGATTTTGATTATTTCAAAAAATTAACGGCAAAGGTGTAGTTTATTGGTACCGTTTCAGTTTTTGCTTTTTGGACTCAAGAAGCAAAATATTATGGATTTTCGTTACATACGTATGCAGTATGATATGTTAGAAAGCTTTGTGAGCTAAAAATTGAGCATATTTTCGTTCTTAATTCGAAAATATTCAGAATTAGGCTCATACTGTGCACATGACCAATAAATTATCCATTTGTTGTTAATTTTTGAAAATAACCAAAGTTGTTTTTTGAACAAAATTTTAAACGATTTAGATCTAAAAATAACAAAGAATGTTTTCTAGCATATGACTTTTAAAACTAAAAAATAGATTCTTTTTTTGAAAATTTGTCAACTTTAACTTAATTCTGGAAGGAGAAGAAAACTGAGTTAAAGGGCTAAAATTTTTATGAAATTTCTTCGAGGTCATTTAGCAACAGTTGTGACCGCGCTCCTTTCACTTTTTGAAAAAAAAACCTAGAAATAGACCTAGTATTACATACTTTCATTCTTAGTAATAAAAAAGATTGGCAATAATATTCATTTCATCGTGGTATCGTTCGATAAATAATAAATAACCCATGAAATATGTGCGCCATTGCGCGTTTCACAGATAGCATTGTCGATTAGATAGTCTTCTATCTCGTATTGTTTCTCACTTTAGTCTTACCTAATCCCCAATTAATTCGTTTCAAAGGAAGAACATCGAAACCCACACATATCATTTGTTGTAAATTCACGAATTTTTTTTTTTTTTCATGCTTCCTTGCATTGTAAAACCAAGTACCGTTACTGGAAATCATAAATTGTTCGAGTTGACGTAACACTCATAATCGGGGGAAAAGTAGACGAGATTAAATGGATTATGCACTTTATACCCAACAGCTGAGAAGTAGTTTTTATATTGATTCCTCTTGTTTAAGCCGAAAATATTTAAACCATTCACTTTTTTCTCACTTAAGAAGGCGATTATTTTAATGGCACATTATTACGACCTCCGAAGTAGATGATATTCTGAATATTCTCGCTTACGATTTTCCTGTTTTTTCGAGAGCGCTCAAATATTGTTTTCAATTTCGCAAATAACCTGAAAACATTAGTATTTCGATGAAATGAAAAATGATACTTACGCGTGTTTCTCACAACGTCGTATGTAGTTTGTTGTGGGGCTTTTGAAATAAGAGTTCGCTTCTGTAAAGATATACATTTTTTACGTTTAAAAAAGTATTTATCTAAGTTGAAAAGTTTTTGGTGATGAGGTAGGTAAAACGTTCACTTATTTTTAGATTCAGATTGTCACCTCCGAATGATAAGATCAATGTTATGCCAATAGATTGTGCTGATACTTGATCTCGTTTATCGTTGAGAGAGATAGAGAAGGGTGGAAAGTAGCATTTTTGACGATAGAAAGCAGAGACGGCGAGAGGGGGTGCAAAGGGTGCATTTGCACCGGGCCCGGATTTTTTTTTGAGGGCCCGTATAACTTAGCCGGGGCCACATTTTCTAATGGATCCTATTGAAAAACGTGTGAGAACAAGAAAAAAAATAATAGCAATTGTAAAATTCAAAGAACGTGCATAATATCATTATTAGTTATTTTCTGAAGTGATAAAAATGAATTATAAAATATAAGTACAATTTTGTTATTTTTGTAATATGAAGTGAGGTGTAAAAAAATATTGAAGTGGGAAGGAGGGGGGGGGGTTGAAAAATGCATTGGAAAAAAAAGGCCGAAAAATTTTTGTATTAGGGGCCGATTAGGCTCTCGCCGTCTCTGATAGAAAGCCCATCAACTCGAGTCAATTATTCGATTAAACAATTTTTCAGAGAAAAAAATTCAGTTCGAATAATTTTTATTTATATATTATTCGTAAATCGTATTCAAATCAAAATGGATAGATACATAAAACATAGAACAGGTTAAATAAATTCGTAGCAACTTTAAATTCTCAGCTTTATTCCATTACTTTTGAGCATCACAGAATGAAAAACATGTGAACTTGTAACCTATCACTGATTGTGTGTTCCTTGTTAGATTATCTCATTGGTTCATTTTACTCATATTTGACTGGTCATCCTAAGGCCATTCCAGAAGTAATAAAAAAAAATTTAAAAATGCCTGCTCATTTCATTTTGTGACGTCACAGTTTGAATTGTATTTTAGTGGCCAACGAAATGGCGTAACCTGCTTCATATAGGTATCTATCTTTGACTGTATATCCCCTGGACCGCTCGAACTGTAAAGAAAAATTCTGTCGATATCAAGTGAACACTCTTAGACCAAAATGCGTCTGCGCATGCGCGAGTTAAAGATAACAACAGGAACAGCTGATACCAGTTAAACTTGTTGTACTCGAAACCAGTAGTCCATATACTATGGACTACTTATGTTCGTACAGAAACGAACACCAAAGTGAAACAAACAATAACAACATCATGGATGCGCTGGCGCATGCGTAGTGATATTTCAGGAATGAAAATGACAATTTTCAATGATAAGGATGTTAAATCAAATACTGATTTAATTTCATTAATAATACTCAATAATTAAAATTACATTAAAGAAAGCATATTACTAATTATTTCAGCGAATCATGACTGTATAAGTTGATAAGGAAACTGAAACTACGCATGCGTCAGCGCATCTAACTACTGTTGTTGTTGGATTCAGTTTCTACCATTTGAATTAGCAGTCCATAGTATATGGTCGAAGCTCGAAACTTGAAATAATATCGATAACTTTGAACTCGCGCATGCGCACGCGCATTTTGGTCTGAGAGCGTTCAATTGGTATCGACAGAAATTTGTGCTATTATAAATAATGAGTTCGAGCGGTCAAGGGGTATATAGTCAAAGGTATCTCTCCACTCTGGCCTTTAATTAATGCATCACTTTAAAAATAGCTGACACCGTTACTCGTAATCCATAAAATACATACGTATGAAAAATACAGTTCGAAAAAGTTCATGACAAGCAAATAAAAAATTAAGCAAGAAGGTTGCAAAATTTCACGTTGAATACGCAGCACTTAACGTAAACAAGGAACACAGGTAAATATCGGCGTGACGTTGTTGGCCAAAAAAGAGGTATTTTGAGATAAGGGGTGTTCCGCTATGTACCCAAAAGTGGGCATCTGTAATAGAATTGAATCTCGTTGCATAAAAATTTAACGAGCAAAATGGATTTAATAATTACAGACCACCTGCGATTTCGTTAATGGCTATAGCGATGCTAAATTTACTCAGGTTAATTATTCCTTTATTATGGTACCTGAGTTGAATATTCACTGCTGGCGTTACGTTGGAACATAGTAGGAGGCTAATTCGACGAGGCAATCTTGGCACCACTTTATTTCGCCAAATGTTCGGCGTATTATTAAATTAATGATATTCCGAAAGGAGTGAAAAATTACGTATTGGAAATTTTTTCCATCCGTTTTGATTATCGAACGATTCGGTATGATAGATTGAGTCTGTCTTTATTTGCTTTGTATACTTGATTATTCCGGCAGCAGTAGCCGAAGCTAAGCGTAACTAAAAATTATCGACATGATTTGTCGGGAAATTTGTTATTGTTGACGTTCGATAGGGTTGTTCATTTTCGATACGAGTTATGTACATATTTACGAACGTTATAAAATACGCCATTTGGCCAACCATCTCCCCTGTGCGAAGAGACGATGTAAAAAAATTTCTCGCGATTAACGCGGAAATGGCGAATTGCGAGAGTGTATTTCGATAAAATTACGCCTAAGTAGATAAGGAAACGATTGTTTCGTTTGTTTGTAGCAAAACGCTGACGCGACGGAAACAAAACTCAAAGGTCTCGACTTATTGCGGCGCTAAGCTGGATTTTAAAAAGTAGCTTGCAGCTTCGGTCTTCGGAGTGGTATACATATATGGCGAGGCTTTTCGTTGCGAAATGTATTCTTTACATTTGTATATAAATAAATTATATTTCAACCCGACCATCGTGTTGGCGAAGAAAGATTTTTTCTCTTCAAAGAAACGCATCAGGAGCAGATAAATATTTCTTTTTTGAAACGGCAATTTTTTTTTTTCGCGCCGTCGAAAATAAATCATAACGCACTTCGCGCTATCTTGGGCGCTAGTGGAGAAAAAAAATCGCTCATCATGGTTTGAAACGAGGCGCGGCTGCGGACTAGGTGAAAGTACGCGCCCAAAAAAGCCCCTAACGGCGTTTTCCTTGGCGCGAAATTCGTCCGACACAGGAGAACGTTAAAAATCGTACCGGCTTCGGTATTTAGGTCACAGTTTAACGTCAACGGAATAAGAATAAATCATTAGCATTCTCGCTTTTCAACGAAATCCCCGATTTCGCTGTACCGTGCGGATCGAAAAGGATTTAAAGGTTGCCGGCGGATCAGCTCTTTTTAATAGGAAGCGGCGCACTAACCTAACGTACGTATTCACCTTCGTCGAAATTTATCGAAATATAAAAACCTCAAAAATTATGAAGTTTTACCAAGCGGATAAGATTTCATAATGAAGAGATTTTTAAGAACGAAAAACCAAGGATTTTTTTTATAAGTTATGTAAAGTTTTTATGTATTGCGAAAAATGTTTTTACGGATTTCTTTAACTGCGAGTCTGTCTTTTTTATTTGAATTTTCTTCCTCGAAGAATAATAGTCTGGAGATAATAGCTAAACGTTCTCTTTAAAATATAGCAGAAAAAAAAAACTTTCTTGGCAAAAACTTGGTTTTTATTTATGCTGTTTTTTATCTCGTCTTGCCAAGTTATTTATGCACGTTTTCAACTAAAAATTTTATAAAAAAGATAGTATTGTTTTGTACACGTAATATTCGCGCCCCATTCTCTTGTTCGGTCGAAGGGGAAAAATTACAACAGTTTTTAAATTATTTTAATTTCGAAGCTTTAATAAATTCGTAGCCGAACGCGTCTCTGTGAATTGTGAAACGTGGCCTGGTATAAATTCAACCTTTGTATTTGTTTTTCACATTGTCGTTTGTTTCGACGAAGGTCTAAAGGAGCGAAAAAAATTCGCCGCCAGCTCGGCATAGCGAGGAAAAAAGGCTGTTAAGCTTTTGAAAACGAAAATTCACACCGTTGCTAAATTACTTTCCACACCTACAGCAGGTAGACGCGAACAGTGCGACTGACAGGTTACAATAATTTTCACGGTGACCAAAGTTAAGTGTTTAAAAACACGTCGAGCGAAAAAAAATAAGATTTTTGACTTATTTAGACCTTAAAAAGTGACGCCTATGCGCTTTTAATACAAATAGACCTGTTTTGACTCGAACTTCTCTCGAGTTCTTTTGAAAAACCGAAGGGTGATAAGTGCTTCGAGACCTTAATGTAGAAGTTGGTGCCGAAATTTTCTCAAGTGCTATCATCAATCTTGAACGAAGCAAAATTAACTGCCATATCTGCCGATACCGACGACATTGACACTTAGTTGTTGAGCTGCGCTTTAGGGCGGAAAAAACGTTAAAAGGGAAGATAAGCGAGACGATACGAGATTAAAAATTGCTATGATGGTTTAATTTTTTTTTTTTCAAATTAATAATTCATGTTACGATCGAGTTCACTGGAAATAAACGAGATCGATTCGATTATAAAATTAATTAAAATTTAATCGAGTACCTTTCAATTTTTTTGGAGTTTCTTTCGCTATAGCGGAAGCGATGTAGCTCGTTGGCTGCTTAATTCAGCCAAGTACCTAATTCATCTTAGGGGGAAAATTATTCGTAAATGAAGACGCGAGCGTTTCGCGTTTGTTTATAAATAGCCATGTGTGGGTTCATATCCTCGGGTATTTAATCTTTTTAAAAGTGCTCGACGTACGCGGTGAGACGTAATGATAATAACGCTTAATTTGAAAGTGTTTCAGGAATTTATGAAATTGCTCTATCGTTGTTTGGCGGAGTTAACTGTGCTGCGGCATAATTCAAAACTTTTCGAAAGTTCGTTTAAAACGGCGCGCCGCTTTCTTTTTCAACTTAAACGAGTACATTCTAAATTATTAGAGTCGACAAATTTTCAACATATTCTTCTAAAAATGTAAATTAATATGGTAACTTTTTTCCTATCTCATCTCATCTCACTCTTCCTCTCTTACTCTATCGGTTAACGTCGGTGTTCGTGAATTCGAAACGATGCGAATCAAATTATCTAGCTCGCTTTTAAAAATAGTAGGCGGCGAAAAGCAGGCGAATGGAAAACGAAAGTCTATATACAACAGTCAGAAACGCTTGATAACCGCAATCCGTGAGATTACGGCGAATTGATGTAAATTAGATTTAACAATATAAAGGTGCACAGCCCTGAGTTAAATTAGAACTCTCGCGTAATCACCCTGAATAGTCCAAGTTGGAAGATTTTATCCGTATTATAATACGAATCGGAGGAGTACTCTGAAGTGAATTCCTCTTTGTTAGCGATTTTTTCTCGGACGAGTTGCGCTCCGAAATTCGGATAATTTATGTGAATTAGTGTTTCGCTTGAAAGGTGAACAGGCGAAAGAAATGGACAAGGATTAGGCCGCAAGGTGGACTTGATGGAACCCATTTTCACACCTAGTTTCCTAGACTAACTTTCAAGTGTAGTTTGAGATCCTGTCTGTATTCGAGTTTAGAAGGGAAATATGCTTTAACTGTGATGTTTTCTCATTCATTTCATATAATGGAAACATTTTCATGATTTTTATAAATAACTTCAAACTTCGGTGCATTAGTGGTCTTTGGCAGTGGTGGATTCGAGATGTATTCCATGAGGAAATACCGCTCCAGCCTTTCATTTTCGAGTGGTAGAGACATTTTTTGTTATCATGACTGAAAAAAATGCTGATATTTTAATCACTGCGTCTCTTTCTTCCGCCTCCCCTAACCGAAAAAATATTTTTATTATTTAATATATATTTCGTGTTCCACTTATTTGTGGTTTTAACTGGCCTACCGCTCACCTCACCAAAAATCTGGATAAGGGAGAAACAGAATAGGCGCCGAAGCAAAAATAACTTTTTTCCTCATTTTTAATTTTTTTTCTCAAGTTATGAAAATTAAAAAAAATTAATGAAAATTCAAAAACTGAAGCTAGTAACAAAAAATGGGAAAAGAAGGGATTTTTAAATTTAACCACGACCAACAAGTCAAGAACATATAAGCATGAGACCAAATACTTAAACCGATGACCTGAGTAAAATTGTTTCTGGTTTATGATTAATTTTTTTAAATTTATATTACATGTAGACAACACTGCTCTTTCTATGATTGAGCGAGAGTCTTGTTTTTCCATAGAGCACTTATGATACTCCATGGGATAACGAAGCTTGGGGTGAAAAACAAAATTTTTCGCTAGATCTAAAGGATATAAGAATATTGAAATTCAAAATTTTTTTTCGTAGAGTATACTTTAAACCGTCATCTTTGACGTACTAATGTTACAATATTCGTACATTATCAATTTCAGTGTAAAACGAGCCTATTTTCGATCCATGTCTCTATTATCATACTTGGGCGATTCGAATTAGTTGAAAATTTCCATTATGAAAAAAATTTACATTTTAGCTATTTTATGTAAAAATAACATACTATACAAAAAAATCATCATAACTAAAGTTGTTGAGGATGAAATTTAGAATCACTAATGTAGCGTCAGATTTTTGATATGAGCTAATGTTTGTTCAGTGTTGATGAGAGAAGTTATGATGGAAGTATGAGAAATTATGTATTTCGAGATTTAAGGACAATTAAACATGTTTATAGCTTTAAGTAGTCGATAATAATAATTGGTAGCAAAATCTTTTCTTATGCAAAATTTCAAGCAGAAAAAGTATAAAATATCAATCAGTTGAAGAAGAGAGTAAAAATTATTGTAATTATCATATTGCAAAACTTCAAACTCGTTTTTCTCAGAAAATATTTATTTTGAATTAGATGTGTCTAATTAATTTTATAGGCGAGTTTTGTATGTAGAAAACTGGGAGTGGTTAGATTTGATCCATAATTGAATACTCTACCGGAAAACCCTATAAAAAAATTTCCCTATGTGTACACTTTGGCTGATAGATATCCTGTTTCTGTTCTTACATAGCAAACAAATTGACGAATAACACTATTTTGAGCTAATACATGTCTTATGAATATCTCATAGATATATTTTAGAGCTGAGCTTGAATTAATGTCTAATAGATGTCAATAGACATCAATATTTCTTTCTAATTAACGAAAAATGCTGATAGATATTTGACATTAATTGAATCTCAACTCGAAATGTCGATAAGATGTTCATAAGACATGGTATAAGCCCAAAATGGTGTTTTCTGTATATCTATTTGCCACAGTAATGTGCCCACGGGATTTTCTTTACATTCACTCTAAACTCCCTTATCCTATGGACGGTCACAATTATAGTAACTGTTCTGCTTTCTGATTGGCCATTTGTCACGCGCATACCTACCAATCATAAGGATAGAATGTTATCAAATATAGGTAATTTCTAACGAAAAACGAATTATTGCCGCGAGGGACAAGATATAGAGTCAGCATCCAGCGGACATCCACAGTTCAGATCACTATTCACATAATAAGATATTTATAATACTAAAGGATGGTTTATGCTGGACATAAGCATTAGACATAACGCACAGACCTAAAACATAAAAGTACTACATGGAATAAGTAGATTATGGTGGACATAGACATAAGACGGAAGTTTCGATATAAGGTAACTGATAATAATTGATAAGTAATGAAAAGTGAAAAAAGGTGAATGTTGACATTTTGTACTTTTACAAAACTGCAGTTCATCCAAAAAATTTAAATCACACCACAAATGATAAAACTAGTAGACCACACTTTTGATAAACATAATACAAGAAAGCCTCTTATGTCTTATTCATAATATGCCTATATATACGTACCTTATGCACCGTATGACTGGAGCAGTTGAGGATGAAATTTAGAATCACTAATGTAGCGTCAGATTTTGATATGAGCTAATGTTTGTTCAGTGTTGATGAGAGAAGTTATGATGGAAGTATGAGAAATTATGTATTTCGAGATTTATAGCTTTAAGTAGTCGATAATAATAATTGGTAGCAAAATCTTTTCTTATGCAAAATTTCAAGCAGAAAAAGTATAAAATATCAATCAGTTGAAGAAGAGAGTAAAAATTATTGTAATTATCATATTGCAAAACTTCAAACTCGTTTTTCTCAGAAAATATTTATTTTGAATTAGATGTGTCTAATTAATTTTATAGGCGAGTTTTGTATGTAGAAAACTGGGAGTGATTAGATTTGATCCATAATTGAATACTCTACCGGAAAACCCTATAAAAAAATTTCCCTATGTGTACACTTTGGCTGATAGATATCCTGTTTCTGTTCTTACATAGCAAACAAATTGACGAATAACACTATTTTGAGCTAATACATGTCTTATGAATATCTCATGGATATACTTTTAAGCTGAGTTTGAATTAATGTCTAATACATGTCAATAGACATCAATATTTCTTTCTAATTAACGAAAAATGCTGATATATATTTGACATTAATTGAATCTCAACTCGAAATGTCGATTAGATGTTCATAAGACATGGTATAAGCCCAAAATGGTGTTTTCTGTATATCTATTTGCCACAGTAATGTGCCCACGGGATTTTCTTTACATTCACTCTAAACTCCCTTATCCTATGGACGGTCACAATTATAGTAACTGTTCTGCTTTCTGATTGGCCATTTGTCACGCGCATACCTACCAATCATAAGGATAGAATGTTATCAAATATAGGTAATTTCTAACGAAAAACGAATTATTGCCGCGAGGGACAAGATATAGAGTCAGCATCCAGCGGACATCCACAGTTCAGATCACTATTCACATAATAGGATATTTATAATACTAAAGGATGGTTTATGCTTGACATAAGCATTAGACTAAACGCACAGACTTAAAACATAAAAGTACTACATGAAATAAGTAAATTATGGTGGACAGGACATAGACATAAGACGTAAGTTTCGATATAAGGTAACTGATAATAATTGATAAGTAATGAAAAATGAAAAAAATGGTGAATGTTGACATTTTGTACTTTTACAAAACTGCAGTTCATCCAAAAAAATTTAAATCACACCACAAATGATAAAACTAGTAGACCACACTTTTGATAACACATAAATAAGACAAGAAAGCCTCTTATGTCTTATGTCATAATATGCCTATATGTAATGTACCATATGCACCGTATGAACTGAGGTATTCATTTACTTTGTTGCAACTTCTTATGCACTATGTTTATGTATTATGTCTATACGTTCTGTCCAGCATATACCAGCTTCAATACGTCGCGATGTTACTGGCTACGAAGCAGATTCAACCTTATGTAGTAATCCACACAACACTTTATTTGCGAGTAGCTGTATATCGTTCAGTTTTCTTTGAACAACTAAAATTTTTTTGTGATTTGAATCATCAGCTGATTTATAATTTGAAAACAATTTTTGATTTTTAATTGGTGTTCCATTAGAGGATTAAACGTGATAAAAATTAATGAATTTAGTTTCGTTTTCCAACTTACCTATTTTAAATTTTAGTTTCATCATTTGGATTTTTTTCATTTTTCACTCGAAAAAAAAGTTATTCATGCACATTGCACATGAAGCAAACATTACTTCTTATCTTAGATGAATTTAATCTTTCAACTTAAAATCTAAAAGTTCAGATAATAATCTAGTCGAAATAAGCGTTAAAAATGGTCTCGAAAGTTTCAAGGGCTTTTGAAAACTGTCATTTAATTAGGAATATTAAATACAACCGACCCTGGAGTAATGTTTACTTCTACTGATAAAATTATCAATAAAACAACGTCAAAAGATAATTACCTCGGTGTTCAGTGTGAAATATATGAATTGCATTACGAGTTTAATAAATTACATTCTACAAATGCAGAGTACGAACGTTGAACGTCGTCAACGCGTATTTTTCATCATTTCGAATTCATTTAGAATTCAACTGAAATGTAAATTGAAATTAATTTATGCAGTGTGACTAAAACGTATTGTTGAAGTGATTTTTGAAAATAGTCGAAATTTAAAAAAAATATATTTTTACACATATATTTTTCTGCACTTCTTGTTCATTTTTGAAGTGAAGAAGAAGAGTTTAGGGAGATGAAAAAAGACCCATTTTTGAGCATGTATTCACGCAATTACCAAATTACCAATGTAATAGAAAGGATCGAAGAACCGAAGAACGTATAACTTATTTGGTACCTATCTCAAAAATTCTAAGATATATTTATACTTTAATCTGGCAGCCTGAACCGTCGTCAGCAGGGTGTAAAACAATCTAGGTACATTCGAAGGAAATGATAAGCGAATTTTTCTACAATGGGGTATTTTAGGATACACTGCATTTCATGCGGTAATTTTTCCGACGTTATATTTTACAAGAACGTTTTCCTTATTTTGATGGATTGATTGAATAAATTATAAAACTAATGGGATTTTCTTGTTTTAAACAGCGTGCCCATTTGCTATCACCATCGGGGATGTAACAACATTATCAGTTTCAACGAGGCGTTTTTTTGTGTTACATTTTTTTCGCTCTCTCCGCGTCCGCGTCGCTCTTGAAAATGTATCGCTATCGTGTAGAATTTATAATCATTACGCATTCATTAAACTAAATTACAGGAATTTTTTTTCCTCTGGACACGCTCCTGTGTTGATATTTTTCGCGATAAAACAATAACTCCGGTCTGAAAAAAATGAGGGTTCAACGGTGTAATTTATGGGTGGCACGAAGTGACTGCAAATACACGTCGAGTAGTGTTGTTCCTATGTCGAAATAGGTTGGCGTTGTTTTTCGGCTTTATTGAAAATTTTCATGTAGCAGCAAATAAGACGCGATTTTCATTCGTTTATGTATCGGTCGTGTGAAGTTATGATGTTGTATTTAACGTTAGGTATGCGAATATGTGAACCTGAGCTATGTGTTGTTTTGGGTGAAAACATAATTAGCTATTCTGTACGGTATAGTCTCGGTAAACATATCTTTGTTATCTGACAAACAGCAGCTTGCTTATTACAAGCTCATATAGTGACGACGAACTAAGAACTCGCCACCCTTACGGTTATGGAAATAGCTTATTTACTTTGCTTAACATATGCTAGGCCTGTTGGTGATGATTACACGAATGCTAATAACATGCTCGCTGTCATTGTTATAGGACAGTCATTTATAAAGGTATTGTTAATTAATTCCGTTCTTCTATGGCAGTCCTGAGAAGTTCTATTATGCTTGTTAGCTAGAAAAACATAATGAGGTGTTGGGATGTGAATAAAATCATCGCCGAACCGTGTTACCGAAAATTTCCTCCTTTGTGGATGTAATTGCCGTATGCCTTATTGTTAAATTTATACGAGGCTAGAAAAAAAAAGACGTTCGAAAATCTAATTTCGAATAAGCGCGAAGAAATTCGACGACTTTTAAAACACCATTATAGAATCCGCCGGGAATACGGTTGGAAATTTGCAGTAATGAATTTTTATTCGCCGCCTTTCACCCAAGTACGAAAGTTTTAAACAATAACGAGGAATTTTCGGTATAAAAATAATAACCGGTGATTTTTAACGTAGGTGATTTTAGTCTGAGTTGAAAAAATAATAATTTTATTTATTTAGGTTTGAAATTTGGGCGCGAAAGGGGTCGACTCGGTATTAAATTTGATTCGATGGGAACTTATTAAACTTGATCCAGGCAATTTGAGTTTGGTAAATTGAAAATGGAATTAACTGGTAGCTTTGCATATTGAGAAAGGAAAAAGTGAAAGTTCCCGTCATTTAATATTCGCGCACGTGTTGGAGAAAAAAAACGAAGGGACTTAAAATTGTATCAAATAAATAATGAAGAAATTTATTCAGCGAATAATGAACGCGTAGGTATTCGTATTTTAAATCAACTTACCTATTCGTATAGCTGTAAATGTTAAAGTGTGCGCTTTTGGATTTGTCACTTGTCGCTGCTTTTTTTAGTCTGGTTGGGAAATTATTTTTTTCGTTGGCATTTTCCGCTCGCTATAGTCACTACCCGAAACTTTCATTGCTTTCGTTCTTTTACGCGCGATACGTACGAAAAATAGTCGGGGAGTTCATCGGGAATTTCATGAAATTTATATTAGTTTTGACGTTTGACACGAGTCACTTTGTGAAGGGTTTCTAAGGTACGTGCACCTTTTCGGGTTACGCCTGTATATACTATGTGTGTATATATTTGCATCGCATAAAATATACGTTTACTTTATTTTCTTGTAATTTTCAACCACATATTCGCTGTGGGAATGAGAGGTGAACACGAAATATTTTCGCTTTTCGATGATGAAAAAGAAAGCAGATTTTATTCTAAATGTATTTCCATTCCTATCTGCGCGAATCGCAGTACCTGATTTTGACCGCAAAAATGCTCGTCGAGAGTTGGCAATAAATTAGAAAACTTTAGGTAGATACCTACGAACACAGAGCGGTGTATACGAATGCAAAATAGAGATGTGTATTTACACTTCTCGCGACAGTTTGAAGTTTCAAAAAGTTGATTAAAAATTCAGTACGTCGCTATGGCACGCAGTGGTAAGGCGGAAGCGTAGCGAAGATTTTATTTTTCTCGCGAGAATAATACGTGAACATCGGCGGAATTTTAATTTTTGACAAATCGTTTATCTTATATACGAGAAACGAAACGCTTGTCTATAGGGTTTATATTTGCTGTGGGAGAAATCGTACTGTATTATCGCTACGTGTATGAAAATATCAATTTGTCGGGATAATTTACAGCACGTATACAAGCGAGCAGTATAATGGCGTAGACTGCACACGAGATTATTCGTCGCCGGAGGAAAAACTAGCACGGAATTTCCGTCGTGGTGACTGGTAATTGTTTTTAATCCGGTAGCTGGGAAGTCTGAGCGAATTTTTATTTGTGAAGCGAATATAGATAATCGGGTGGACAAAATTAGCGCGTGTGTTGATGAGTTTAGAGAGAGGAAATGTATTTTCATGGAAGGAAAATGATTGCATCATAATGGAATAATCTTGTTTATTATTTTTTTTTTTTTATCAACATGTCTTGGTTTCCTAATTATTTTAGAGTACGAGTTTTTGCTATGAATAAAATTCGATATTTCTCTTTTGTTGGATTAAATATTTATATTCTAATATATTCGTTTATCTAGGGATTACTAGTATATATGTATAAATTATATTCTATAAAGACGAAGGATCATATACTGTTCTGTTAATCTAAAGAAAATGTTGTATTGGTGCGAAGAAGAGAGAATTTATTAGTATTAGAGTTACGATGAATTCCCATCTGCTAATGTGGAGTTACTTCCTAAAATGACGAAAATAGCCCTCCCTCTTCCAAATGGCCAAAAATTGTTGCACTAGGGAATTAAATAATACTATGTTAATATACAGGGTAACAATATTTTCCTTTAATATCGAAAGATTGATAATAGTGGGGGGGGGTCGAATTTCGGGTTTTTAAAAAAATGAACTGGTAGTGATTACAATACTCGCTAAATTACATTAAAAAAAAAACATCATAAAAATATCAGCTGCCCAACTCGATTTTTAGACTATCCAGGAAAAATTCATAGTTTTGAAAATTTTCAAATTTTCAAAAAAAAAAAACGAATTTTTGAGCAATTTTTGTACTCATTTTTCAAAGACATATTTTGTCATCCAAAGGCTAAAAAAAATTTAACTGTTAATTTTTATGAATTTAGGAGATCTACGCGTACATTTATTACGTTTTTTTCAAAAAGCAAAGCAACAATATCAGTTCTTTAAAAAATGACCGAAAACTGAGTAATTTGTTGGCGTTGTGCATAGCACAGGCTCAATTAAGACTCTTGTAGACTCAAAAAATTAAAAATCTCGAGTTTTGTTTCATAAGGGTTCTTATAGCTTAAACTCTTTGATGCTAAACAGGCCTGAACAATAGGGAAGGGGGAGTTTCCCTTGGGCCCGAGTTTTTTTTCGGGACCCACTGATGGCCCGTGACTTGACGCATCGGTGCTAAAAATCTGCCTTTACCTCCACGACCTACGACTTTTTTTTTTTTTTGCTCTTATGACTATTCTTTCTGCCATGGGCTTGGATTTCCTCTGCACGGTGCTGATGCTAAAAATATTTATTCAAATTTATTTTGAAGCAAGAATATGATATTTGGGGAAGCTTTTTGAAGTATAAATCGAGCTTATTTTTCCTCTTGAGTCCAAAATAGATTAAATTAAGCCCATACTGTGCACACGACCAATAAGTTATCCATTTGTCGTTCATTTTGGAATAATTATTAGAATATGTTGCTTTATGAAAAAACGATAAATTTAAAAAAAAAATAGCGACTAAAATTTTTGTCACTCTTTAAAACACAAATTTTGACTTTGGAAAGTAAAGAAATACTTAATTTCCAAAAATTTGTTTTTTTGAAGATTTTCAAAAGTTTACTTCATTTTGTATTGTCTATAAATGGAGTTCGGGACAAAATATTTGTAATGTCCTTTTGAGGCCATTAAGCATCTATTGTGATCCCGCTTTTTACAACTTAAAAAAAATAAATTAATTGAAAAAATAACGAAAATTGACCCACCGTAGCATCCAACCTGAAAAATCTACTAAATTGAATTTTGGAGAATACTCAAAATTTACGTATTGAAACCATAATTACAACAGTTAGTTCAAAAATTATAAGTGTTCATCAATAAATTAAAGTATTTAAATGAGATAATAAAATGTTTTAATAAATGACATTTTTGCGCTGACTGATCCAAAATCGGTTCGATAGTTGAATATGATTTCCGTGAATTCAAAAAATTAATAAATTTAGAGTTGATGGAAAAATAACCGAAATTTTTCAATATCGAAACTCTTTATTGTGGCACGTGACAATTTCATTTCATGAGGGGCCCAATTTTGAAAACTAAAAAAAATTCCTTTTTTATTAGGTGCATCAAACCAGTGCAAACGTAGTACAAACGATTGCATCTACATATCAACCCCATTTTCCACCAAGGGGATGCAGGCGAAATGCACCATTTTTTATTAGTTTTGATAAGGAAGTTGAATATCATTTTATGAGTGCTAAACTATTGTGATATCTGTTCTCGAATAAAAGTCATATTCTATTTTCTTCTTCTCCTTCGTCCTGCCCCAACTTACCCATTTCTCTAATCGGTCTTCTTTCCTTGCAAATTCCGCCAAAAGTTTCAGTAAACCTTTTTTTTTTTAAGAGTTAATCATTTATACACTTCCACATTTTTCCTCTGCTAAAATTGAACAGATTGTATTTTTTCGTGAAATTTTCTCATCTTGTATGTAGAATTTTTTTTTGAAGAATTAACTGAATTCCGGAAATTCTTGTTTTCAATATAACAAAGAATTTATCAAAATTATGCTACAGATAAGGCGATTTCTCCGATTATGTTATAAAAAGAAAACAAATTTAAATAAGCTTTTCACTTCATAATAAGAATTTAGTATTTTTTTAGCCTGAAAAGTATTTGATGGTTTTTTTTTTTTTTGCGAAACTCGAAAAGTTGCGGATTTCTGAATTTCGTTAAATTCACTAAAAGAATATTATCCGCGAGATAAAAAATTTCAACGGAAAGTAAATATACTTTCAAATGATAATCTGTTTTGCAATAATTTTTTGGAGATTCGTTATGAGTAGGAAAGGGATGGGATCTTGTCTAAGAATTCGTTGCGAAAAAGATTCGAGTCTTCTGTTGCTTCTGTTGCTAAACCGCAGACGGTATTAATTTAAAAAATGAAAATTGAAAAGTAGCTTCTTCGTTCAATATTCGAAATAAGTAATTTTTTAACGCTGGCGCTGGATAGGGCAAAAAAGAAGCGAGAAGAAGAAAATCGGGCGTAACGTTACAAGCGTTGATTTAATGCGTTTACCTTGTTCCACGCAAATGGAAAACACGAAAAAGAACTCGCGAAATTGATTTCAAAAATGTAAGCCTATTAAATAGAATGTAAAACGTTTTCGCAGCGCGAGCTATAAAATTATTCGAAAGGTGAAAAAACTTTTCGTCGTAATTACTGCGAAAACAAGGGGTAAACTAGATAAGATCTTTATTCCCTTCATAAAATACGCAACAACGAGCGAGTGGCGACAAAAGGTAAATATTCCAGGATAAAATGTTAAGTAACTTTATTAACATGATTTATCACGTTTCAAGCTGCTAAATAACTCGCATGTTACCGCGTGTAGCGCGTGAAAAATGAACGAAGCACGCGATAATTTAGCGTGTCTATAGGTAAATCGAATTATACGTGTACGAATTTTTTTTTTCATCCGACTCGTTGACGACGTTGTCTGCTCGATGGTGCTGGATTCGCTTTCAGTTGAGGGCAATCTCGTGAATATTTAACGGTAAACATAAAAATTAAATAACGAGCGGAATCCTCGGACCAACGAAGTATTGCGGTAGACATCTGCTACCCCTCCATAAAGTATACCGGGTCATCCGAGCGCTTAAAAAATTACCCTTACGCGGTAAATTTGCGTAGAACACCGCTTACCGGCATTTACACTAATTACTGGTGGACATTTTAAAATAATCGCCGCGAATATTATTTTTTATATATGGGTGTTCTTCGTATATAATAATGCGAATTTCATCAACGTCAGATTTAAGCACTCTTACCGAGCACTGTGACAAAAGCAAGAAAAGCGTTGAAAATACAAAAGAAACCGAGTAAAGGGAATTAATTCCGGCCAGAGGCTATTAATTCCGTTTTGTGTACATTAAGCTGTTATAACAGTGCTCCATACAATGCAGACGGACTAATGCCCTGGCAAGAGGATTATCATCGTGCATTAATTGAATTTCGTTTTGCGGCTGAATATTTCTACTTTGCCGGTAATCGTTGATCGTACAAATCGCTTCGAATGAGAATTAAACTCATCTTGCAAGAAATTTCGGTGCCTAATGAAAAAAAAACCAAATCCGGAGGCGGCGCCGTTCTGCTAAATACAATAACCGTTACCATCAGCCTATCTGGTAACCTACCTTTTTCATATATTCCTGCGGTTGTAGAACGCCTGCAAAACGGAACCTTTTGTTCGAACATGAACTGAATTCGTTTTTAATTAATTTAAATCGGTATTCGTGATCATTAAGTTTGTGTATATGTATAAGAAACAATCGTATACTCGTTATCGTTAAATTTACCCGAAATTTCAATTCACATATGCTGAGATTTTGGCATTGGTGTGTGTGTCGATGTACCTTAATGGTGCGTCACATAATCACATTTATGGGAGGGAAATAAATTAGATCATTTTTTCGAAGTGTTATCATTCAAAAAAGTTCGTTTGGACTTGAAAATTTCAATTGATTCGAAGAGGAAGCAAGAGAAAGAATAATTTAAAAAACAATAATATTATAGTTGATGTTTAATTTTTATGTGATAATATGTACCCGTATTTTTTCATTAAAAAATTTCATACTTGCAACTGTTAGGATATCCCTCTGAAAGATTTGAAAACCTATGCCAAATCCTTACTATCCGAAGAATTTTAGTCATACTGGTCAAATGTCCCAAATTCAAACAAACTCAAAAGTATTAAACCTACCATAAACATCTGGAAAACTTCTCTGCAACATAACCGTCGACATGCATCCATTCTTACTCGTCTCCGTACTGGCCACTCCCTCATAAGTCACCAACACCTCCTTGCCAAGCAGCCACCTCCTATATGTACCTCCTGTAATGTCCTCATAACTGTCTCACATATCCTTACTGAATGCCTTCTTTATCAATCTCACCGGTCCAAATATCTTAAGTCTAATACTTTAAAGGACATTCTATCAGATGATCAGGCACAAATTGATAAATTATTCCTTTTTCTAAAGTCCACAGGATTAACAAGTAAAATCTAGATTGTTGCTGTGCCTCTAGCCATTGTTGCTGTACATGGCACGTAAAAAAAAAGCATGTAATTAAAATTTGAAGGGACGGTATTTAAAATTTTTGTAGGTAAAAAATTTATTTAGCTACAAAAAAATTCTAGTTTTGAGAATCAGTAATGCTATATTTTAGCTTCAAGAGTTGGAATTGCTTCCAGATGATTATAAATGTCGGCGGCACTATTATTATAAGCTATGGCAGAAACGAAGATTCGTAGGCAATCATTCTTTTTTGAGTTGGTTGATAGTTAATACATAGATTAAATCTCGAATTTTTTCAAGTTTTTGCCTATTTGAATTATAATATTGTCAACTTTACTAGTGTATAAAGTCATTGTTCCCTTTCTGGTTCCCTTGAAACTGAATAAAAGGGTGAATTTTTTTTTGCATAAATATGTAAAAATTAAATTAAAACTTATCATTTAATTAAGATTATTAATTACTCAAAACTGCATTGCCAGTGTTACCACTACTATCGAATGATAAATATTTGAGCCTATGTTAAATATAATGTTTAGAAATGCGAATTAAGAGTATGTTAACTACAAAACTACGATATTCACGCCGCGCACCACCGCAATAGCGGGGCCATCGAGTTTATTATTTCTTCAGCGCATATAAATGAGGCTTATCGGGTTTACGGCGCGCGTGATATTTTTAATACCCCTATGAACACCATTAATCATGTATTATAAGGTGTAAATTCGGCTGGATGCTTTTTCAATGATAATAATTCGATAAGTGAGCAATTTTTGGTAACCGTGTCGTAGGCTTTAGGAATAGTTAAAAGTTGGCGAAATATAAAGGGCAGAAAAGCCAGGCCCAGAGCCGTGGTAAATCATGAAGCTAGGGTTTAGTACGTGTCATTTCATAAATCCTTTGCTTATATAGTTGCATCCCTTTCAAGTTGATGATAGTATAGGTCGGATAGCGGTTGTATACATATAATTCACATTATAATGAGTCTATAATTTCTCGTACTCTTATGCTTTATGTACGTAGTTACTGGTTTATCTTCAGCATTATAGGTATCTAAGTGAATATTCTAAGAATGCATTGAAAGTTGCGACTGAGCCTATCTGTAATTTTTCAAATGAATTCGCTTTTTTTATGAACATAATGCCCATTTTATGGTAAACAAAAATCAGAATGCTTTAACATCTTTCTTTACAGAATATCACCAATACGATATGTACTTTACTGATGGCTCTAAATTCAAAGATCTTTGTAGCTGCTCGTTAGTTCACAGTAACTCTGTAATTCGTTTCCCACTACCTTGGTATTTTGGCATTCTATCATGCGAATTATATGCGATTTTTCTCGTTGTCTTATGTTACCTATCTGCGGTCAAAGCTCTCGAAACTGGATAAAGGCACCCAATGGCGGAAAAAATCGATCACATGGTCCACCAAAATGAAATCCACTATTCTAAAATCACCGGTAACATACAGGCTGGTCATACTGCAAAGAACGCAGCTAAAATGCGACCTCTTCCCCTACTTCCAACCTTTACCCGTGACATCTTGCATACTTTACATCACAAACTTAGATCGCCCCATCAACCTTATGACAACTCCCACTTACCAAGGCTGCTGGAAATAGTCTTATGCTGTACCTGCACTGGTCACATAATGCTTACACATAAACATCTGTTCACTAAAGATGACCCCCAATTTGTCCATCATATAACTTTATATTATCTATCCCCACATTCTAACCTCCTGCTCAAAATTTTCTGACATTCGTAGACTTTTGAACATTCCAGATTCATTACCAGGTATACTCAAAAATGACCCTGTACTAACTTCTTTCTTACAGTGTTCTAATTTTCTCTCCCAAATTTAACACTTCATTATACAGATCCATGCCTCTGTCCCCAGTTGCAAGATAAGGCGCGGTTAAACATCAACAGGTAACAGGTAAAAATTACTGTGGCAAAAATTTATGAATTCTCTAATTGTTTTTTTTTATTATTTCATTTATGTGTCATGTACTATTACTATGACTTGAGACGCAGCGATACTTAGATTTATATAGAGGTGTAAAGGCCTATTTGTACTAGGAATTCAGTGATATTATGTTTATACTGTATGCCAATTTGAGTGAGAGGTTGATTATTCTGAAAGAATTTGGCTTAAAGATGTCAAAATTCAAGGCATTTGGTGAAGATATGGTTAGTGGTAATCAGAATACAGTGTAGGCTTTTAAAAGGCGGCTATTTGGAAAGTAGATGGTCATGTGTAAGAATAGAGTGACCAATGAGGATTGGAGTAAGAGTTACTTGATTTTTTCTTGAAATATTATTTAAAAATGTTGTAGGAGTAGCAGTTGGTTAAATGGATTTGAGTTTAGTAGTTTTGAAAGGCTTCAATGGTATAAAATTTGATTGAATTTTTAATATCAGAAAGTGGTATGGAAATATCTTGTACTAGATAAGAAAATGTGTATGCTTTCGCTTATTTTTCGGCCATTTTGTTATGTGGTGTGATGCAATATGATGGAATCCAGCAGAATATAACATTATGTTATATTATTATATATTGATGAATTGAGCTGAAGGTTTGGGCTATTTCGTATGTTATAGGATGCTTTTTTTTTTGCATGATAGTTCTTTATGGAATTCATAGCACTCGGCGATTCGGAGAAAATATGCAAATACTAATAAGATAAAGTGAAATAAATCGAAGATTCTTCATGAAAATCTTTTTTACACACCGAAAAACAAGATAATGTAAAAGGAAAACAAAAACAAAAAAATATACCTTCGTGTAAAAGCCCCTTATTCCAAGTTGGTCACCTCTTGTAGAACTCTCCTATTGACATCACCATATCATCATGGTGGGGTAAACTGAACTGCCTATAAAAGACTATGTTGGCACTGTATTGGGACATTTGTTGTTTAGACCTCTTTGGAGATTATACCAAGCTTTCAACACGAATATTACCAAGTGATCATATCGGATTCTTCAATTGTAAAGTTTTTAAATTTAAATTCAGTCACAAATGTTAAATCGACGAAGGCACACCTAGTAAATATGAATAAAATCAAAAAAAAAAGTGTGAAAATTTTGTTAAGAATAGAAAATATCTTCACATACAACTTTCTTAAACTAAAGAAATATGCTAAATGGCCAAAAGAGTCCCAAAGACTTTTTTTGTTGAAAAAAAAACAACGAACTTCAGTGGAACGAAGATCGCATGTGGATTACCTTCCTTTTACGATGAGTACTAATGCTTCAAAAATAATACGTTGGAATTTAGAATGAAAAATTCTATCAAGTGGGATTAGACTGAGCCCAGGGGCGAAACTAGGGTGATATTGAGGGGGGGGGAATACCCTTAATTTTGCCGACTCAGTAGCGTTCAAATGATAGTTTTTGCCGACTCAGTTTTTTATATTACATCACTGCAAACGGCAATTTATTGAGTAGGTATTCTTGTGCAATGGAAAAAACAATAAAGCGAGAATAATAATACCTATTTATCCTATAACAAATGAACGATTACATCGATTTTTTTAAAAGATACCTTAAAATAACAGTCGAATAGATATGTAGTGCAATTTAAAAGATGAAAACTAAACAGTTCTTCTTGTTTTCAGAAGCTACCAGTAGGCCTATAAAGTTGATTTTCTTAAATTTAATGATATTTTTTGGAACCATTATCAGTTTTAGCCATTTTTCGACATGGCGTACCCGAGTGAAAAATCTGAAAAAATTCAACCTGGTTCGGGGGTCGAGGGGACATCTAAAAATATCTATTTCATAATTGTGCCAAAGCGTTGTCACGGTAAAAAAAAATTAAATAAAGTTAAAAAATGGTTTTTAGTAGGGGTAAAATCATTTTAGAAATTGCTGATTTTTTCCAAGAAAATTCCTATGAAACAGTACCAGTTACTAAATTTTCAATAAAATCAGTCAATAACATATTGTGTAAAATAAAAATTTGAATTGGTTTTTCAATTAAAAATTAATTTCTCAAAAACGAGGGGGCCGGGGATCTGAAACTTTAATAATGGAAGTTTCTAAAGAATACCTATCTACCTACAACCCAAGTTTCATGGAAATTGGGCTTCGGGCCAGATTCACCATTCTTATCCTTCTATGCCCTTAACGACCTGATTATGAAGAAAAAATCGAACGATATTTTAAGAAGTTGAGTCTGGAAAAATTAGAAGAAATGAAATGTTTTCTACTTGATAAATTAGTGATAATTCGGCATTGCGTTGTCGGCAAAATTATTAAGTCGGCAACGACGAACGAGTCCGAAACTCCGAATATCTTAATCATTTTTGTTTATTTTTATCTTACTTTTCGGAGCTTAGATGTTAAAATTGTGGACAAAAATAATCATGGCGAAAATATTGGGGGGGGGTGTTCTGACCCCCAATCCCTCCTTAATCTCTCCCCTGACTGAACCATCATCAGGTGTTTCAAAAAATACTCATAAAAACTGTGAACTTTCAGCAGCCTGCAACATGAATTGAATTGATTTAGAAAAAGCCAAGTCTCGATATCCAGTACGCTTATGGAAAATATTTTCATAACACTTCAGAAAATTGTTGTCGTTTGAATTATACACGATGTGATGAATTTTTCTCGGTGGTAGTTGGATTTTGGCGTCGATAAAGATTGGCAAACAAGCTGAAGGAAATTTTCGCGTCGCCACAGGGGAATCGCTGCTTAGAAAATCGCTTACTACCGCATAACTCAAAATATTTCGATTGGGTGCCGTGTGTTTTTCGCGGTGTTTTAAGAAAATCTCGGTGGTAAAAATTCAGTTATGCTATGTGAAGCAATTTTACCTAAGTGGCATTTTGCCCGCAGCTTTACGCTGAGAAACACATCTCTAAGCGTGTACGAAGTATGAAAAAAGTTTTTTCATTGTTTCGAATCATAAAATGACAGCCAACTTTGGAGAAATTAATGCCGCCAACGCGTATGAAAATGGCGGCAGGTTTTTATTTGAAGCGTTAATTCATGTCTTTGCGGGTGTAAACGTGAAGAAAATGTTTTCTGCGCCAGCGAAGCAGGTACCGCTGGGATATTTTTTTCGGATGTACAATACAGCGCGACTGTAGAAAACTGAAACTTGTAAAAAAAAATCCATTCGGTGGGAATGGATTTCGAATACAATGCGAATCAACCTCGGTGCCTGGGACGGGAGAAAAAATTTATTAATTAAAATTAACGACCGAATGGGGTAGCCAACAAAAAGTCTTCGTCGAGATACCCGTAGAAGTGGCTAAAATAGCGACGATCGTTCGAAAACAGGACCAGGAGTGGCGGATCGGAAACTAAGTTTGTTTAAATAGGGTGCTGGTGTAGCATAAGCAAGATGATTAAAGGTCACAAAAGGAATAATAGATAAGGGGCTAAGGAATAGTAAATAAGTTGTTGGAAAAAGCTTGTCAAACCGAACGAATGAAGGCGGCTACGAAACCACATTAAGGCAAACAGTATTTTCTCGCGGGTCGCCAAAATTTTCAAACTTATTTAATTTACGAATTACAACGGATTATTTGGTACTTTATGATGCATTTATAGTTGGGAATTTATTAGGTAATGCTGTGATTTATGAAACATTTAACGAGACCGGTACGCTTTCACCTATAGCTATAAAAGGCTCATTATTCGGTGACGTTAAATATCGTCACTTCTTCCACTAACGGTTTATTCGCGCTCGAAAATAGCAATAATTTAAAATTCTTATAACGTATGCCGTAAGACGTCTCCTATGGGATCAGCGTCACGTAAAATCAAACAGAATTCTCATTTATTTATTCTAAAAAGTTGCCTGCTTCGGCTCAACGCTCGTAATAAACAAATTCTTCAATTCTCTTTGTTTCGCGAGAAAGTTCATCGTATAGGCACGTTATTAGGTATCGTCGAAATGCGAGAAGAATCACCGACTCGAGTTTTATTTAATTTTTTTTTTCCTATACAAAAAGGGACACACGAGGCTCCTTTAAATTCACCGTATCGCGCTTTTATCCAACACGAAACGCCGACGCGAGTGAATGAAACGTTGAAATTAATTGCACAGGTATACGGATCTTGGAATTGTACCGACAGAGATTGCGAAAAAAAAATCCCATTCATTTTGCCCCTCTTTGGAACATCGTTATTAAAAATAAAAACGATACGAGAATACTGATCGTTGAAAATCATCGTAATAAACATCGGAAGAAAGAAAGTAGAACAACGGGGAAAAATAGAGTCGCGAAATTGAAACGTTAACTTGGAATTTCGCTAAAACACCCCACCTCGCGAGGCGATAAAAAATCGATAATGGTGGCAGTGCGGATAGGTACGATCATGTCGAAGATCTTATTTACGTAATGAAAAGAGTTGAGAACTGCATTTGAATTGGATTAATGGAAAACGGAAGCGATTGTAATTTACATCACGTACGCCCCGAGTAAAGTGTGACGTCAAAAAAGGTATAGCAACCCGACTGGCGAACGAAAAGAATCGAACGAGGGTGAATATTCGAGCTTTCGAGCGTCACCCCGAAGAACGAAATAGCCTCTTCGTCATTGCGGTTTTATCGTTGACGTCATAGTGCAACGAGGTTACTAGTGCTTTTTTGCGCTTACGGCTTTATTAAGGTAATTTTTAACGTGTCCGGGTTACGACTCTTCAGAAGGGATATGAAAACCGTTGTTTGGCAAATTTACTCGTAAACTTGATCATTTTAATTTTTAACCTTAATAAAATATTTTTTACGCATGTAATTATGTAAACGATGAGAATTGTTAGCGTTTATTTTATTTCGCACGATTAGTTTTAGTGAGGAAGAATTTGTGAGATATGTTGATGTTTTGCCATCGTTGTTTGCTTGTTGTGAACATCAATGGTAATTACTGATGCCTAAGTGGTTGTATATTTGGGAATTGGAAATGATTGTCTTCGTATTCCAGGTTATAGCGTGCTTTCAGATTTATTGTGTGCTTCGGAATCAGTATTATATGAAAAATGGTTTATTAAAATTAAATTACTTATTAAAAATTTTACTAAGTACACGTTTATTTTAATGTATGTTTTCGAGAGTTAAGTACCTAATTTAATTGCCTGCTAGGATTAGGCGTATTTTTTTTTCTTTTTTTTTGAGGTGGAATTAGAAGGGATGAGTGAAAAATATTTGCTTGATGAGCTAAAATTGAGCTTATTGTGGAAACACCATCTCCCAACCTAATTAAAATTCAACACATTATTTGAAGAAGTCGGAGATTTTTTTTTAAAATTATAAAAGTTGATTCTTGGATGTAATCGATTTTTTTAGCCTAGGTCATATACGTATTGTTGCACCATGGTCAAAAAATCTCAGTTGTTAATTCATTTTTACCATGTTCCTGTAATTCTTTACCATTCGAATGAAGCAGGACAGTGACGCCTAGTATCGCATCTGTTCATCAACATTCCACGAACAAAAGTCATCATGTAACAAATAATTTTTTATATAATTTTTAACTAATTTAATTTTTTTTTACGTGCCGTGTGCTGCCACTGAGGCCAAGGCACGAGGGTAAGTAGAGGACTAGATCCTCGAGAGTAGACTTGTCCGTCTGAGGAAAGTTATAAGGAGCGTTAAGCTATCAGGATCATTATTTGTAACTGAAAGAAATAAAATTCTTACAATACTCATTTCTAAATTAATCTTGTTATCGGTACCCAAGATTACTTTTGCAGCGTTTTCAAGAGTTGCCACCAGGGCGCGACTTTTTTGGTGCTCCATCCAAATTTTTTTTGTCATTTCTCTTCCCACCTTCCCGAGAAAGTGGTATTGAATGTTTTCTATTGGATGAGAAGATGTGGGTATTTTCGCATATTTGTCTGTCATTTCTTTATGAAGTATATTACGCTGTGATGGAACCTCTAGCAGAGCATAACATTATTGTGGATTGAGCTGAGAGTTTAGGCTATTTCAATATCTGAGCTTTGTTTGCAAAAAAATTCTCCACAAAGATTTTTCTTATAAATATGTGAAGACTATATCCGCTAACAACCAGTGGCGTAACTAAGAATTTGATGACCTTGTGCAAAAATTAAAACCGAGGGCTTATCACATTTTTTCTTAAATAGTCGTACCCCCTCCCCTTTCATGCCCTTTTATAATACATGTAAATTTTTGTATATTTTGATTTTAAATCTTTATTCAAAACGTACAACATGACACAATAACAATATTAGTAAGTGGGTATAAAATAGGTTATGTAACTCGTTTTAGGTTAGAGATGAGCTACGATCATACATTTTTTGAGCTGAGTTTTTAACTTAAAAGTAACAGCTACCTTATTTGGAAAGAATGGTTGAGGAAGAGTGTGTCTCAACGAATCAATCTAGAAAAGTCAAACTCTGTGTGCGGGTTTAGGTGGTGACCAAAATATAACTTCTTGAATTTCGGTCAAAATAGGTCCAAAATGGCGAATTATCAAAACTTGAGTAGTGCTTGAGAAGCTTAAAATCAGTATAAATGTAATTGATATGAATTGAAATGAGTATTGGGAATTTGAAGTATACTATATCCCAAATTCACCTTCATACATGATGTTGGAGACGAGAAGGAGGGGTTATCGAACTTGAAATATGATGGGGTACACGAGTGCTCGAAAATTCTTTATTGTGGTGCCATAAATGATAATACGAGCCCAAGTGACTAGCCTATTCTGATTTTGGCTTTTCAAGTGAATTTGAAGGGGATTTGAGGCAATAAACCGCTTTGGTAGGTGAAATTAGTGCAGGAAAGTAAGGTTAATTGATGACCAAAATATGATTTCTTAAATTTGGGTGAAAATGTATTCAAAATTGTAGATCGCAAAAATTTGAAAAGGTTCAAGCATTTATATTTTGAAAAATTTGTGTTCATTACGATTATTGCATGGCAACATATACTACATTTTTTGTTCTAAATTCAACTATTTAAATGGTTTGGAAGGGGTGTGGGTAGGGGTTTTCCGACATGGTATTGGGTGTGGCCTGTAGTCACGAAGGGGTTAACAACATTATTTGCAAGCCTGAAAAAACCCAAATGAAAAACTCAGCTCCAGTAATGTGGCATGGCTGCTTACGTTTTTTTTTTTTTTGTTATCAAATTTGAACTCTGCGCCCGGACGTATTGCGTAGTCAGCGTAGATGCTATTTACGCCACTGCTAACAACATACTGAAAGTTCCCATTCCTAGGTGGTGAGCATAGCCCACGAAAGGGAGTTGGACCCCAGAAACTGGTTTTTCTCGATATCTCCCCATTGTTTCATCCATGATTGGGTTAGTGTATAATCATAAGAAGTCGTGTATGGATTTTTTACTTAAATATATAATGTTATACAACCTTCGACCATATACTATGGACTGCTAATTCAAATGGTAGAAATTGAATCCAACAACAACAGTAGTTAGATGCGCTGACGCATGCGTAGTTTCAGTTTTCTTATCAACTTATACAGTTATGATTCACTGAAATAATTATTAATATACTTTCTTTAACGTAATTTTAATTATTGAGTAGTATTAATGAAATTAAATCAGTAGTTGATGTTGATTTAACATTCTTATCATTGAAAATTGTCATTTTCATTCCTGAAATATCACTACGCATGCGCGAGCTCATCTATGATGTTGTTATTGTTTGCTTCACTTTTGTGTTCGTTTCTGTACGAACATTAGCAGTCCATAGTATATGGTCGAAGTATACAACATAATGAATCAATATTATAATAAAACCCCCAAAGTACCAAATTTCAAACACCTTCAACTCTCCAAATCCTGAGAAAATATAACGAAAAAATTGTTTTTTGAAGAGTCCTACATCTTGTAGGCTACACTGACTACCTGTGAATGATAAATTTTAGTATGTTTTCAATTGAGCTAGTCGCTAGTCTCTACATACAATCATATTCGTTAAAAAATCTTTAGTAATTGTTCCTATAAGAAAGTTTAGATTCACTAAACTAATTCTATACTATAGCACATTACTATCTAGCTTGGATTTCAAAGAGAAAAAAATATTTATAGAAAATTTATGAAAATACGGAAATTTTCTCGACATTTAGAGTCATCAGAGGGCATCTATACTTAATGTATTCGGTGAAGGATAGAATGGGCTCAATAAAAATATTTTAAGACATTGGAGTCGATATCGCATTTTTATTTAACTGTTTTAAATATTTCTCTAGTTATATACAGTTCTTCTGTGTATACCTAATTACCTTGAGTATTTCTTGTAAATGTCACATTTTTAGAGTGATAACATAAGCTGGATAAAGCCATATATTTTCTATTTCAGGAAGCATTGGAATTTGAGGAGAATTTTTCGCATTAAAAAATATAATTTTATGTTCTTCAAAGTCCGACAAAAGCATATGATTGTCAAGTATCTAAGGAAAAAGTTGAAGATTTTTCTTGAAAAGTCGAAAACAGAAACTAGTGATTTTGTTTTATTTGAGAAATGAAAAATGGTTGTCTTTTTTTAAGACTCAAAAAAGGAATTTATGTATATGCTCATCAACACCTCATAATCAACATCTACAAATACTTCGCAGAAAAAATATATTCCATCTCTTCCAGAATATACCTAATCAGTTCACCACTCAGTTGATACAGATAACAATTCAAACTAATAGAATATTTTGCCTGATCAAAAATAAGTTAGTTAAACCGTTCTGAAATACATTATTTTAGGTAAATCAATGGTTTGTTAATGAGGTTCATGTAATAATTTGAACGATACGGTATGATAATTGGTGTAAGTGGTGGTTTATTTTTATGAAAAGCGGCAAAAAATAAGGAATAAGTCCATAGGGCTTGAGAGGGAAGGTTTGTAACCTTTTGAAGTTATACAGTTCTCATATTATTCTCCACCCCTCTCGCCAACTATTGACTTCTTTTGAAGAATTCATTTTATAAGTGGCATAAAGTGGATATATCTCTTATGAAAATTTTTAACCCTAGACGTTGGTCATTTAACGATTGGAAAAACACTAATTTCATGATCAAACGTGTTTGCTGTGTTTTTTTTTTTCACGTAAAAAGGAACATTAGGGAAAGGCTTTAAATTGTAGGATATATTTTGTATACATGTGGCCAGGGAAAAAACATGGGCCGAACACGCGGTTATTTTTTACCGCAAGATACGCGGATTATCATTACAGAGGGAAATCTTTGAAAGAATCAATACATGATGTAAAAAATGATAATAAGATGCTAATACGATTCCACATAAAAAGGTGTATTTGCATTTTCTATGAAAAAGTAAAGCGTGGCTTGGCCTGCATATCCCATATAGTGGTTTTTTGGTGCGCTTACGTGGCGCACGTTCATGCGAATCATGGATTTCGTTAAGAAACGAGATTTTTTGCTCGAGTTTTCGAATATAGCGATTCGCGACAGGCGACAACGACACGCCAGAGTCGAAGTGCTTTCATAATTTATCCGCAAACGTGTACGAAGAATATTTGAGAAATATGTACGTTCAATGACAATGGTAAAACTAGGAGTCTATGATATGGCGAGCGATAAAAGCGTATTCGCGAGGGCTTTTAAACAACGACGGTAAATTTTTTGTTTCGGGTATATGGAAAACTGTCACCGACATGTCTTGTAATACTATCAGGCTCGGTAATTCGGTTTCTACTAGGCGTTATATAAACAATAATAGCAGTCTCATTACCAATGCGTGCAAAGTTTCATATCCGAGTTTAAACTCGTAGCCCGGATGTTTGACTAGGATTTTCCATTTCGGATTGTTTCATCGCGTAATAATTTTGTTTTGAGAAGACATTCACTCCCGGCCTACGTACAATCAAATTTGCGCCTGTTCGTTTGAGAAACACTATACCGTCTCATTATTATCGTTGTCAGCGCCTCGAAAACCAAATTACATTAAACAGGAGGGTAAGTTGCCTCGTAAATAAGTGAACACCTTTCCATTACTTTGTTTACTTAAGCATTTCATTTGGTAGTACTTTAATGCTTTCAGTTCGAGTCCATTTTATATTTAAATTTCTTAATGAAGCGGAAGTTAAACAATATATTATAATTTCACTTTGCTACGTTCGATTTGGGCTTCTTTCAAATTAAACGGGCCGAAACGCGTCGCTCTTTATTTCACTACTTATGGCATAAATCTCGCCTAGAATTACTTCCGTCGGTAAATTTCGCCTATTGATTACGCCTATGCCGAAGATGAACGTTTTCAAACGTTTCACGTAGGTATTGCTCAACTTGAAAGCACTAGGATACGATGACGAACTTTCCATCCAACCTATATTTGTATCGGATACAATGTAGATAACTTTTTGATGAGACTACGCGCGGTGTTCGTTAGGGCGGGATTTATTTGGCCAATGAAATTAGGAATTTTTTTCAACTTTTTGAATTTTGATTTACACCGCGCTAAGAAAGCTTCATTCTGTGACTGGAAAATAAATGCAGAGTTTCCGGTGACAGGGTTTTTACGTGTTGGCTCTGATAGATGTTGATGTGATGTTTCGTTTTAGAATGCAAACCCACAATGTTATTACGAAGATGTGACGTATGGCAAATTTCAAAAGAATGTATGCCCTACCTACGTTACCCATTTTGTATTCGTATATGTGATGAATTTAATTTTTAAATTTCGAAAGTTGGTACCAAAATTTAATCGAAAATTAAAATACTCCTCGTTCACAATAATCATATGGACTCATGTTTTTTAAATTTTCGCTGTTTTAGACTCCTCGAGCCTTTCTCAAATTTTTGCCATCCGTTGTTTTGTATTCATTTGGACCTAAATTCAAGGACTCATATTTACATCACTAACTAACTGTAGATACAAAGTTCTACCTTTGGTAAAGTATTAAGAACGATTTATGACATTTTCTATCGAGACTTAGGTCCAAAAATAGTTTTTCACTCCAAATCCCTTCCAAATTCACTTAGAAGGCCAAATAGTTACTTGGGTTTACTCTATCATGTAACGCTGCAATCAGAAGTTGCAGGTCTTTTGTTCATTCCTGGCACATTTTGATGGCAGTGACCTCTCTTCCTCCCCTCCAACATCATGTATGAAAATCATTGTTTTCCCGAACGTACGAATCCCTTTTGAAACAATGGAATCCAATAGGCCCGTATGTCCGCAGTTTATGGGCCTGAACGTCTGATGGTGGAAAAAATAGCAGGTAGTTGTCAGGTCTTATATTCAAAGGAAAACGAAACAATGTTGTCATAATTATAGAACCTAGCTCTGCACTAAAGATGAAGTAGGTAAATTTCATGTAATCAAAAAATAAAGCAATAACTAATCAACGACTTGTTACATGTTTCTTTTACAATATGCTAATGATACAAGCTTATCAATGATTTTAATATATTATTTAAGTTCATTTAATAAATGTTATTTGAATTTAATAAATTTAGTTATGTAATTATTTATAGAGAATTTTATGCTCTTTTCAACAATGTATTTTTGACAGCTGTAGCGTTTATATTTGCAAAAATAATATGAAATCATAATTTACATTTGAACAAAGAAAAAATAATTCTTCAACACGAAATTCGAAATTAATTTCAACATCGTGGTGTTTATGTAAACATTACTGCTGAGAATAATCAAGTTATCAAGAAAAACTGCTTTTAAAATGTAAACAGTTCATTTTTATCAAAAGTGCAGTTTTTAAAATTAAATATTTTTGCAAATATAAACGCTACAGCTGTCAAAAATACATTGTTGGAAAGAACATGAAATTCTCTATAAATAATTATGTAATTAAAATTTCAAAAAATCCCTTTGTTTTTGTGTAAAACGTGAAAAATGAAAATGCTCTCATAAGAGCCAATGTATTTTTTTTTTAATGTTATCCTATTTTCAATTTTAGACTTGGTTTTTTTCGTGGTAACTGCAGCGCACTCTACACGTTCGTGGGCAGGTCAATAGCTGATGTTAAAAAGAATAAGTATTTCATATAATTACGAATTGCTGTTCGATTTGACAACATCGCGCCCTACATTTTAACATTTTACCCTGATCAAACAAATTCTATTGTTTTCCCCTGCGGACGTTCGGGTACATAAACTGTGGACGTAGAGGCCTCTAAATGTCAGACGTTTAGGCCTATTTCCTCCCCCCTCCCTCTTTTTTGGGTACCTTGGACTTTCGGGTATACGGTCATGAAAATGGATTTGAAATATAATAGCATTCTTATTCTAAGAAATCTTATGAGCCCGTATTTATCATGTTTGAGCTGTTTGAAGCTTCTTAAGCTTTCCTCAAGTTATGACTATCTGTCATTAGGAATCCATTTTGATCTAAATTTAAGGCATCATATTCTGGGGTCAAATTAATCCTACATACAAAGTTTGGCTTTTATGGATTGGTTTGGTGAGGAGATATGGAAGGTTCAAGAAGTTTTTATAGTTCAAAACTTCTTCAAAAAGCTGTTTTTTGCTCAAATTTCTCTTCAAATGCACATAGGAAACAGAAATGTGGATATAATGTCGTCCTTATTTCATTCTTCAATATGAAATCAAAAACAAAATTTGCGACTCATTTTCCCCCCTTTCCTCCCCCACTCGAAATATTTTTTTGCATATATTACATTTGCTGTACCGAAAATTTGAGCAGTTGCGCTATAGCTTTGTAATGCCTTGAAAGACAAAGAAATAAAATGACACCCTTCCCCCTTCGAGCTCTCCCTTCTAAACTAGGTAAACTGTAATAGCTGTAAATTTTTATTAAAAACTCAGCTAAAAATGAAAATGATAAAATGAGCTAAAATCCGTTTTTTTAATTACCTATCAACTTTGGACCTGAAGCATTAATTTTTAATTTTAATTATTTTTATTTAAATAAACGAAAGCGAGCCTAAATTATCAAAAATTCATTTAATCAACATTAAAAATAGAATAGGAAATATGCAAATAATTTTTGAATGTGTTGGAAGATACCACTCATGCAACTTCCAAAGGTTTGATAAAAATACCTCACTGACTTTCTCACTTCCTGATTTCTTTAGTTCGTTAATACTACACAGTGGTAACGGTAACGTTACGAAGGAAACTTTAACCTTCGAGTAATTCGTTTTAATTTGAAGCAGTTGCTTTGAAATCTCATATCCTTAAGCTAACCGCATAGATAGAAGAAAAAAAAATAGGAAACCGTTAAGTAATTTCTTTAGAGAGGAAAAGTTTACTACATCCTAAATGTAATAGATACCAAGAATGATGAGATGCGGCTATACTGTACATATAAACGTGGAAAATAAAATTACAAAAGTTCTGCGCTCGATTCTTCTCAAAAGTTAATTCCACCAATGTTTTCCAACGCAGACGGGTTCATTTTCTAAATTACCATTGTAATTAATAAATTCGGACGTCCGAACTGGAGAATTCGGAAAACCTGCTAACTTTTGAAAAGGGAAAAAATCATTGTTCGGAAAATACTGACCGAATTAATTATTAAATTGAATCTCTTTAATGACATTAACGGGTTTCCGGATTTTCCTTTATTTCGTTTTACGATGAAGAATTTAATAGATGATCACATTGTTAGCAGTTTTGGAACGATGTGAGGTTTCTTCGTTGCCGAATTAAATGACACGTTTACTTTCTTCGAATTTCATCCGTATCGTGAGAAGGTGTTATTAGTTATTCAGTAAGCAATAGATTTTTCGTCAGATGGATAATTTGTTGAAATAAATAAGTTTTTCTCATAAATGCGCTGCATTTGTCTCAACATGTATTTTAGGTGCTTTCGCGATTATTTAATTTGAGAAAGGATTCTCGGCTGAATTGGCTTTCGTATTTGTTAGAGTTTGAAAATTTTGTCGTCGACAAAGAATGCTGTGTTTACTTCGAACGTCGAGCTCCCAGATAGTTGAAGTTTTAATCGAAAAAGTTGTTCAGTGTTGCGCAAATCTTGAAATATTTTGATATAGAGAAATTAGCGCGTCTTATATTGACTTTTTTTCCCTTCGGTTCGAAGATTCTTAATAATCTAATTAGATACCTCAAGCGTATTAGTTGCGTATTCCGATCAGATTTTATAAAATTGCTCGGAGTTAAGGGTTAACTAAACGTATCTACTGTGTGTATCTTTCTCATTCTACTTTCTTCAGTTTTACTAACTTTAATGAGATAAATTTATTGCTGACGAGTGTTCGAGGTACCAAAATCAAAGGTTGTTTTACAGTTTCAACTAGAACGTGGCTCCGTATCATTTAAAAATATTATTTTTGAGCTGTTCGGATTTGTATGAATTTGATACTTGCAATGATGAAGATTTGTGGTTCACGTACATAATCTTCCCTCATCACTAATCAATCTTCTCAGTGATAGTTCCACTATCATAAGTAACTTATTCAAATTCCTTCATAACACTACCGGTATTCTCCCTCAACTATAGTCCTTTGTACATGCCTCTTACCTATGTTGCAGTTTATGGCATGTTAATGGATTTTTTTTTCGAAAGAATTCTTTAATTTGCAAAAAAATAATTTTTTCTCACGAAATTTTTATTTCTGTTTTTCATTTAAAATTTTATTTTGTCTTTTTCCTCTTTTCTTTTAACGCGCTTGGCTAAAGACATGCGAGTGAGCGAAGTTAAAAAAGAAGAAAGAAGCCTGTTTTTTGAATGAATTGGAGCAAGAAATAAAAATTAGCTTCATTATCAAGAAAAAACTCAAGTAGGGTTGGTGGAAGTTTACATCAATGTCTGAGGAAAGTATATTAGTGTAGACAATCCTAGAGAACATGAAGAATAGTTATTGAAAATTCACAATAGTCGCAGTAGATTGGAGTGGGTTTGATGAGGGTGGTCTAATCTAAGTCTACCATGTAGGATCTTTTCTTTCATATTTCTGCGTGGCGACCCTTGATACATGTAGGGATGTGATGTGTGTGGTCGTGACCAAATAAATGCTAGACTATTTTTCGGAATTTTTAAAGGAAAGAGGCTGTATGTTAGGGTGGATCAAATTTCGTTTTTTTTCTTGATTTCGAAATTTAAAAAAAAAAAAATTCGGAAAATTACAAATTTTTCACGTCCTAAAGTCATATGCTATAATTTAAAGACATGAAAAAAATTTAGCAGTTTTTTTTTTTAATTTTGTTCTCCATTAAATTTTTTTTTAAGGTACAAATTCTGGTTATTGTTCAAAATGAACGGTAAAAGTTTAATTTACTGATTTTTTGAGCAATGCGGGTTCAGTTTACACTTTCGCATACTCAACAGGCAAAATATGCTCGTTTTGTCTGAACTTTTGTATACTGATACATACATACGAAGTCATTTTGTAGCATGAATTCGATATTTTGGGATGCTTTGTAAAGTGAAAATCCAGCATAGTTTTCCTTTCGAGGCCAAAATAGCCTATATTAGACCTACTGTTCACACAATCAATAAAATATCCATTTGTTGTTAATTTTTGAAAATAACCAAAATTGCTTTTTGAAAAAAATTTCAAAACAGTTTAAAACTCCAATTTAAAAAAATTGCCGGTGAACATTATTTTCAGTCCTAGAAGTACATAATTTGACTTTGAAACGTTAAAAGATTTTTACTTTCCCAAAAATTCGTTTTTTCCTTGAAATATTAAAAATTTGTACAACTTTTAAATTTATTATTTTTGGGGGGGGGGGTAGGGTGTAAAAATTGAGTTAGGAAGCTGAAATCTTTATAATATTCTCTACTGGTCATTTAGTAATATTGTGATAAAAAAAAAAAAAAAAACGAAATTCGGTTCATCCCAGCTGGATGTATCTTGAGGGTCAGATAAAGCAATATGTATTATATCATCTTTCAACGTAATGAGGATTTTTTTGACCATAATCAATAGTTGGTGAAATTTTCAATTCCAGTTTATAATTTTCTCTCTTTTCTCATCTCCGTTTTGTGAAAAATATTTTCATTACAACCTTCAAAAGGATCATTGACTGTTAATCCAATCCTTCAATTATCAAATTAATTTTCATTCTTCTTCTACTGCCACCATTTCTTTCTTCAATAATTTTACTCAAAAATCATCGTTAAATGAGCGACATATGCTCGAATAGGAATTCAAATGAGCACGGTTGAAATAAACTCGCAAACAATTCAGGTGATTTTGGAGCATTCATAATGCATATTTAGGCAACGAAGTCGTCTCCGAGACCACATTTCAATTCTTTCGTTTCGAAATCGTTGTAAAAAAACACAAGAGATTTATCGTAGCGTGAATCTGTGCAGAAACTTTGGGGCTTTTTTTGTTCGTCGAGGTTTTGTTTGTTTATTTTATTGCTCCGGCAAAGATTAGAAAAGTGTAACAAAAACGCGCGCGCATTTCATGACGAGTAAATGTTTAAAAGTAACGCGTTTCCGTATTCCATGTCCGTGCGTTATTCACGAAACGGGACTTGAAATTGTGCAAATGGCGGTGGAAATTTTCTTGAAAATACGCTCGAAGAGGTATAATTTTTTCGAGACGGTACTGAGGTACACGTTTATTTTCACCTGACGTAATAAAAAGTCATTAATTTTCGCGGATGGTGTCGTGATAGCGAGTAAATATGTTGGAAATAAATTTCAACGAAATTGCATCTCTCACGAACGAGGCGCGTTTACTCGATGAAATTAATATGTACTTAAGTACTGGGAGGCGATTTAGCCTTAGGTAGGTGCTTATTTAGTATTTACCTTTTAATACTTATTTTTTGGCGGACGACGAAAGCCTTTGGAGAATTTATCGGATAATTAATAAATAAACGTTATAGTTATACAGTGTAGTAGACTGGTATAACGATGTAATAAGAAAATACACGCGACGAAATTCCTAATAAGAAGGAAATGAGAGTTTATGGCATTGCTAGGTTGTTTTGTAAAAATTGCGCCTTTTCGGAGCGTTTTAAAAACTAAAGCAGGCGGCAATTTGATTCTACTTTCCGTTTCCCCTTCCAATTAAGCGAAGCGAGGGTGAAAATGGGGCGATACTCGCGTAACGGAAATCGTTTAAAACGCGACGTAGTACAGTTATTTACGTGTAAAAGTGTAAATGCAAAAAAAGGCCGAAATTCTCGCCGGTTTAGGTAAATTATCGACGCTCGCGAGCAACGGCCGTGGCTGGCGGGTGGTTGCGTCGAACGTTATCACCCACTCATAAAATACAAATCGACGTTGCTTAAAAATATTTATTATACTTTTACCCTCTTTTTACTTTACGTTTACTTTTTTCGCAATATTCCGACGTTCATTGATGTCGAACGCTTTCTATCAAATATACGCCTATTTTCGAGCCATTGTTGCCATTCAGAAAAGAGGTAGATTAAAATTAGTCTGGATGCTGAAAGAGGATCGTATATCACAACGGAAAAGGAAAAAACCCAAAACGTTCGGCGTTCCATTTTTTTGTTTAGTTTACGGAGTAATAATGTTTTCTATAGATATCTCGAATTTGTATTCTTTTTTTCCCGGGCCCGAAAATTTCGTCGGTAATATTTTCTGCCCGAGAAATTTTATATTTTTTACTTATCGGTGTAAGTCTTTGTTTAGCGATTTCTAAAAGAATTTCTCGTTTTGTACGTAATTTCGGTAAGAAATTGTATTCTTTCGCGTAGATTTAATTAAAATATTTTACGGTTTCTTTGGCAAATTTTCTATTCGTCGTTAATTTGCGAAATTCCGATCGAATTGATTTCGCTTAAATTCGAACTAATTAGCTCGCGGAGGTGTTGTCAGTTAAAATAATCGGTTTTGGAAGAATTTTGCGATGTTTTTACTCGGTTATATGTTCGATTCTATCGTTGGTGTTGTTTCCTCATCGTCGATTTGCGATTGTTTACGTGTTTATAGGAATAGAATTCGATGCTGGAAAATTTCGTCATTATTAATACATTGTTGGAGAGATTTTTATTTTTAGAAATCTCCAACAAACTTCAATTAAAGTAAAAAGTTGTATATAGGCGGAAAAAGTTTATTTCGGTATTTTATTTATTTTCGAGCATATAAATCGGTTGTTGCTTTTTGGTAAATACGCTCTACAACTTTCGCTAATGCATAAAATATTTGAAAGTACGCCAACTTGGGGTGGCTTTCTATATTAGATGTATAAGTTGGAGAAACGCGATTATATCGGAGCTGGGTGTATTTAAAAAATTTTTGTCGTTTTGAGAAATGCGTTTTTTGGAACGGAACGAGGATATTAGCACGACGTTTTCTCTCGTTATGCGAAACGTTATTGCGAAACGTTTTAAATTTGCCACCGATCGGTGCCTGTGGTTAAAGTGGTGGTAATTAATTATTGCGAGATGAGGTGAGGCTTTAACGTAGTGAGTTCAATAAATGGAGAAAAGTTTTTTAGCTGAGTTTTTAATGAATAACTAAACTACTTTGGCCTACTTGAGTTGGGAAAGAAGGGAGTGGAGGTTATATCTTTACGTTTCACACCATTTGTAGTTGATTGGCCAGTATCCAACTTTTTTATGTGTATACAAGTATTTTTTTCCTAAATGGTAATGGACGAAAATCGTTAAAAATCTGTTAACGTAAATATCTAGGAGTACTATTTTTAGTTTTTTGATTTCTATTGAATTAGATATTTCCTCGAATTTCAAGTTGAGCTGAAAAGGCTCAACATTTTCAAAATTTTTGATTATAATCTCACATGATTAAGTGCATGAAAAATCAACTTCCACAAATTTAAATTTCCTACAAAGAACTGGGGGGAAGTTAGAACTAAAACTTACTTTTTGAAGAACTCGGGTTACCAAAATTCTCGTTCTGGTCATACCGTTTCACTAAGTGTGCTTATAGAACTTGAAATTCACTTATTGTATCTTTAGTTGGAAGTTGAAATATGATCCCTCATGATTTGGTGAAAATGGAACTGAAATGATGGATGCCTTTAAATTTACGGAAATTTTAAGATAATGCTTACGGAGCTTCAAATAGCCTAACTTGAATAATACTGTGTACGTTCATTTTGATTACGTGTATGTCATTTCATCAAAATAGATATTTTAATGAAATGACATATGCAATATAAAATTTCATCAAACAAAAAAAAAATATAAAATAAAAAAATAAAAAAAATAGCAATTGCTGGTTGTGCATTACGTGAACTATTAATTCTATTGGTAGAAAATTATCAGAAATAAATACTCTTATTCTTCTTCCTGATTACCAATTCAAAAAATTTTGCTCCAAATTTAAGTACTAAGTACAGCTTACTGAGAAAAAAAATCGGCTCCGTCCCCAAAAATTGCTTATGAGGAGTTGCTCCTCATGAATGTGGCTTCGCCGCACCCATGTGATATGGAGTTCGTGCAGGGATGAGTTTATAGATTTACTGACATATCCTAAATTCAATTTATTGTCTCAGCATGTACTTAACCTTGCGTGAATAATATGTCAAAAAACAACATATGCTAAACATGGCATATTACAACAAAAATATCCGAAAGACAATCTATGCCAAAAATGGCATAAATAATTATGAATATTGAAAATTGTAAAATTGTGCAGGCAAATTTCGCTCTGAATAGCTTCGGTTGGTCCAGCTTCAAAATGAACGCTGATAAATACGTGTATGATGAGACTAGTAAGTTGCTACTAGATTCAACAAAACAAGAACTATGATCGTTGTTTTTGCAAGGTTGATATGTATTTTTTCAAGACTGATAATTTCTCTCTGCCTTCCCTCTCGCCTACATATAAACACCCATGTATATACAGCATCGGTAGGGAGGTCTCATCCATCCATGAAGGCTACATAGGTCCTGATTTTTTCAAAAATCTGTAACTTATGGACTCGAATATGGCAATTGTCACGCTTTTTTGCTCAACTTTGTGCAAGCTATTTTTGACAGACAGTATGGATGTTTATGTTCCAATTGAGACGATTCTGGTACCATGTTGTAGCATTTCTTGCATTAGGATACAAAAATTTAATTAATGTTTTGGGAGGTCCTTCAAAAAGACCTCTCTAAAAAAAGACCTCTCTAGCTCTATCGAAAAAATGTACTCTATACCTCTCTACCCGTCCTTTATGAAGACAAAAGCTACCACTGAGGTCCAAGGAACCAACTTTGATTCAGTTTATTTTTTTTTTTTATGTTGGCGTCTTTAATTACCAGCACTATTACTGCAGTGTAGTCTTAATATTTTGTTTAGAAGTTTTGAAAGCTTGTTAAATTGAAAAGTATAATTTTTGTTTTCCCTCGTAGTGCATTACAAAAAAGAGAATGAAAAAGGGAAAAATTTATTGATGTTTTCTTTACTTATGCGGTGTGTATTTAATATAATTACAACGCTTATAATATTATTTGTCTCAAAAAAAAAACATCTTTCAAAAATTTATTTATCGAAATAAAAAGTGAAATAAAGCCTTGAAAACTGTAAAAAAACACATATACACAGAAACAATTCCAAGTATTGTAAACTTTGAAAAATTAAGAAAAATCGCTTCAAATTTTTTGGAGATGTTTTGAAAAAAAAATTATGCTTGTAAAACGCAAAATGCATAATTTATATATTTGAAAAACATTATGAAAATAGAAGTTGTATGCATATAAATATCAAAGTTTCTTTGTATAATTTGAAAAATGAGATAAAAACTAAAATATCAGTAAAAAATGCGTGCAATAAAGGTTTATAATTAAAAAAAAATTTAACGTGATCTTTATGCTGTGAAATCATTTGCTATCGAAAGGTGTAGTTTATGTTGCCTATGCCTAAATTTGTTTCAAGTTGGACCCAAAAATGGTTTCTTGTAGAGAAATCAAGTCATGAAAATGTTTTGAGTTGTCCTTATCTCTTCATCAAAGTGCTTATGATTTCTACATTTCGGATTAAAATGAATACGAAACAGCGGATGCTCTAAAATTTGTGGCATGCTTGAGAAGCTCAATATCACATAAGAACATGAGAAGCCTTAATCATAAATAAATAAAAAAAATCAAATATATTTTTTTTTTCCAAATAAACGTGAAATTTAAACAAAAGAGACAATGTTAGTAGGTTTCTAAGTTCTAAAAACATTGGGGCCCTCGGCATTGTTCCTAAGTACTTAAAGGATAATACTTAGTTAGAGGGTGGAAGAACCTTAAATACGATAAATTTCGTGAGTAAGGATAACCAGCTTCCTAGGTACGTTCCACGAATACTATGAATAGAAGTAAAATATTTATCAGCATATCTTAAAGTCAGAACATACTCAAATTGAAAACTCAACTCTAATGATATGGCATATAGTTGCTTACTATTTTTTTAATTTATGGATTCTTTTTTTTCAATAGCAATGATCAACAGTACTGTAGATTAAATTAAGGCATTTATGTGATATGAAAGAGAAATTAAATATGTATTTTTTTTATATTTCAGAGACAGACTACATCATTGATGAAACGTATTGGAATGACGAAAGTCCTGCAGGTAATTATTAAATAATTTTTTTTTATGTTGAATCCAAGTTAAATGGTAGATGGTGCTATGAAAACTATATAGCATACTTGCCTAATCGGAGTAAGTCGTAATTTAGGACATTTTAAGGGATTAAAAATGCGTACGCACTAAATGTATTTTATGTGTGTTTAAAAATAAAAAGTTCTTCAACAGAAAGAAGCCGGATACTGTATAGTTTAAATTATGGTGTTTTTATTTTCAAATTTACTACAGTAGGAAAAGGGTGGCTCGGCGCGACGATAACGTGATAAAAAGCTTTCTTTAATCGCGTAAATGTGGTGAAATTTAATTGAAAAATGTTAGCTGGCCTCCATTACAAGTTGAAAAGATTTTAATTTCTTTATTTATCGACAAAATAGGCTCATAGCACCAGAGTACGATTTGTCGAATAGCTTTTTTATTGTTGTGAAATCTGAAAGACAATGCGGATAAAATATACGTGATTTGATTTGTTTCAGGAGAAGTGGAAAAATTGCTTCACGATTTTCCACAAAACCAAGAGCTAGTACGCAACATAGGAGCTAGTTATTATCAAATAATTTATCCGACTCAACTACGACGTCACGAAAAAATGGGCATTTCGACGAGAGAAACGGCACCTACAAAGGTAAGCTTAACGATCAATAAAGGACGCAGAAATGATGGTAGGAATCGGTAGAAAGTTTTTTTTCTCAGTTTACCGGCTCCAAGAAGTTCGCCATTTTGGCGTGAAATTTTTTCGTTGCTGCCTTTTCACGCGACCGAAATAAAATTCCAATTAATGGGCGTAAATTTGAAAAATTACACGATATCGCGGAATTAGTAATTTTAGTTTTTTTTTTCACGAGCAGGATTTTGTTCAAATTTATTATTATGGAATCGTTTCGTTATTTTTGATTGCTATGGGGTTGAATTTTTATAGCAGGGTATTTGGTACTTATTATTGCGTTATGGAAGGGTGGAATAATGTTCGAAATTGCCTATGTTTGTTCTCGAAGGGGAAACGTTTTCTACAAGTGTTTTCTTAGGTTACGTCGTTATGTGTGTTTATATCGATAAATGAAAATAATAACGTCGATAATTATACGCGCGAGATGTTTTCTTACGAAGTGTGAACATTTTATCGTAACGTAGAGACCTAAAGATATGAAAACCGTGTACCGAATGTATACTCACGCCCTAAAATAATGCTTTCGATTGTATTTCTTTGCTTGCGAAACCATTAAAGCGAAAATACGTACACGTGTACTTTAATATGATTGACGTTAGATTACAAGTGCTGTTACAATTTTGTGTATTTTTAAAGTGACTGACAATGTGTTATTGTGTCAAATTGGGAAAGATTTTTCCATGAATATTCGTATTGGAAGTTTTGGCAAAAAAATTGTATTCAATTTTATTTTATTTTAGAAATTGTTTGAAAATATGTTTGCGAGGTTGGTCGAGTATAAAGGGATTTTTTCTGAGCGAATTGCAAGTTACGTAAGGTAATATTTGATGGTTGGCACGTGGAAATCAGGAATAAACGGTTTTTCTTTGACGAAATTTTTTACTTAGTTAGAAAGTTTGAATGATATAGTCATATGTGGGATCTCACTGGCCTGTCTCTTGCAAGTGTCAGAGTTTCGAATTTTTTCCCTGTGATTTATCTATAAATGAATAAGAATGCTGCTTTCGTTGAACGTTTTGCTCATCAGGTGCACATATTACATTATGTAAATAATTTTTACATCTAGAAATAACCATGAATTAGATTTTCAATTATATTTGTTCATATTGTAGTAAGTATAAAATAATTAAAAATTCTGATACTTTATTTTATTACATGGTGAAAACTGTAAAAAAGTTCTTACGCTCTAGGCATGAAATAAATTATGGAAGCGGAATAAAACAGCACCATTACACTCGACAAATGTTTTCACGAGTCTCACTAAAACATCAGTGGTACCATACCTGGTGCTTTATAACCAGAACTGGTGTTTTTAGATTTTTTTTTTGTGCTGGTGACTAATCTGGTGCTTTGTACTTTTCTGGTGCTTTTTCGCTTTTAAGAACGTTATGTGTGAAGAATTCATTGAAACGTCGATTAAAAATCGGGAATCAGTTGTTTAAACTTTGAAATGAAATTTTCATTTTAAATTTTTTCATACCAAGTAAGATATCTGGCACTTTTATCTGCGACAATGAAGTTGTTTCTTTGCATTGTTGGACTACTCTCACAACCAATGAACCAATCCGAATTACCACCAACACGCCCCTTCGTATTATGGCGCATAGATATCAATAATAGCCGATAATTTTTACTTTAGTAACTACTAACAAGTTGAACTCGAATATCTACATATTATTTAATAAATTTTAATGTTCGGAGTGTTTAACCTTCATTCCGAGCCAAAAAACGGCTTTTCAGGGTTATTTACTTGAAAAAACAAAAAAAAAAAAAACTGGTGCTTTTTCTGTGATTCTGGTGCTTTTTTTCTGTGCTGATGTTTTTTTACCAAACTCAAATGGCAGTACTGCTAAAACATTTAGAGTTAGACTAGTGAAATTTTACCATAAGTTGTATGATGTACGATATCATTTCAATCACTCCTTTATCTCATAACCATCATGATATAACTTTTTATAACTTTAATTACTATAATTACGCCTAAATAATTTATATGTATTGCCCGTCCAAAATAGCACAAGCTAAATTATACGGTTATTATATTCTCAGAATCATGAAATTCGCCTGTGGTACAATCGTACTGGGTTTTTCTTTCATTATAGAAATTTTTTCAGATAAGAAAAGTTTAGGTTGGAAACATTCGCATTTTAATTTACAGTTGAAAAATTGGTGCATAGGTGAACTTGGCCATTACTTCATTGTGCGAAAAAAATGGCGATGGTTAAAAAAAAAAAGGAAAAGAAATTTCCTCGATTTTCAACGAAGGAAAAAACGACGACTATACTAGTTGCGACAGAGAGGGGAAGCGATAATTGAAGTTTTTCGATATTTTGTTTCCTCTCGATGGTGGTGACGGAGATGAAATGTAGGTGAGGAAGGAATGACGTACGAAAAGCGAGCTAGTCGACAAACTAGCGAGGTGGAGGAGAAAAAAAAGTATAAAGTTTCCAAAACGCGTTGAACGGCGCGGCGGTCGATAGGAGCAGATTTTTGGTACGATTGAAACGTTAATTAAAATTTCATGGTTTGATTGGAGAAACGATAAAACGATATCGAATGCGAATTAAAAGAAAATTAACGTCTTACTATACTCGTTGGAGATATTTGCGCGGGGTTTTTTGCGCGTACGAGCGAAGTGTGAGATATGGCGAAATGAGAGAGAGAGAGGCGAGAATGGAAATTTGACGTAACATTTGAAAAGAAGCGACGTTTTAAAAAAAATATGTTAGAAACTAGCGAACCGGAAAAGTGAGAGTTGACGTTGCACGCCTCTGGGACGTAAATCTGTTTTCGATGCATAACGGTACGATGTCCCTCGCCTTTTTTCAAATTCAGACCGGGCCTTCGCGTTCTGCGTCCGCGTTCTCCCTTATAAATGTCAAAGGTCGACACATCTTGCGAGAGATATTTTTGTGGTAGTAGCTGGTTGCTACAACGGGGCCTGGATGTTGATACGACCTCACGGACGCTATACGGCACCTTCTGGCTTCTGCGGCTTTATTTGTATGTTGCGAAAGTTACAGGCGTTATACGTGTACGCCGGGGCGGCTTTATACCGCAACTCCGCGCACCGTAGCGCTCGCTTCACGTCGAGCACCCGAAACCGTACACTCTTATCAACATCCTACGGGCAATTTCGCAATAATTATTCCGAACGTCGCACTCGTTTCTCAAATAGCGGCGACATATTTGTAATGAGATTTTATGGTCGCAAAATGTCAGCCTTGATAAACGTCACTTTTTACCCGTTATGCTTCGGCCATTACTCGCGAAATTGAGCGTAACCGCTGCGTTCGACTTCATTAAAATTAAATTGGCCGCATTTCAACGTAAACCGAAATCCGCACCAAATTAGTACCAGTTATGTAAAGACCTTTTGTCAATAATTAGAAATTAATATTTCACATTTTTGGCGTCGCCCTTGCCGCACCAATTCGGCTACGTCGAGACTGATAATTAATGCGTAAAATGTTTTTATGACAAGCTCGAGCCGAATATTAAATTACTATTTTCATACTACCATCGCCGCCGGTACATCAGACGAGGCCCCTCATAAACAGTGCTTCGTATCTCCCGAGATTTCTTTCGCATTACGTACCTGCTGGCGTGAGATTGCCGTTAATTTCAATAATACTCGAACGTCTTGTGTGTTGTGTGTTGCGTATTACGAACGTACGGTAAAAGATGGCTAGAATTCTCTAAAAAATATATCTGCGTCACGTTTCGCAATTGATACTTACAACACAGATCTTACTCAGCATCTGAAACTACTTTTCAACTTTTTCGTTACATTATTCTTCTCTTCGCACGCTATAGTACAACCTACACCTACGTGAAAGAAATTCGCGTGCCAGATAAACTAAAAATCCCAGGTATTTTGTTTGGAAATTCAAGAATCTTGTTTAATATATGGCGAAATTTTTATTTTACATTTTTTCTTTTTAGTTGAATTTTTAATTTATAGTGTCATCTACATACTACAGTGTACTTGATTTTGAAAAAGGATTGAAGGAAAGAAGGGAAGTCTCTGAATTTATACGTTTCGAACCATTCTTGTAGTTTACTAGGCAGTGTTCAATTTAGTCTTTTTGGAGAGATATACTTTAAGTATCTCGCTGTTCAAATTTTAGCAATTTTATGTTTCTTAAATTATTCTAAAATTTTGACAATTCTCCAATTTTTATCCATTATGATTTCAATTCTGGAGTTCATATTCTGGTTATTGACTAAACTTACGTACAAGGTTGGGGCTTCATGGGTTGATTTGACGAGACCATATGGAGAATTTATGAAATTTCCTGATGCAATTCCCCCTCCAAAATCCATGTTTTGCTCTAAATCTCCTCCAAATTCACTTGGGATGCTAAAATCAGAATAGTCAAATCACTTACTCATTTTATCGCGTAACAACACTACAAAAAATGTTAGATTTCTTGTGTACCCCAACCACATTTTGAGGTCGACGTCTCTTTCTCCTCTCCTTCAAAATCATAAGCGAAGATGAATTTGGGGTTTAGTATACTTCTTATCCCCAATAATCATATGAGTCCATATTAATCACATTTTTAGTTATTTGAGACTTCTCAAGCTTTTCTCAAAATTTGACAATCCGACATTTTGGATCAATTTTGAACCTAATTCAAGAGCTCATATTTTGGTCTCAGACTAATCCCATTTACAAAGTCTGATCTCTCTAGATTGATTTGGCGAGGAAATATGGAAGATTCAAGAAATTCTATGACTCAAAACGTTCTCAAAAAGCCGTTTTTTGCTCTAATCGCCTTCCAAATATACTGAGGAAGTTGAAATTTAGGTATGTTAGTCTCAATAACTCATTTTTTTATTTGAAATCGAAAACAAAAATTGTGAGTATTTAGCCTTTTTTTCGTCTTATCTTCAAAATTTCCCATCATTTTGAGTTGTATCAAAAATAAAAAAATTAATTATTGGCATTTCCGAGGAGCGTTTCTCACCATATTTAGAATGATTTTTATTCATACCTGTCGGCGCAAAAAAGATACTAAAAAGTTGGACAGCTGCCAAATAATTACAAATGATCTCCCTGTCTCTTCCTTATCTCCTTACCTAAGGTACCTAAGAGGTTCAAATATCGTGAGTTAAGTATTCTTAAACTACAGTATGATATTCTTCGAGTTTTGGTTATAATGTTAAAATAAACCAGGAAAAAGCTGAATAAAAATTTGTGGAAAACTCAAAGAGAACCCAAATAGCTTAAATCTAATGAACATAAATTTAAATAACCAGCTTTGGTATTGCAACATGACTACTTACTTTTTTTTTTTTACTGCATTATAAGAACTAAAACTTTTGACAATCTTCTTAGAGGTTTTATTTTGTGTGATATTTCACGATAGTGATAATAAGATAAACTACCCAAGAAATGAGCAGTTGAGCACTTTAAAGACTTCTTTTTCATTTGTACCTAGTTGAACTTTATGAAATCTCGTACTATTATAGACATGGAAATTTTGAGATACCTATCAATCGAATGAGAATTTATTATTAATGTTTGGTTTTAATGAATTAACTGGAAAGATGAAATAACACTTTCGTAGATGATTTTTTTCTTCGCCTGTAATGACTTTTATCAAAATTTGAGTGGTACAGTATTACCGTAATGAACACTTTCATTTTTAAGAAATGTACGAATTGAAAAATTTTCACTCACATGAATACTAAATTCAGTTCATTTTTATTTATTTAGGTATTTATTTTAATAAAATTCGACATAAACTATATTTGATTGGAATTGTGCAGTCAGGAACTTTTCTTCTGAAACACTAATATCGACTATGAAAAAAAAATTGCTTCCTACATATGAAACTCGATTACTTTAGTTGACTTTTTTGAGTGGTGGGGGGCGGGTGGTAATACGTTCTGCGCCGTAACCAGGTGGCGAGAGAAACAAAGAGACGTTGAATAGATTTGATATTTTGTAATGATTTTAACAAAGTGACTGGGTTGTTGGGGCGAATTGTATTTCTACGATATTCATTTTGAATTGCGTGGCGTATTTTTTGTAGGTAGTTTTGAAAGACACGCAAAAAAAAAGTCAATCGCATTTCGAACAGAATTTTCGGTAAAGCAGAAAAGCGAAATTCATTTCTGAAAATAAATTCAAACTCTATATGGGTAATAATCCTATCGAAGGCAAATATTAAAAACCTAAAAAAAAAATCGAATAAAGAAATCTCATAAATACGTAGACTAGAGAGAATAGAATTCGTTAGCCGCTCGGGTTGTTTCGACAGTAGAGAATTTTTTGTTAGACGCGATGAAATTTGTTCGATGGAAAGATTTTTCTAAACGTTTAAAGAACATTTCAAGTACTCCTTAGTGCGTGAGTGTATCTGGACGATGAAAAAATTCTCTAATGGTGTTTATCCGTCGTAAAATTTATGCTATGATTTGTTATAAGTAGGAAAAAGCTGTCAAATGTAACGGAAGTTGGAAGTTGCGTATAAAGATCTCGTTATGTATGTTTACTTGATAGTACAGTCGAGCTCGATGAAATCATTGGAGCTTAAAACTTTCGGCCAGGTTAAATAAATCTAGTTATTGTAGAAACGAGACGACGTGGCGCATGCTCGCGATGCTAAATTTGTCATACTGTGTATCCCGTGGCGTGCCTGCGCTGAAAGCTAAGAAGCTCAATTTTTCACCGCTTCGGTGATTTTCGAGGTTTCTTCTGAAGAGAAAATTTCAGATCAAAAGCCGCTTCACCTTGAATTTCGCCGTTGGAAAATTTGAACCGCTCGTTATTTTTTTCGGATCGATATTAGGCTTCGGATGATTTTAGGGCTTTGAAAATTTCAATAGATGTTGGCACTATGGAAATTTCATATTTATAACCTCGCATAAATTACATGTAATATTAAAAATGTTGGCGAATTATGCATTCAAATCTCAAATGTATTTTGCATTAAATATTATGCATAAAATTTCATACTGTAGTGCATTACGAACTTTTCTCGTTACAAATTCAAAAGTTATGACAGTTAGGGTTCGCTGTACCCTCTTTTCAACTGTATTATCTTCCCAAATGGAATATTCCTTTCTAGTAAACACGCCAATTTCGATATTTTATATCTTGAAAAAATGGGTATGAGCGTACCTTATGAATGAATTTTTGAACGATTTTTTAAATTTTAACGCCTAGAGCGTTAATGATGAAATAATTCATTGAGCATGGAATACGCATCATGTAGCAGAATTTTTCGGTTGAATAAAATCATCTAAAAACAAAGGGATGTGAAATTTTCATATTTTAAAAATCTTGTTGGGTGAGTTTTTAATTAAAAAACTAACGTATTAAAGGGCATCAAATTTTGAAAGGCGAGAGGAAAGGGGAACCTCAAATTATGCATTTAAGGCCATTTGTAATTAATCTGAACCCTTTAATTAGTTTGTTTTACCTTTCATTGTCAGTGCTTTGAACGGCTTTTTAAGTTTTCTAAATATTTATTATTTTTTTAGTTTTGATATTTCTTGAATTTTTACCTTTATAGTTATTATTTTATTAATTTTATCGTTTATTTTTCCAAAATTTATCGTTTGTTGTTGTTGTTTTAATTTTTTTCTTAATTTACTTTTTCGATTTATTGAACCCTAAAATCAAAACTCGCCCTTAGTGATTACTATTTAATGTTAAAAATTAATTAACCTTGCCAGTGCCGGTTTTAGGATCTCTGCTAGGAGGAAGGCGGTTTCAGTTCCATAAAGTCAAGTTGAAAAAATAATAAATTATTTTTTTCGTAACTGTATTTGGAACAAGATGAATGGAAGAATTTTAGGAAAACGAACATTTTGAAACATTTCTCAAATAGAAGTTGACAAGTGATTTTTAGGTCTTGGAAAGCAATATATTTATATATATATATTTTTATTTTAAATGAAATTTTGTCTCATTAATTCTCCTCAAAACTATGTAGAAATTGTTTTTTTTTTCTTACGAATTATCCTGATATCGACTTGTTGAAGGGAACTGATATCTCATTGATCAAGAATGTGGTTGCGGACATTACATAATTTTTATCTCTAAAAAACCCTTCATCAGAAAAACTACCATATACACCGCATAAATACTTATGGGAACAAGTACTGATTCCTTCCTATCGAGCACACTGGGAGTTGGGATCTTTGTATTTTATATGTCAAGGCTTTTGTGAGTTCGTTCTTCATCAAGGTAAATGACGTACCATGACGACTATGCAGTTTGTGAAAAAAATTCGTATATTATTTCAACGCTCTAGTCTAGTCGGTTTCCTTCGTAATATTTTTGTTCAAAAATTTTTTTCTTGTCTAATTTGCTAACTATGGTTGTAATTTCAAAAAACTATTTATGATTTTGTTCCCGTAAATGTCAGCTGATAGAGTGAATATCAAATCGAGATACAATTTTTTTTTTATTCAACGTAATGAATTCCAAATTTTTTTGTAAGTATCGATGTTATGAGAGAAAGAAAGGAGAGGGAACCGGGGATGGTTACAGATGACGGTATACTGTAACACAATGTGTATAATGTTAAAGAAAATAATAATATGCGAAAATAAAATCCACTAATCCGTACTTGAAGAGATTTATCGTAAAATTATTGATTTCTAACTCGACTGAGAGGACTTGAATAAGTATGTATTCAGCTCCTTTCTGCTATGACAGAAACACAGAATTTCCTTTATCTCTTTTGTATTATATGATACGCTGTAGCCTGTAGGCCATTTTGTATAGGTCGGAAGATATGGATGTTGAACAGGCAGTAGATATAACATGACGAATATAACAACAGAACGATGTAACTAATTCACCTCTCATACATACACGTATAAAGGGTTCTGCGTGAACGCAACCATAAAACTGTTGTATGACCAAGTTAGTAAGTTATGGTATATTTTGGTGTTATCATTGCGTAACAGGCGATCTTCATAGAATTTCAAACAAATAATAGACACCGCCGCGGATTTCGAAACCAACTTATGGTCGGTGTAGATGACTTCTACGATTCGCTCGTTATAGTTTGTAAATTGTTAATGAATAGGAATTCCTTTTTAAAGGAAATAGGACTCGAGTATGTACAAAAATGCATGTTTCTAGTAAATATAGTTTTGTAAAGCGTTGAGTTGAACGATTGGGTTATTTTTCACGTAAAAGATCGAGTACATACGCAGAATAATAAATAAGTATAGAGATTTGGTCATGCTTTGGTTCAGGAATATGGTTAATTTTGAAACGTTATTTAGGTTTAGGTACCTGCGGATATAATCTTGAAGAGCTTTTCTCTACGAATTTGAATGATTTGGAAAATATCATTCTGAAAGTATATTACCATTGTCGGACGAGTTGAAAATAAAGACTCAAGCTTGTCTGTTCTAATGCAACAGCTTGGTTTTTAATGGAGATTTGAAAGAAAATCTAAAAATGTATTTGAAAAATAACGTATCCATATGATACGCACATCTGTTAATACTTTCGTATGTATATGTAGTATTCGAATATTTGTTGTAGAAAAACCATGTTAAATTTTCACACCGGTATATGTTTAACATCTTGTTGCAGCTATTTTCAAAGTGTTTTTCGTATTAATTTTATATCCATTTCTATGAAAGTTGAAATTGTTTTTGACGTTTGGCATGTAACTATACATACGAAGAGTTCATTTTACACGTATTACTAGGTTTTATGCTGTACTATAAACTGAAAGAACTATGTAGCTTTAAGATACCAGTATATTTCTAGTAAATAATTTCTATAGGGAACATCGGCTTCGCATAGTATAGAATTATGGCATATGTGGGATGAAAATAGGATATTATCAGTAAAATAGGTACAATTATACGTAGGAGACACTTTATCTCTCATCACTATGTTTTATGTTTGGTTATCTATTCATTAGTTTCGAATTCGATTAATTATTGAGAGAGGATAAGGTATTTCCATATTTCTTGAATAATAATATAAAATGGAAGAATGATGATTTCTCAAAGCAAATAATAACTAGGAACAAATCATTACGTACATGATAAATGATGTATTATGATCAGGAGTGTTCCCGTGAAATTTATTGAGCGGGGGCTATACATTATGAATGAATTTTTTCTTTAAAAAAATTTGAATCAAATTTTTTTCTCTAAACGAAGAGCTGCCGGTGGCTGACGAAGATGAAGTAGAAAGTGATCTCTTAGATCTGTTTTCCTCATTCTTTTCTGAATTCGATTCTTCTGATTTAGTTTTGGTCACCCATTTAAGCGAAATTTTGAAATATTTTAGAGAATTGCTAATTCAAAACATTTAATAGAAAAATTTTTTCAATTTTACGACCGCGATAAGCTGATAATGGATAAGATGATGCAACCGATGCAACAAATTTTTCAGTATGGCCTGTTGAGGAGACATGTAAAATTTTTGTTTTCGTAGGACTAAATTTTATTTACCTTTGGTCATTTCTCGAGGGGGAGCTAAGCACCTTCTAGATTTTCCTGAAAATTCTTGAGATTGGGCTACACCCATATGGGAAGAGCCCTGATTATCATTTAGCTTGGTTACTCGTTAAGTAAAGACTATGAAGTCACAGAATACCTACCTTAAACCATTTAAATGCATTATTCATAGTATGAACATTTTGTACTTATACTTTAACGCGCCCATAAAGTAGGCAAGTTGATATAATTTTTATTATTAAATAAGCGTTTTCTAAATTAACAAAAAGTGTTAGCATCGCTTGTACTCTGTAAATACGAGTACGTAGGTTAATCGTTGTTCGAGTCAAGTTTATAATCTAAAACTTTCTTTACAGCTTGCAACTTGGTTACGCTACTTATTCGAGTGTCTTATTAAAACATATTTAATAAAAGGATAAATTTTTGAAATAGTTTTTAAAACTTTTGTATGTTGGTAACTTGAGCGTATATTCATTTTTAGCTGAGTTTTTAAATAAAAGAAGACAGCTATTACAGCCTACTGATTTGGGAAGGGAAAGTCGGGGATGGGTGGAGTTTTTAAATCTTTGCGTTTCAGACCATTTATAATCATCTGGCAAATTTCCAACTTGTTGGTACGTATATATTTTCCCCCCACGCGTAGCACCGACGGGTATTTATAAAATACGCTCAAAATTTGGCGAGAAACTCTTCTTGAAAATGCGCAGAACACTCTTTTTTGTTTTTTCAATAAGTTTCAAAATGGCAGATCACTCAAAATTTGAGGGGAGCTGGAGAAGGAGAAAATTGCTCAAATTTTTCGTTTTTGATCTCATATGAAAGAGTGACTCACGGACACTAACATACCCAAATTTCAGCTTCTTAAGTGCATTTTGAAGAGAGTTAAAACAAAACCTGTTTTTTGAGAAAATTTGTTTTTTGTGTCCCACGCGTAGTGCCGGCGGGTGTTGATAAAATTCACTCAAAATTTGGCGAGGAACTTTTTTTAAGAATGCGCAAAAGTACTTTTTTTTGTTTTTTGATAAATTTTAAAATGGCGGATCACTCAAATTTTGAGGAAAGCTGGAGAAAGGGTAAATTGACATGAAAAAAACAAAGGCGCAAACGGACACTTAGCGCGTCTAATTATAAACACCGGGGATGAACAGCGAGAGAAGTTTCTTATTCTAGCATAATTAATCGACTTGCAGGTTAGCAAAACCAAAATGTAATCGCTAAAAGAAATTTTCAAAAAATGAAGGCTTAACTGGGTAAATAACTCAAACTTTTTTTTGGATCTCATATAAAAGAATACGTCACGGACGCTAACATATCCAAATTTCAGCTTCCGAAATGCATATTGAGAGGAGTTGGAGCAAAAAACGTCTTTTTGAGGAAGTTTTGAGTCATGAAATTTCTTGAATCTTCCATATCTCCCCACCAAATCAAGTTAAAGAGGTCAAACTCTGTGTGTGGGGTTAGTTCGTGACCAGAATATGACATCTTGAATTTGGATCAAAATGGATTCAAAATGGCGGATTATCAAAATTTGAGTAGAGCTTGAGGAGCCTTAAGTTGGTAAAAATGTAATTAATATTAATTCATATGGTTATTGGGGATAAGATGTATACTATATCGCCAATTCACTTCCATACATGATGTTGTAGGGGGGAAAACAGGGTTATCGGCCTAAAATAGTAGTGGAGGTACAGGAGGGGTCGAAAATTTTTTATTGCTATGTCATATGATAAAATGAGCACAAATGACAAACTTATTTTGATTTTAGCTTTCTCAGTGATTTTGGAGGGGAGTAAGAGCAAAAAACGGCGTTTGGAGGGGAAATTGCGGCAGAAAATTTCATGAATCATCCATAATCTCATCATCAAATCGGCCTAAGAAGGTTAAACTTCATGTGTAGGATTAGTTAATGACCAGAATATGACCTATTCAATTTGAGTCCAAATGGATCTAAAATGGTGGATCATCAAGATTTGAAGATAATTTGAGGATCCTTAATAGTTATAATTTAAGAAGTATGGGTTCATATGATTATTTCATGGCAAGAAATACTACGTTTGTTCTGAATTCAACTTCTCAAGTGGTTTTAGAAGGGATAGGGTAGGGGTTTTCAGACTTGGTATTGGGTGTGGCCTGTAGTCATGAAGGGTTAAGCAAGGTTATTACAAAATTAAAACGAGCTCCAGTTAAAAACTCAGCTCCAGTAATGCGACATGGCTTCTTACGTTGTTTTTTTTTTAAATTCTGCCTATTCAAGGACAAGTGGAGTTGGTGATATTGTATCATTTTGTTCAAATTTACCTTTGGTTTTATTTCCATCATCAGAGTAAGATTTAGGCATTGGTAGAGAGGGCATTATTAATCAAGTTAGAAAAATATGATAGCAGCAATTTATTTTCATAGTGTCCATATGAACTCATTTCAGTACTGTTGCTCACTGTATTATTTCGAAGTTCGAAAAAAAGCAAAAATTGCCTCGCTCCGCTAAATATCAACGATGTTAACGGGAAAATGTTGCATGCAAAAAAAAAATCGTCGGAATTGCCAAGAGGAAAAGAGAGCGCATGAAAGAGAAAAATAAAAATACATAAACGTCTCAAGAATTAAAGGAAAAAACGATAATGTATTATCAGTAAAAATAAACAAAAACGAGATAATTTTTAGTAGACAGGTTTGTTTTTATTTACCATTTTTTTAAAGCTGTTATAATTTCAGGTTGAAGTTTTCACTCCCCCGCTTTAATAGAATCCATTAATATAAATCATCGGCGTAAAATTTTTAGTACACGGGTTTTTTTAAGCTTCGCGTTATTTTATTGACAATTTTTGACATTAAAGATAATAATGGGCTACCAGTTGATATCGTTGATTTATGCATAGAATTGCCCTATATATATTACAGGATTGTTTAGGACGAAAATTTCAACATGGTGTTTATTAGAAATTCGCGCCATGGTAATATTCGCCGGAGTCATTTGAAAAGGCAATTTTTACTGGGCGCTTAAAATTTATATAAGCTCGAACGAATAGAGTTTCACAAACAACAAGTTATACAGAGGGTGTATCATTTTATATTTTGTTTGTTAGTAACGCTTTTGGATACTTATTCTGAATTACCATATTGAATAAAATTGCCTCCGTTATATTCGTAATATGAATTTCAAATGTTTTACGCGATACGAAAAATGTGAGAAATAGTATTAGCGAAATATTCACCGCATTGGGATAATTTTAAGCTGAGATTTTATCTTAATAATGTTGACATTATATTGAATACGCGGAGTAAAAGTTTAGATTATTTTGTCACCGTACCTACGTAGTGTACGGTTTGAAATAATGTTTTAATTCATCCGGTGTTTAATTTAATTTATATATACGTCGCATTATTTTACCGTTTGGTGCTTTCTTTTGACTAGATTAAATTAAATTCATTACGTTGGCGCTTTCATTAATCTTATAATTAAACGCCTTATCTAAGATATGGATACCTTTTTTCCTTTGCCCTTTATTAGGTCAGTGAAATAACGATATAGGATTAATGATTTGAAAGGCTATATTATCGGAGGCTTTTTATAAAGCTCGCACGATCTCGAATAACGTAACTAGCATAATTTATTCTGGTTCAGATGCGGATTAACAGTAGTATGATGCGGGTACTCGATGAAAGTAGCCATTCCATTCATACTGGTCGCGTTGGCAAAAAGAAACTCTATTTTGACTATTAAAGTAATAGAAAATCGGACTCAATGTGAGGTATTATTTCGCTGATTACTTTTTCGACATTAATGTAAAACGCTGGTTGTAATTTATTTCTTAAATTATAGTTGATTGTTAATTTATTTCGAATACAAGAGGACTATTTTTAAGCTGTAAGAAAAAGAAATGGGGGAGGCGCGAAGGTAAGATGAAATGGTAAATTAGAATGAGATGGGCGCGGTAGTCAGGGAATCGTGATTCTCGATAGATAAGTATACATATTTGTTTATTGGTGTGAAAAATATACGAAAATGTACGCATTCGGTGTATAGAAACGAGTCTCATATATTTGATGCTTAATTGTAAATAGAGTGGAAATGAAGGAGAAAACGTTTTATTGGAGTTTTTATTCAAATAAAACGTCAAAAAGAGAGAAATATACAAGTAAAGTTTATTTTGATTTTAAGTTATTTTATTATGATAAAAGTTTCCACAGCTTCGGGAATTTCAATATTTGTTCACGTTTATTAAATTCCAGCCGGAGTTTCAGGCGCTGCATTGAATTGAAAATCACTGTAGACTTGTAAACACTCAAATAACCGTCGACTGTTTTGTGTACTTTAGAGTGAGGAGATTCTTTGGCCTTGTTGAAACTAAAAATTAAAAACGAACAATTTCAACGAATAAACCATCGTTCGCAGTCAATTAAATAAACATTCAAAAATAATAAGTATCGTCGAACTTGTACTTGGAAATACTTCCCACTTCCCTCTAATCGGTTGGAGTTCGCTTTTTTATTTCAAGGAATTAGACGACTGCGATGCTCACGTTCCGATAAAATCAACGGAAACTCGAAGCCGGATTATATTTCAGCATAGGCATTGGAAACAATCGATACGACGAGATGAACGTTTAATTTGGTTTTGTTTTTACGACGTACACAGGAACGTGGTATAAATTCGATAAGAGTCGTTGATAAAGATTTTAAATTCTATCGCAAAGAATGGCTGGCGACGAAGGATTGTATTTCAAAGAATGGACCTGCGAGCAATACTGTCGCGTTTGAAGTTTGCGCTCAGCGTTGTACTCGTAATGTTGTTATTTTGGAATTTAATCGAAGCGAATGGAGAATAGAGAGTTTGTAAAAAGTTACAGGTTTCTCAGACGATACCAAGTGAAGATGGAAATAGACGTTCGACTACGGTATGCCGTTTAATAAACCATTATAGTGCATATTTCGTTACACGAATTAACTAAAGTTTCGAATGATGATGGAAACTTCATATAACTTTCAACTTCACCTTCATCAGCGCTATTTCACTCTTGACTGCAAATCGCTGAATTCGGTTTTCAGGAATTCATAAAAGTGCTATTTTACTCGGCATGAGTGCTGTTCGACGAAGCGATCTTTCATTCGTAGGATGTGCAATGTATATGATGTATCGATGTATGTGTGTGTAACTGTGTATACTAATTGTCTTTCAATTATTATTTTAAATTTACAAAGGAAGTTTTTATTTGAGAAATTTGTTAAATATTTAGAGAATTTATATGGATTAGTTTTGTGATGGAACGAGTCTCCTGTTATGTTTGAAAATGCATGGAGGGTAGCTGGAAAACATCGTGAAATGACGTCACTAATATGTTGAAAACTTCCTCGAGTCCTGTTGGTCAATATCTGTACCTTCTTCGTGATATTAAGGTCAAGATTTAAATATTGAAAAAATTTTAGTAAATATTTCTGAAACTAGGCGTTCCACTTTGTCGTCTGAAGTCCAATAAAAATAAACATTCATGTCTTTAGCTGAATTTTTAATTAAAAACAATTACTATTACAGCATACATGATGTTGGAAGAAGCGGTCGAAGTAGGAAGTTCTTTGTATTTTTACGCTTCATACTATGCTATTGTGATCATTATGGCAAATATCCAATTTTTTGTTGTTTTCCTGGTTCGTAGTACTGGTAGGCATAGTTGAAAATTGCTCAAAATTTGATCAGAGGTTATGTTTATAAGGTTATAAGGATCTAGACGTACTTTTTCAGATTCCTGATGATTCATCTCAAAATGACTAATCACTCAGATTTCGAAAGAGACAACATGGACCACCAATTCCCAACAATTTTTTATCTTGAGTCAAATAACACTACTGAACAAATTTCGGGTCATGAGTGGTTTCTGGAAATTTTTCCATATATCATAGAGGGGTGCTGGAGAACCATGGTTCCATAGTCAAACTTCCCAAAATGTCGTTTTCAGGGTGAAGGGAAAGGTTGATAGTTTTACTTGATGTATAATTGAAAAAAATGAATTGATTAAACACTTCCAGTGTTCGGATCGAGATGAAGACTGAAAAACTGAAAAGAGAATTCTTGAGAAATAAAAAAATACACAACATTTTTTATTTCATTTTCCACCAAGTTCCATGAAGTACAAGGTATACGTTCAGTCATTCAGTGTTACACGAAAAAATGTAAAAAAATTGTCACCAAAAAGTACGTAGTCAAACTTCAAACCTTATTTCCCAGAAAAGTGATTTTTGCCCTTAACCTCATTTTCTTATTCCGCATCATATATTATCCCTCTTGAGTTCGAGGCACATAACCAATGAATTACCCATTTTGTCGTTCTATTTCGAAAACAATCAAAATTATTGCTTCTTGAAAAAAATGTTAAGAACAGATTGCCTCTCAAATTTTGAAAACATTGGCAGCTATAATTTATTAGTCTTTGAATGACAAAACTAACTTGGAAACGAGAGAAAAATTTTTAATTCACCAAAAATTTGGATTTTTTTTTTAATTTGAAAAATTCAAACTCTTGACTTTATTTTGAGGCATTTAAAAATTTTGTTTTGTAGATGAAATTTCGATTCCGTCCTTTTTAGGTCATTTACCACTACCTACTGTAATAATACCGTCTTCCCTTTTTCGAAAAACTGAAATTCAGCTCATCTAATAAACACCTTTTATGATTGGTGAATTGGATAGACTTCTATTTATCAGTTGAGATGAGTTGGAATATGAGTAAGCAAGCTCGCATTTTCGTGGTAAAACAGCTGTGTAGTATAAATGGGTTGTGTAAATGGTAGGTCTAAAAAATGCTATATTTTTCTAATGCAATATGGGGAGGTTGTCCATCTTATGTCAAATTTAATGAGAAATTTTTTTTATCGGAACTATTTTTGCGTTAAAATGCATATTCGCGAAGATAACGCCAAAAAACGCCTGCAAAACAACGTATAGATGATGGGTCGCGTGAAAAATAGGTGTAAAAGACGCTATCTTTTTTCGACGAAATAATGGGTTAGAGATGAAAATGAATAGTCCATTTTACATAAAATTCAACGATGGGCATTTTTTTACTGAACTGTTTTTGCGTAAAAATGCATATTTATGGAGATAACGTAAAAAAACGCTATGGTGTGACATATTTCACGCGCTAGCACGCGACGCACAAGGGCTACGGAGTGAGACTTTTGGTATGTTGTTTAGGATACCTCCCACTACCAAATTATGAAGAAAAACCTTTCACGGCAAAGTTCTATTTGGATTGGACTAATTCAGAAAGTACTATTTATTCATTTCAGGTTCTTAAATTAATTTCAACAGGAGTTGAGGCAAAAGATGACTTTTTGAGGAGGTTTCGAGTTATTAAATTTCTTGGTTTATCCATACCTTCTCACCTAGTGAAGGCAAGTTATGACCCTTTGAATTTGGCTAGAAATGGATTAGAAATGGCGGATAGTTAAAATTTGGCAAGACTTTAGGAAGCCTCAAATAGCTTAAATTTGATAAATAAGGGCTCACGATGCGATTACTTTGGATAAGAAGTAAACTGTATCATAAATTCACCTTCACAATTATTGTTGGAGGAGAGGAGGGAAGTTATTATCCTCAAAACGTAGTAAGGTTAAACAAAGGATAAAAATTTTTCATTTATGTTTTCATATGATTGAGTGAGCGTGAATAACTGACATGCACATATTTCTGCTTCCGAAGAGGGTTTGATGATGAATTGTAGCAAACAATGGTTTTTTGAAGATGTTTTGAACTTTTAAGTCATGAAATTCATCTTCTCACCAAATATATTTAGAAAACTGAAACTTTGTATCTGAAATTCGCGTGAGTGAAGCCTTAAATTTGGCTTCTTTTGGATCCAAAATAGCGGATCATCAATGCAATTTAAAGTACAAGCTTTCCAAAAAATAAAATCTTTTTTCATGATTTTTATTCTTTTTTTGAAAGATTTTTGTGTAATTTTTTATTTTTATTTCCTTTTTTTCATTTATTTATTAAATTTTTTTAAGAAGGCTTGAGGAGTCTAAAATAGGTATCATTTGATAAATATAGGCTCATGTGATTCCTGTGAACAAAAATTAATACATATAATTCTAAATTCAACTCTTTAAGATATTGTCGAAGGGGATAGTTGGAGGTTTTCAACTTCGGTACTGAGTGTGATTATGTGAAAAATATAATGAAGAAATTTAAACAAGTCCTGAGTCTAGTACACTTTGAGAATTGAGATTCACTATTACGAGTACTATTATTAAAAATTGGAAAAACAATATTTGCCCAATTCTTACAGTCTACAGCATTCAAAATATCATATCGTTCGTTATACAATACCTATGTGAAGCCATCTTAAAGATGAATTATTGAAAATCTCTGAAACGCAAAATTTAGTTTCTTTTTTTTTTCGTCTATTGAATTGATAAATTATCCATTTATCAATGTTTTATAGAAAAATGTGAAATGTTACATTTTTCGAATTAATTAAAAAAAATTCAAACTCTCTATACATTCAAAAAATTAATAAGCAAAATTTTTCATTAGCTTTGAGACAGCAAAATATAATTTCAGAGCCCTTTAAACACAAAAAATTTCAAATCGTCTACGTTTGAATTTTCAAAAGTTTTCAAAAGAACACCCAAACTTTTCCAGCTCTATCATAAAAAAAAAAAATCGTTCTGCTTTGATATGTATCAAAATGAGTGAGAAAACCACTCTACAAATCAAAATTCAAATTTATGTTATCAATTTTGTCATCATAAAGTACGAATTACTGGTATAGGAAAATCTCCTCTTAATTCACTTCAGAATCTCAATTACATTAGTGTGTTTATTATATGGAAACGATAAATTAGCAGAAATCAAACTCAGTAAGGATACCTGAGCTTCGTCTCATTGGCATGGAAAATTTGATATGCAGAGGTGTAACATCTGTTATCTACCCTGTACATTGAAAGCTACTAGAAGAAAGTACTATAAACAATAAATTATTTTAATAAACAATTGTTTAGGATAGTTGAAAATGGGTTATAATATGAGCTACCTTTTCCAAGATGTTTTCTGCGTATCTCGCGAAATCCCGAGCTTCTTGGAAAATAGACATATGGCAATAAGGATAAAACTAAATACTTTCATGTCGGCTCAATGGCGCTTACGATACGTTTAAAAAGTCAAAAATTGTCAAGTAAACTCTTGAAGGTAAATAAGTAATAATTAATTTCACAAATAAAACTTTTCTTTATACCAAAGTAAATTAAATCCTTAAGAACTGGATCAAAGGTTGAGAATTTTGCTAAAGTAAATGTTATTTAAGCTTTTCTTTAGTAGACGAAATTTTTACGGGAAATTATTTTGGAGAGGAAAAAGTTTTTCCCTCTAAGGGTGCTATTCGGTGAAGGCGTAGTGTGTAGGTAATTGAAAATTTCAATAAAACTTCTTGGCCTGTAGACATTTTATATAGGTACTTTAAGGAATACTTTTTGTCTTTTCGCACTCCGCGCGCTCTATTTATTTTCGCGTTTAATTTAATTTGGGAAATTATGTGAGTAAGGCATTATAAAAGGTCGACTAATCGAAACTTTGGGACTCTGTAAAAGACAAACATTATAAGTTGAAAGTAAAACGTTAATTCTGGACCTAAGTACGTTAATAGTACAGAAATTCAGTGGCGTCGTTTTAATGTTGATAGATTCGACGTTCGAAGTTTTACATCCATATAAGCCGCGAGAAAATTTTCACATTATGTTGGCTAAAAATTCCAAGTACGGAGGGTGAACTTTTAATAGTCTTTTTCAAGTACGTTTCGCGCTAATAAGTGTAAAACTCGTAGGACGAGTTACTTGACTCTTGTGAAACATATCGTAGTCGTTGCTGTAATCATGTGCAAATACGAATGCGAACATTTGTATTTTTGAAATCGCGTCATAAACTCTATTACACGGTGCCTTGGTGAAAGATGTTTTGTTCTGAAATTAACTCACGTTGAAAGATACTGCCAACAAAAAACACGACGACATAATAAAAGATGACAGCACAATAACGTTGGTACCTAATAACATTACTGGTTTTATAAAGATGAGTAAAAGGCAAAAAAAAATACGCATCCGTTGTTTCCTCGCTATGGTATCCGTTAAAATTATAAAATATGTTTAATCTACGTTTACGCAGTACTGGTTTACAATTCTTGTCAGCTCGCAAGTGCAGATCATTTCCCGCGAGACGTAGAAAAAAATCATTATTATTACCTCCAACTGTGTAGAATTAGAAATGGCTGTTCGGGAAAATTCTGCCGATTATGGTTGCAGTTGAGGTTGATGTAACCGATTCACGTTCTGTGCTTTTTGATTGTGTTTGGGAATGAGTAGATTGTTTGAATATTTCAGAAGATACGTTTTTTAAAGTAAGCGTACAGCGCACTGCAATGTGGTTATGCGATGGTATGGTATAATTTAAAAGAACTGTGGAGGCATTGCTGCAGCACTAAAAATATGCGTCGCGTACATTTAGTTTTGAAATTTAGTTTTGGTTTTGTTACGTAAAATGCAAATTTTTGTAAGGAACATTGGGCATGTCAGCAGATGTAAGAATTAGTAGGTATTTTGATGCTTCGCGAAATATAAAATTAACTGCAAAACAATACAATGAAGTTTACATACTTATGTTGGCTTTATTAGGTCTACTTATTCTCTAATTGTAATCATTGTAATACTGACTGAAAAGTTAACAAGTATTATCTTTATGTACAGTCTATCATTCTAGAAATTAGAAATCAACAAGTGTAGAATTTAAAGAAAAAGTATTGTCAATTATGGACTTTGTCTTCATAATGTCAAGGCTAAAAATACACCATGCGTCCAAGTGATTCGGGTACAATCAGCGCAAAAATCTCAGTTTGTTGATAACATAATAAGAGTTAAACTACAATTTCTAAATAAGAAATTATTTTTAAAATTACTTTAATGAATTTTAAGGCTGATAAATTCATTTCAACTGCAACAACTTCTTTGCAAATGCAAAGAGATTTTTTCGCTGATTGTACCCGAATCACTTGGACACACGGTATTTATACTGTGCCGATTTCCGAATCTTTAAATTTGAAGCTAGAATTTTTCTCTACATTAAACTCTGACTCCACTTTGATTCCAAATTTAATTTAAAAGCTCGACTTCTATTCCACTGTGACTTTCGTAGTCATTATCGAAATTCAACTTCGATTTTAACCCATACATGATTTGGAGCATTTCTTTAAACCGCAGACGTCAACTCCACTTCACCTCTAGAGTGAATCTGAAAATCTTAACTCCGAATTTTGACTTGACTTCAGAATCAACGTCCGAGTTGAAGTCATTTGGAGTTGGAATCAACTTCCAGTCCTTCGTTTTATGGAATTCCCAACATTAGTCTGTAATTTGTTGATATCCGCGGAATAAACAAACTGAGAAGGTCAGTTTTATTGAGCTGATGGCAATACTCAATACTGATGGCATAATAACAAAAGAGTCCTCTTGTATTTATTTTTATTCCTCGATATGAAATGTAGGACCAATCGGATTACTTAGAAAAATGATGCTTTGTGATTGGCTAATGGAGACTTGTTGACATTTAGTTCTAAATTTAGTTTGTGTTGTGACTCCTGTGCGATGCGCATCAATTAGATAAAATGTATGTGTTTATTTTTTTTGTGTAACGATCTCTATGGGGCATTGTAAAACATTGCTGTAATACATAAGTATGACGGTGTTATTAGAGGTATCTGGTGCGATTTAACCATTATGCTGTTTATGTACAAATACAATTTAATGTACCCTTGTTTCTTACATTAGAAAAAGTTTTAAACCCTTTAAATTTCATAGAAAATTAGCTTTAAGCTTGAAAAAGTCAAATTGCTCAAAAAGCACGTTTTGAAAAAAAAAAAAAAAAAAAAAAAACTTTAAAACCTCACTTTGGCAGATGTTTCATCAGTTTCATTGTATTTGGCCTACCCAAAAAGTAGTCTCAGGACGCATTCGTTTGTGGAGTAGCCCTATGTTTTAGTGTGCTTTATAAAGACAACACGTCTTGACTTTGCAAAATTTTCTTTTGTAAGTTAGCTCTTTAGAGTCTCCTCATGTTGCAGTAGGTTTCAAACGGAATACATATTGAATTTGAAAAGTCTATTCGTAGTCATGTTTCCGGGTCAATGTGTCATCTTCCCATAGTCTGAAAATGTATCAAACCTGTTTCGTTGCTGCCTGATTGAGTGTCTACTTCAATTTAAAGCTTTCGAGGCTTATTATGTTGTAAAATTGATGTTTTTCTTCTTAATGTAGATTTCATTATTTCATTAATTTTAATAAAGCTAAACATGGTAAGTTATTACTGGAACTTTACGAAATACCTAGATGAATATTATTTTATCTATTTGAGAATTTCAATAGATATACAGTAGGATCCCGATCATCCGAGTCCCGATTATCCGATGTCCGGATTAACCGAGCAAAAAAATGCATCCGATTTATCCGGATTAACCGATGTAAAGAAGTCGGTTAATTATTTATTATCCGATTTTTCATCATACTTCGCTAAACTTTATCGAAAATCAACCAGGGGTGACGGCTCAAGAAATTTTGTTGTTTCGCAAGTGGAGAGATGTAGCCGCTTATCAACGATTTAAACAAAAAAAAACAAACTTTACTAACTGACTATTTTCAGAAGAAGTGATTTTTTTATATTGTTTTTACAAAAAATTTATATTTTAACTTTAATAAGTACTCTTAAAAAAGTTCGCATTTTTGTTTTCATAAAGAAGTAAACATTTTTACTGATTATACAGAAGTTATTTTCCACTGCATACTTTTTCCTAATTGTTATTTAAAAAAAAAAAACAAATTCGGATTATCCGACTTTTTTAGGTATCCGACCTTCCCTCCGCCCCGATTAAATCGGATAATCGGGATCCTACTGTACATTCATATCGCGTTAATTTCAAATATAAGAAGTTTTTCATTTAATAAACATTACATGTAATAAATTGATCGGGATTAGATGCGGCAAAAACGCGATAAAATTTAATTACTCGCTTTCCACCCTGATAGTACTAACATTTGGCGATACATAAATCAAATTGTTGGTGAATTTTAAGCAAAGTAGGAGCGTGAGTTTAAATATGGAACGGAAAGCTTGTATGGGTTAACTGAAAATTAATAAGGGTTAACGAATTAAGTTATACCAGTATACCTGTCTACTGCGAAAGTGAATCCAAACATTTGATTACTTTGTGTGAAAATATTGCTCGATGATTAAGAAAATGTAAAAATACGTTGTTCCCCTTATCTATACGCAATTATCACGGTGAAAAGTAACAGTTGGAATTTTTCTACGCACAAACTACACAATTACTTTTTGGTTAAGTTTGAAAAGGGTGGAAATTGCGTATCGATCGAATTTGTCAGAATGTATCAGAATTTGAAAATTGCCTTCTTTGATTTGAATTTAAGTTCGAGGAGTTTTTCTCGTGTTTTTTTCTTCGTTTTCATTTTCAAACGTTGAAAATATCGAGAAAACCTTTAGCATATGATCGAAATATATTTTTTCGCGTTTATTGAGGTGTACCTATAGATTTCAAAAAAAAAAAAAAAAAAAAAACATAAAAATTTTACTGGTTGTACAAAAGTTTCATATATTTTGGTATTAATACGCTTGCCAGTATAAAGTATAGTAAAAAATAAGTAAAGGGAAAAATACCAAAGAAAAATAAACGTGTATCTGTATAGGTGTGTGTATATATATATGTAAGGCTGTCAAAGAAACAACTACTCCATGAACGATTATTTATTCTCATCACATTGGTAAAAATCGTTTGACGATGACTCTCGGGGCGTACTTACGCGAAAATAAATGAAACATGAAATCAAATAACGACGGAATGTTTAACTCTGTATTTTTTTGGTCTGGCTCTTTATCTCGAGCAGTGAGTAAATTGAAAAAGAGCTCAACGCGAAGAATGAGTTAAACGACGAGATAATTTTTTTAAATGCGACGAAAAATTCGAAACGACAGTCGGAAATGCTTAATGAAACCGAAGCATCAAAGGCATATTGAAAGGTAATCGAATTCCCTAGACTTGAAAATTTACAGAAGCGACAGGCGGCGGAAAATTCTCAAGGAGGAATTCGATTGAGTGGTAGGCGCAAGGGGGAATGCTTCGGAACGTCTAAACGAGGCATGCGGCATGCAGCGGTGACGTATATAAAAAAAATCCTCCGGGGATGCTTCACTGCTCAAAATATATTTACCGTTAAGCAGCCCCCAAAGAATGAATTTAAATTTGTGTTACTTTCGGCGCGCGTTTAAACGCACACAGAGCGGCGGATAGGCGTATAGAGTTAGCACAGAGACATGTTTATGTTTCAGTAGGTGATTCGCTGCTTTGAAGGATACGAGGGGGAAATTTTAAAATACGTTTTTTCGCTTTTACTCTCGCAACGCTTTCAAAACGGTAACGATTCTAACAAAAGTGAATTTTTTATGTAAATTCAAAACAGTGTTAGATTTTCATTCGATTTCGAGGTGTTTGGCGACGTCGCCGGTGAAAGGAATTAACTAAATACAATTTCTGGACTTGCTTTTCGCGACGAGTGTCCTCTCGAGAAGCCTTTGAAAAAGTTTTTCCTTCGGATTATTCCTTAGATTCGAAAACGTTGCTACAAAATGGTGTAGCAATGAAGGAGCAGGGCAAATAGGCGACTCTTGAATCTCGAGCTTTGTTGAAAATGGCTAACATCGAGAGCCCTCGGATACGCTGTTCGCGCTACAGTTGATAAATAAATTAAAAATAAGAATTAAAATACATCATCAAAGGAGATGGAAGAAAGTAAGCAGCCGCGCCGCATGAATGGAGCTGAATTTTTCATTGAGGCTTGACTAAGTTTGCAGTCCACAATCAGTGGCGATGAGAGCCATTGTTACAAGGGCCTTTATATGATAATACTACTTTCTGGTAGAAGGGAATAGGATTAATAGTTTTTCTAAATTGAAAAATCTTTTATTTTTAAGGCTATACTCTTTGTTTACATTTTGACAAGAAGAGGTTCGTTTTGAACGTCAACTTGAATCGGTTATTTCTCCCTGAAAACGCGATACAATTTATTGCGACCAGTTTTATTTTATTTATTGATCTTTTAAAAAGACCTGACTTAGATATTTTCGAATATTTCCTTTCCTATTGATTTAAGAAGAGTTAAGTGGGTGAGAATTCGCGAGATATGGCAAAATTTAAACGTTGATCATTCGTTTTAGAAATGACATATCGAAAATTTCTCGAAATACGAGTCTTAATCTAATTCTAAAGAAGGTATTTAAAAAAAGAAATTGGAAAAAAGTTGAATTTCCATCAAGAAAAAACTGATTAAAAATTGGAAACTTTTGTTAAAATTGGTCGAAATCGTTCGCTATAAGTACAACTCTTTGATGTATTCAGATCTTGAACGATCATTAAAATCGCACAAGTTCGTTCAAAAACGTCTCATCAAAATGTAAACATGAAGTATCCTCTTAATGACTTTTAGCATCCTTCAAAAAGTCCGGGCTCTGGAGAACTTCCCTCTTCTAGCCTCTCGGCGCCACCATCCATAATAATCATATGAGCCTATATTTTTCGTAATTTAGTTATTTGAGTCCTCCTCAGCCGACCTTCAATTTTGACGATACGTTGTTTTTTATTCATTTTTATTCCCATTCAAGGAGTCGTGGTGAATGTACATTTAAAGTTTGAGCTTTTTAGGTTAATTTTGAATAGATATGGAGGATTTATGAAATTTCCTGTCGCGATTCTTCTCCAAAAATCGTTTTTTGCTCCAACTCTCCACCAAATTCACTTAGGGAGCTAAAATTGGAATAAATTGGTACTTGGGCTGATTTAATTTTATGACATTGTAATCAGAAAATTTCGATTTCTTGTTTGCCCCCAATACATTCTGAGGACGGTACATTCTCCTCTTCCTTTCCAACATCATACATGAAGATGGGTTTGGCATGAATCTTATATGTTAACATATCATATAAATTTATATTTATCGAGTTTAAGCTATTTAAGGCGCCTCAACCTTTCCTCAAATTTTAACAATCAACAATTTTGGATTTATTTTGATCCAAATTCACTCGGCTATATCTTGGTTCATACAAAGTTCTACCTTCATAAATTAATTTGATGAGGAGATATAGAGGATTTATGAAAGTTCCTGTTATGATTTCCTTTTCCAAAATATTTATTTCTTTCAACTCCCCACCAAATTCACATTGGAAGCTGAATTGGGAAAAAATTAATTACTTGGGCTTACTTTATCATAAAAATCAAAATAAAAATTTTTGACCTTTCGTTCACCCCCACTACATTCTGAGCACAATAAGCCCTCCTCCTCCCTTTCAACAACATGTATGAAGGTCGATTTGCGTGTAGTGTGATTCCTATCTTAAGAAATCATATGAGTCCATATTTTTCAAGTTTGAACTATTTGAGGCTCTTCAAGCTTTCCTCAAATTTTAACCATTCGCCATTTCGAATCTATTTAGAACGAAATTCAAGGGCTCATATTTTAGACTGTAACTAACACTACATATGAAGTTGGAGCTTTATGCCTCTATTTAGTGAGAAGATATGGAACAACCAAAAAATATCATAACTCAAAATCTCCTCAAAAAAACATTTTTTGCTCCAACTCTCATATACCAAAAAAATTGTTGCAAATGATCTGAAAAATGCAAATATTCAAATACCCCTTGCTCTTAACCCTTCTTTTTCAAATCAGCTAGACTATAATAGCTATCGTTTTTCATTAAAAACTCAGCTAAGAAATGTTCATTAAAAATTTTCCATTTGTTTTGAATTTTCATTAGAGTGTTACATGAGAAAAAAGTTTTGCAAGGGAGCCAAAAGTCAGTCTGCCTTTGCATTGAATGATAGCTCTCGGCAATTCATGGTACATATAGTCGGTATGTACATTAAACTTTTTCGAGTTAATAAAAGGTCTGGTTCATATTTTTACTTTTTCTTTTTATACTATTTGAAAAAATTGGTGGAAAAAATTTACCATCGGTAATTTTAGTAATAACTTTAGTCTCGTCGAATTTATTACATGGGTGGAAAGAATTCATATGTATACCGAAAAGTTGAACATTTGTCATATAATTACAAATGACCTGAAACGATTTGAAGACCCCAAACTCTCCGAGTCCTTCTTTCCAAATCAGGTACACTGTAGTAGCTATTGTTTTGAATTGAAAATTCTTCTATAAAAAATCAATATAATCGAATTAACGAGATACGGTTGAGTATTTTAAGATGTTATGGAAAAATTCCAGATATTCGGTATTTTATTTTCATCGTGTTTGTTGAAGGTTGCTGTTGAATTTTGAACATAAAGAGAGTTGAGAATATATTGCATCTGTTTACATTCTATATGTGCTTTACTGGACGTTGTCGTTATGTTGACGAAAGCAATTTTACATATCAATACCGCGTGTATTCGCTTGTTATCGAATTATTTGAACATGTAAAATCAATAAAAGGTTGCGCGTTCATGCGCGATCATATATTAAAATATGGCAAGTTAAGTTGGAATATTTTGCTTTAGATGAAAGTGGTTGCGAAAGTGCTCAAGTTTTCTCTTTATTAGAGAAGTTCTACTGAGAAACTCATTCGGCAGCTTATAAGTAGAGCGGTAGCATGCAAATAACGAACATATTAAAAGGACAAATGTATTAAATTTTCAGCCAAAGCTAAATATTCGTTGCCGTTAATATCGCGGGAGAATTTTTTTTTCTGCAGGTATTCCGGACGTATAAAAAATATGGTTAAAATTAGTTATGAATTTGAATTATTATTCAGCCGGGATTCGATGGGTTTTTCCGAAACATCCCTTTTTGGCAACGAACGGCGGTAAAAATTGTAAATTCCAGCTATATTCGGTGTCAAGTTAATACGGCTGCAGCCGCTATAATCGCCTTAAAAGGTGGCGTTTTTCATTAAAGCCATCATTATTTATTTACGACTCGGATCTGGACGACATACACGTGGTACGAGGTGCAGATAATATCAATCACATATTATACAGAAAAGGCTGCTTAGAATTCATTTCCTACTGCGAAACCGGCCGAGGTGACGGGTGAAAGGTTGTTGGTGGAAAGACATAAATAAATGTTTCGCAGATTGCGAACGATACTGTTGCCCGGATGATCGTTGATATACCTACGTACGAGCGTAATTCGTCTCTTAGGGCGTGAAAAGTTGCCTATTTTTGTCGTAAAAGTACGATGACAATAAAAACGCTATTTTAGTTGGTATTCGCCAAATGATAGCTGATGTTCAAAGAGAATATGTTTTGGGGAATATTTTTTTCTTTTTTTTGATTTTAATTACGTAGAATTATCTACTATGTACGCGTAATGCTTTGTGTGTGTATTGGGGTGAAGCACGTGTCGTGTTTTCGATCAAATAGCAGATTTGATGTGGAGGGTTTTCAACTTTGGGTTTGATGGTTTACGTTGATGCAGCGTGATAAATAATTGTCTATTTTTATTGCTGAAATTTTATCGTGTTCTTTATGAGGTTGGTGATCTTCGTAGCTGTATAGTTTGTTTTCATTGCGCTTAAGCGTGTTGACTAATAATAAAAAATGTTTATGAGGCGGTTATTCGTTATGCTCAATTGCTCGATGTATGATGAAAAGGGTGAAGATTTCGTGAGTTTTTTGACTTGGTCGATGACTTCGTATGTATAAGTATTAAGGATTGCTTAATAGAGGGTGCGCCTGATTTCAAAATTTTTTAATGAATGGAGAGCGTGATGGAAAATTACTTGCTAGATGACGTTCAGAAAACGAAAAAAACATTTTAATTTTCAAAGTTGATGCAAATACCTTAATTTTGAAAAATAAAAAATAAAATTATTTTTGACCAATTTGAAATTTTTATTTGTAATTTTTTCATTATTACGCCTGAAACTAAAAAATTTTTAACAATTAATTTTTTCAAAATTTATCATATCCGAACTTGTGTAAAAATTTAAAAGGTTAAAGGGGTAGGCCGAAAATGTGGGAACCCTGTCGAGGGTTCTTACGTACGTAATAAAGAGAGTTATATTACATGTACAATTTTTATTTCTACACAATAACAGGTATTTATATCTTAATTAATAAAGTAAATGAGTTGTCCGAGAAGAGGAGAGGGTAGGAGCCAGCTCGAGAAATCACCTGTAACAAAAATTACGCGCACCTGAGTACCTTCCCTTTTGCAAGCCTAATCTATTATCTAAAAATCGACTCTCTATGTAAGAGTAGTCGATCACCTGTCTCGTGATGCGGTGCCACAACAGCACACCGCCCTCACACTGTCGTTTAGGCAGGGTAGCTGACCCTCCATGACGACCAGTGCTGGGTGTTATTTGGGAATACTGGCCCCCGGTATTAAACCAGCTTCAGTACCCCGTCGCCTATTACATAGGCCGTGCGCCACATCGTCGCCTGGGCCCTAGGCCCCGCATAGTGACCGCACAATAACACCTAGCAGACAGTCGAGCTGCGCAACTCTAAGCCTAATACAATATAATTAATGTCTAAATATATAATTAATTATCATTACACGGAGAGGTACCCCGTGAGCAAACCATAATAGATTTAACTCACCAATTGGTTTCTTTAGCTTGTAACCGCGTACTTTCACTACACTTGTTCGGCTTGACAGAAGACGGCACTCACATATCACCATTCACAATATAAGTGAAATGTAGCATTGTAAAGCCAGTTTCGTCACTCAGCCAAACACCCCTCTATCGGCGCAGATAGCGCTATTAAACCAGTACAAGGGTACGAGTACGCGGGTCTAAATGTCGCTGGAGCAGAAGGGGGTGAAAGGAGTCATGTGTACTACACACGTGTTCCTTATCTCACCCGAGTAGCCTTTCTCCATCAAATAGCGAGCCCAAATAGGGTTTCGTAGATTGTATATCTAAGGGGGTATCAAAAGTACGACTCAAGAAATTTACCTTTATTTACACTCGGTTATCCTGACTCACCACGTCCTCGGGTGTCTAATCAGGAGTCTATTCATGGCTCTTCAGAGTCAGAGTCTGATGGCAGGGCAACACTATCCTCATCTGATTGAATTCCATCCTCAGATTCTGACACACCACCGCCTTCCCGGTATGGTTTCATATGATCTGTCGAGACTACCTGCTCATACCTTGACTGCCTCGTAACACGGCGCGTACCCTGCATATCCTTAACTTTATAGCGATCATTACCCAAGTCCTCAATTACTTGCATTGGACCTTGCCAGGGCGATATAAGTTTTCGCGAACCCTGTGTAGGAGCTGCCTGTTTTAGAATAAGGACAAGGTCACCAACGTTATATTTATGGCCAGGTTTCCGTCGTTTGTCGAAGTGTCGTTTTTGAACTTTCTGGGCATTGGTGATTTGTTCCGCAGCATCTGCTCGTAATTTGATAACGTCTTCAATTATTCGAGATGAAAGAGCTATCTCATCCCGGAGAGCGGCGTCTTCGCCTCCGCGTGGAGTACGCCCGAAGTGCAGTTGGCTCGGTGTACTCTTGGTCGATGAGTGGACAGTGTTATTCAGAGCAAATTGTACTCGCCTCACTTCCATATCCCATCGTTCTTCGTCGGAGGTGAAAGCACGCAAAGAATCCAATATGGACTGATTTAATCGCTCCACTTGCCCATTTGCTCTTGGAGTAGCCAGAGCGACCAGCCTATGACCTATTTGATTCTGGGTACAAAACTGCTTGAATAATTTTGAGGTGAAACACGATCCTTGGTCTGATATAATTGTTTTTGGCGTTCCATGGGTGGCAAAAATATCACGCAAATATTCAATTACATATTTTACCTTCGTACTTCTCACAGCGCACAGGAAGGCAAATTTGGTAAACGCATCTATTGCGGCAAAGATGTACTGCTTTCCATGTTTTGTCTTTGGGAATGGTCCTAAGTGATCAACATGAATGACCTGCATGGACTCTTCGCCCTTTGGGATAGGATGGAGTAATCCCTCAGGTTTACCACCTTTCCGTTTGACATACAGACACCGGATACAGCAATTGATGAATCGTTGTACGTAGGTACGCATACGTGGAAACCAGTAGGCGTCGCTTAATTTCCGAAGAGTTTTGTCTAAAGACGCATGACCCACTTCTTCGTGTGCGATGCGGACGATTTCATGGCGCATTCCTACAGGTACGACCCATAAAAGTCCTTTTGGAGTAATTCGGTATAATCGGTTGTTTTGTAAGGCATAATTTTTGCGGACATGGTGATGATAAGGAGTTGTAGGCGGGTTGGAAAGGATTGAGTGGAGGTCCTTGAGTTGCGCGTCAGTCAACTGACCCGCTAATATCCAGTCAGCCACTTCAATGTGACAGATTTGTTGTGCCTTAATAGGAGGATTACGGCTTAAGGCATCTACATGAGCCATCTGCGTGCCAGGGCGGTACTGGACAGAAAAAGTGAATTCAAGTAATTGTAGCCACCACCGCGCGATGCGGGGTATGAGGTCCTTCTTTGAAGCGCTCATTTTTAGGGAATTGCAATCGGTAACCACAATAAAATTGATACCGAGAAGATATACCCGAAATTTCTTAAGGGTTTCCACAACAGCGAGCGTCTCGAGCTCAAAGGAGTGATATTTAGGCTCGGCGCCTCGCGTCTGACGACTGAAATACGCTACAGGGTGTAATCGGCCATTGTTTTGGAGAAGGATCCCTCCGAGCCCCAGTTTACTGGCATCGGTATGTACCTCAGTCTCAGCCTTAGGGTCATATAACCTTAGAACTGGTCGAGAACTGAGGGCTTCCTTCAGCCGAGTAAATGCAGACTCTTCAACACTGGTCCAGTTCCATGGTACACCATTTTTAAGGAGATTATTAAGAGGTCGAGCAATGGAAGCATAATCTCGAATAAAATGACGGAAATATCCTGTCAACCCTATGAATTGTCTAACATGGTGTTCAGAGGTTGGGGTTGGGAAGTTCTGATGGCTAAACTCTTTTCATTACCAGGTCGAACTGATCCAGCTCCGATCTCAAAACCTAAGAAATTCACTAAACGCGAGAAGAATACGCATTTTTCTAGGTTAGGGTCAGGCCAGCTTCACGGAACGATTTAAGGATGACTCAAGGTGCTGGAGTGCTTCCTCTAAGGTCTGAGAGTGTAGGAGGATATCATCAAGATATATCGCTGCAAAGTGTTTCGCAGACTTGAGGACGATATTCATAATTCGCTGGAAGACGTGCGGGGCGTTAGTTAAACCAAAACCCATCCGACAAAGTTCAAACTGCCCCAAAGGCGTGATAAATGAGGTGTACTTTCGCGAGGATTCACTCAGAGGTATTTGATAATAACCACTCCTCAGATCTAAACTTGTGAAAAATACGCCATCATGTAACTGATCAATCTGGTCGTCGATGCGGGGTAGGGGGTAGTGTTGTCGGACAGTCAGGGAATTGAGTTTACGGTAATCGATACAGAGACGATATTCACCATTCTTTTTCTTAACGAGTAAAACTGGAGAGCAATACTCAGAAGTTGACTCACGAATAATACCATTATCAAGTAAGTCTTGACAAATATCAGCAACCGCCTGCTGCTCAGATACTGACATACGATAAGGGCGATAATGAAATGGTTTCTCCTCAGTCAACTGAATCTCCATTTCATGTTCGCGAACGTCACCTAGTTCAGCCGTAGAACAGGCAACACAATCGCGGTACTCATTCAAGAGTTTTAACAGTTGATCGCGGACTTCTATAGGAATATCGGAACCTATGTTAAGATTGGTAAGGGTGAGGGGAGCAAGTTGTTCTTTGGATAACTTGCGAATATTCGGAGTAGAATCGATCTTAGGTTCTTCCTCACATGGCCAGCCGCGAGCAATAGTTTGCCCACACTTGAGGATAATTTCGGACGTAGAGTAATTTACTACTGGAATTATAGACGAATTATCTCTGACAGAGACAATGGTACGGGGAATAAAAACTGGGTTTGTCTTTATGAAACGAAAGCTACTCTCAATCAGTATATCGCCTGAATAGTTTTCGGATCGAACAAGAATATTATTTAGACTATTAGGCATCAGACAGACATCGGTCGCTAATCGAAATTCAACTTTGAACACGGCTGAACCTCCGCATGTGGTAACTCGGTTTTGAAGAACCGGAGAGAATCGCCACTTTTAATATATGAGATATGCGGTTGTTCAGTAAAATCGCGTCCAATTAAAATATCAACGTCTTGCGCATTATCTGGGACTACATTCGGTTGAATAGTAGCGCATACGCTATCCACAACGAGCGTCAACGGACCAGTGATACCTAAACTAACGAAACTGAAATTATAGTACGTCGTTAACTTCGCCTTCTGTGAGGCATCCAACTCCAATTCCAAGCGCTTCATAGCCGAAAGTGTCAGGTTAGTACAATCACTACCTGAATCAATATATGCGGAAGCAGGCTTGCCCGCAATAGTTATTGTTTTGTAATACTTAGCACTTGGTGTATTGGAACCGGATGCACACGCCAGTCATTGAAGTTTACTAGTAGAAGCAGGTTTAGACGAATTAGTGTTCGACTGGGACTTTTTTTTCGAAAAACAATTATTCTCAACGTGTCCAAAGCGCTTACAAAAATTACATTGTTTTTCCGAGAGAGTATTAGAAGTAGGTATAGAAGAGGGTTTCGATATATTACCGCTATTTCGGCACTCGCGAGCATAGTGTCCTACCCTACTACACTTGTGACACGTAATAGAAATGGATCTCTTTGTACTATGGAAAGACGACGTCGGACGGGAAGAGGAAGAGGGTGGATTTTTATTAGGCTGATTGGAAACGCTTGGTAAGGCACTTAAAAACGTAAAAGGTCTTCGGGTGTTTTGTGTCGCGCGGCTTTGGCTGCGCTGACCACTACCGTTTCCGGAATGCCGCCAATAATACACGACACGGCTTTTTCACCAAAAATTTCGCACGCGTTTAATAGCGCTAGTTTTTCGTAATAATATTGCGCATACGTTTTCTCGGTGTCTTCTTACGCGCTATCATTTCTTTCAGGAGATGATCGAAGTCCTTATTAGGCGGGAATGCTGCAATAAGTTTTTCTCGCCACTCCTCCCAAGTATAACTTACAGATGGTAGGCCGTCATACCATGTCTTTGCGAGACCACTCAACTTCGATAAAGCGGCATTGATTTGCATTGCAGGCGTCCAACCGAATACACGGCTGAGTTCTTCAACCTTATCGCACCAACGTGTGACATTTTGATCGGGTGGTTCGGGTCGAAGGGTAGAACTGCATCGTAGTTTGCTATCGGCCGTTAGTTGGCTGCGCCAGTTGACTAGCTTGGATTGCAACCAGCTGCGCAATATTTGCCGTCAGCTGGGCGATCTGGTCATTATTACGAACTGCGCTGGCATTCGAAACAGAGGTAGGGTTATCTAAGCGTTGACGACGAGGAGGGGTAGTGGGGTTAAGTGCGGGGCCGCGTTTCCGCGTGTTACGAGTGTTAGCAGGCATATTACGTTATCGGAATATTTGCTATAATTTAGTAAAGTAAAAAAAAAGGTACGATGTTAGCATTCGTTTGATTACCTACATATCATTTAACTAATTATTATTTGCCTAATTAAACTGACGATGGTTTCAAGAGCTGGCGTCCATTTTTATCCCACTTCTGATGTAAAAATTTAAAAGGTTAAAGGGGTAGGCCGAAAATGTGGGAACCCTGTCGAGGGTTCTTACGTACGTAATAAAGAGAGTTATATTACATGTACAATTTTTATTTCTACACAATAACAGGTATTTATATCTTAATTAATAAAGTAAATGAGTTGTCCGAGAAGAGGAGAGGGTAGGAGCCAGCTCGAGAAATCACCTGTAACAAAAATTACGCGCACCTGAGTACCTTCCCTTTTGCAAGCCTAATCTATTATCTAAAAATCAACTCTCTACGTAAGAGTAGTCGATCACCTGTCTCGTGATGCGGTGCCACGACAGCACACCGCCCTCACACTGTCGTTTAGGCAGGGTAGCTGACCCTCCATGACGACCAGTGCTGGGTGTTATTTGGGAATACTGGCCCCCGGTATTAAACCAGCTTCAGTACCCCGTCGCCTATTACATAGGCCGTGCGCCACATCGTCGCCTGGGCCCTAGGCCCCGCATAGTGACCGCACAATAACACCTAGCAAGACAGTCGAGCTGCGCAACTCTAAGCCTAATACAATATAATTAATGTCTAAATATATAATTAATTATCATTACACGGAGAGGTACCCCGTGAGCAAACCATAATAGATTTAACTCACCAATTGGTTTCTTTAGCTTTTAACCGCGTACTTTCACTACACTTGTTCGGCTTGACAGAAGACGGCACTCACATATCACCATTCACAATACAAGTGAAATGTAGCATTGTAAAGCCAGTTTCGTCACTCAGCCAAACACCCCTCTATCGGCGCAGATAGCGCTATTAAACCAGTACAAGGGTAGAGTACGCGGGTCTAAACGCTGGAGCAGAAGGGGGTGAAAGGAGTCATGTGTACTACACACGTGTTCCATATCTCACCCGAGTAGCCTTTNAGAAAATTTCGATTTCTTGTTTGCCCCCAATACATTCTGAGGACGGTACATTCTCCTCTTCCTTTCCAACATCATACATGAAGATGGGTTTGGCATGAATCTTATATGTTAACATATCATATAAATTTATATTTATCGAGTTTAAGCTATTTAAGGCGCCTCAACCTTTCCTCAAATTTTAACAATCAACAATTTTGGATTTATTTTGATCCAAATTCACTCGGCTATATCTTGGTTCATACAAAGTTCTACCTTCATAAATTAATTTGATGAGGAGATATAGAGGATTTATGAAAGTTCCTGTTATGATTTCCTTTTCCAAAATATTTATTTCTTTCAACTCCCCACCAAATTCACATTGGAAGCTGAATTGGGAAAAAATTAATTACTTGGGCTTACTTTATCATAAAAATCAAAATAAAAATTTTTGACCTTTCGTTCACCCCCACTACATTCTGAGCACAATAAGCCCTCCTCCTCCCTTTCAACAACATGTATGAAGGTCGATTTGCGTGTAGTGTGATTCCTATCTTAAGAAATCATATGAGTCCATATTTTTCAAGTTTGAACTATTTGAGGCTCTTCAAGCTTTCCTCAAATTTTAACCATTCGCCATTTCGAATCTATTTAGAACGAAATTCAAGGGCTCATATTTTAGACTGTAACTAACACTACATATGAAGTTGGAGCTTTATGCCTCTATTTAGTGAGAAGATATGGAACAACCAAAAAATATCATAACTCAAAATCTCCTCAAAAAAACATTTTTTGCTCCAACTCTCATATACCAAAAAAATTGTTGCAAATGATCTGAAAAATGCAAATATTCAAATACCCCTTGCTCTTAACCCTTCTTTTTCAAATCAGCTAGACTATAATAGCTATCGTTTTTCATTAAAAACTCAGCTAAGAAATGTTCATTAAAAATTTTCCATTTGTTTTGAATTTTCATTAGAGTGTTACATGAGAAAAAAGTTTTGCAAGGGAGCCAAAAGTCAGTCTGCCTTTGCATTGAATGATAGCTCTCGGCAATTCATGGTACATATAGTCGGTATGTACATTAAACTTTTTCGAGTTAATAAAAGGTCTGGTTCATATTTTTACTTTTTCTTTTTATACTATTTGAAAAAATTGGTGGAAAAAATTTACCATCGGTAATTTTAGTAATAACTTTAGTCTCGTCGAATTTATTACATGGGTGGAAAGAATTCATATATATACCGAAAAGTTGAACATTTGTCATATAATTACAAATGACCTGAAACGATTTGAAGACCCCAAACTCTCCGAGTCCTTCTTTCCAAATCAGGTACACTGTAGTAGCTATTGTTTTGAATTGAAAATTCTTCTATAAAAAATCAATATAATCGAATTAACGAGATACGGTTGAGTATTTTAAGATGTTATGGAAAAATTCCAGATATTCGGTATTTTATTTTCATCGTGTTTGTTGAAGGTTGCTGTTGAATTTTGAACATAAAGAGAGTTGAGAATATATTGCATCTGTTTACATTCTATATGTGCTTTACTGGACGTTGTCGTTATGTTGACGAAAGCAATTTTACATATCAATACCGCGTGTATTCGCTTGTATATCGAATTATTTGAACATGTAAAATCAATAAAAGGTTGCGCGTTCATGCGCGATCATATATTAAAATATGGCAAGTTAAGTTGGAATATTTTGCTTTAGATGAAAGTGGTTGCGAAAGTGCTCAAGTTTTCTCTTTATTAGAGAAGTTCTACTGAGAAACTCATTCGGCAGCTTATAAGTAGAGCGGTAGCATGCAAATAACGAACATATTAAAAGGACAAATGTATTAAATTTTCAGCCAAAGCTAAATATTCGTTGCCGTTAATATCGCGGGAGAATTTTTTTTTCTGCAGGTATTCCGGACGTATAAAAAATATGGTTAAAATTAGTTATGAATTTGAATTATTATTCAGCCGGGATTCGATGGGTTTTTCCGAAACATCCCTTTTTGGCAACGAACGGCGGTAAAAATTGTAAATTCCGCTATATTCGGTGTCAAGTTAATACGGCTGCAGCCGCTATAATCGCCTTAAAAGGTGGCGTTTTTCATTAAAGCCATCATTATTTATTTACGACTCGGATCTGGACGACATACACGTGGTACGAGGTGCAGATAATATCAATCACATATTATACAGAAAAGGCTGCTTAGAATTCATTTCCTACTGCGAAACCGGCCGAGGTGACGGGTGAAAGGTTGTTGGTGGAAAGACATAAATAAATGTTTCGCAGATTGCGAACGATACTGTTGCCCGGATGATCGTTGATATACCTACGTACGAGCGTAATTCGTCTCTTAGGGCGTGAAAAGTTGCCTATTTTTGTCGTAAAAGTACGATGACAATAAAAACGCTATTTTAGTTGGTATTCGCCAAATGATAGCTGATGTTCAAAGAGAATATGTTTTGGGGAATATTTTTTTCTTTTTTTTTGATTTTAATTACGTAGAATTATCTACTATGTACGCGTAATGCTTTGTGTGTGTATTGGGGTGAAGCACGTGTCGTGTTTTCGATCAAATAGCAGATTTGATGTGGAGGGTTTTCAACTTTGGGTTTGATGGTTTACGTTGATGCAGCGTGATAAATAATTGTCTATTTTTATTGCTGAAATTTTATCGTGTTCTTTATGAGGTTGGTGATCTTCGTAGCTGTATAGTTTGTTTTCATTGCGCTTAAGCGTGTTGACTAATAATAAAAAATGTTTATGAGGCGGTTATTCGTTATGCTCAATTGCTCGATGTATGATGAAAAGGGTGAAGATTTCGTGAGTTTTTTGACTTGGTCGATGACTTCGTATGTATAGGTATTAAGGATTGCTTAATAGAGGGTGCGCCTGATTTCAAAATTTTTTAATGAATGGAGAGCGTGATGGAAAATTACTTGCTAGATGACGTTCAGAAAACGAAAAAAACATTTTAATTTTCAAAGTTGATGCAAATACCTTAATTTTGAAAAATAAAAAATAAAATTATTTTTGACCAATTTGAAATTTTTATTTGTAATTTTTTCATTATTACGCCTGAAACTAAAAAATTTTTAACAATTAATTTTTTCAAAATTTATCATATCCGAACTTGTAATTTTTTTTAAGAGACACCAAATTTGGATAGGTACGTATTTTCGAAAATGTACATAATTATAATAAGTATAAGATGGTTATTTTAGAGGTCATTCTCGTTTGCGTCGTATGGTCTTGATTTGAGCTCATTAAAATGAATTCACAAAAATATGCCCATTTTTACTTTACAGTGTTCCCTTTGCTTCAAAATAGCATTATTCAGATGTTTTACACGATGTAACTCATGCTTTAATATTTTTTCTCTTGAGACTTGAAAAGCTCAAATTAAACCCACACCACCCACACATTTAACAAGTTACCATTTATAATTTATTTTTGAAAATATAGAAAATAGGTTTTTAAGAAATTAAACAAAAAGTTTGTGATTCTAAGATTTTGAAGAAATTGTTGTAAAAGGGAAAGAAAAGAAAATAAGGAAAAAAAGTCCTTACGTCAGAGATCACATGACTTTACCAGCACAAACACAACTCATCATGTGATTATAGACTGCGGTAACAACGAAAGAGGAAGATAGTGTCCCGTTATGTTTTGAAAGTGCCACTCTTTCCCTTTTTCGTGCGATTATATTATGATGTATTGGCAACTGACAGTCCCAGTAGAGGGCGCTGTTACTGATAACGAAAAGGTGCTGGTTTTGAAATAAACATTGATAATATTATGTGATTTTCAATTAATCGTATCAAATTTCCTTTCAGTGTGATCTTCAAAAGTTCAAAGTTTGATTATTCAAACATCATTTCTTAATTTTTATCAATGAAAAGAGAAGATGCCATTTGTTATCAGTTATAAATTGACTGCTAAAGAGAGCAAAATTATATTTACATTTTCATTAAAATTTAAAACTACTCCACATTCTCTGTGTAACGTGTTCCGATACAGACGTGTTTCGTGTGCTCGTTATCGCTATAGTGCGTCCGTTTTTCTTAGCTATTATTTAACAGTTGCATAAACTTACGTGTCTAATAGTGATTATTTGAGAAATCTCATCTTTATGTGAAAAAAAAAAAAAAACTTGTTACCGCGTATTGTATTGCCGCTCAGGTAACCTGAGCCGGCCAAAATGACTCAATCCCAAAATTCCGGTACGGAGTACCGACCGGTAAAACCACCAAACTCATCATTTGCAAATATCACTAAGAACGAATCCTTTCCCACCAAGGAACATTGTATAATTTTCCCGTATATAGAAGGATCAACGGTAAAAGAATATGTCTACAAACTAGCCGAAGTAATACCTTCCTCTAAAATTAGATATTGTTCACGCATCTCAAGAAACCGGGTGAGTTTCTATTTAGATAGTAAAAGTACAGTCGATCTATTCCTTGATAAACACGTAGGTATCGAAGTTAATAAGCAATACGTTAAAGGTAGACGTCTTATCAATCAAGATAAGCGTATCATTATATCAAACGCTCCACCACACATCCCACACACCGAAATATCGGAAACGATAAAATCGTTCAACGTTGAAATGTCATCTCAAATTACATTTTTGAAATTTGGAATACCAGATGAAGGCCTTGCTCACCTACAAAGCTTCCGTAGGCAAGTCTACGTTACTAACGAGACTGCGGAAAAACTACCCACTACCGCCGTTATTCGCTATCAAAACGACGACTATCGAATTTTTTTCAATGACTCACAAGTTCGGTGCTTCATCTGTAAGGAGATGGGGCATATTTCAGCTGCATGTCCTACCAATATTGACGAAAAAAATGTAGTAGAGGAATCGGAATATTTCCCAGACGCTACCGAGAACGGCAACCAATCGAATAATACATCGACAAATTCACCTCAAAAATTTGAAAATCACGCCGATATCGAAGAGATGCAAGTAGAACCCAGCTGTTTAAAAAGACCTTTATCGACTACCGATTCGTTTATATCAGAGACCATATCCAATTCTACACCAGATGAACAGCGCCAAGCCAAACCGCTAAAGGAGACTACTTCTTCAAAAACGACAATGAAGAAAAAACTAAAAACGAACGAAGAAAATCTCGATTCAAATTCTCAACCAGAAAATGCTCCTATATCCATCAACACCCTTCTTAATCCTATTGAAGACAATTTTAATAAACACAAAGACGAATACCCTATCTCCTTTACTAACTTCCGTGTTCTCATGGATCTAGCCAAAGGCCATAAAAATCCGATCCCTGAAATTTCCCATATTACCCAAGACTATAATGGTGTTGACTTAATCCTAAAAAAAAAACTATCCATATCTTAAACACAGATCTATGAAAATACGCTTCACCAAATTAAGGAAAAAAATTTCCGACTTTATATCGAATAAAAGCGGCGGATCAGAAGACGACGCTTTCTGGACGGACGTCTCCTCCGAACAGGAATAATTCCAAAAAAAAAAAAAAAAAAATACGCATCATTTTTCATAAATGTTCCTAATTCAATGGAACTGTAATGGAATTCTTACCCATTCTGCCGAACTCAAACTTCTACTAACCAAATATTCCCCAACCGTCGTATGTATTCAGGAATCGCATCTGTTGCCTAAACATATATACTCGCAACGAGGATACCAGTCTTTTCGATTTGATTTTACAGGTGGAGACCGCGCTTGCGGAGGCACAATTATTCTTATCAAATCCGATATACATGCGATTCCCCTAAATTTAAATACAGAATTCCAAGCAAACGCAATTACGGTAAGTCTACCGGATTACCACCTTCCAAAAATTACGATCTGTAATATTTATATTCCCCCTAATCAGACAATTTCTACACACGAAGTAGAGCAACTTGTTCTACAACTACCAGTGCCTTTTATCATCACAGGTGATTTTAACGCTCACAGCCCTACCTGGGGCTCCTCTTCCTCAAATACCCGAGGAAATGTGATGAATAAATTCATTAATGAAAATGATATTTTTCTTTTAAACACCGGATTAGACACCCACTTCAACTTTTCAAATGGCTCAACTTCCGCCATAGACCTCTCCCTATGTTCGACTGCTATTGCCCACCTATTCACCTGGCACCCTATGGATGATCTATTTTTCAGTGATCATTTTCCGATTACCATATCCATCCCTACCAGCATAAAGCAAGATCCTATATACAGACCCACCAGGTGGAAAATTCACCATGCAAATTGGTCAAAGTTTCAAAACAATTTCCATACCCCCCAAAATTTAGATTCTCTATCTGTGGAGGAATCGGTGATGGCAATAACAGACTCCGTCATCACAGCTGCAAATAGAGCCATTCCAAAATCATCAAACAAAAGCCTTCCTAAACAGGTGCCATGGTGGTGCTCCGAAATAAAAATAGCAATAGCTAGTCGAAAGCGAGCTCTTCGTAAACTCAAAAATATCCTACCGATGAAAACCTCATAAATTTCAAAAAACTTCGCGCTCAAGCTCGCCGACTGGTTATCACCAAGAAGCGAGAGAGCTGGAATAAATTTATGCTTTCTATTACTAACAACACTTCAGTTGAAGAAACCTGGCAAAAAATTCAGATTCTTAAAGGATCCTACCTTCCCAGCTCAATCAAGTACTTACTCGAAGATAATAAAATAATATCTTCCTCGATCGAAATATCAGAATGCCTAGCCGAGCATTTCGCCAAGGTTTCTGCCACAAAATCCTACGACTTGAGGTTTCAACAAACAAAAAGCATCTGTGAAACCAAATCTATAAATTTCGATTCAAACAACGAAGAACCTTATATAGAAGAGCTTGAACACATTTTAGCTCACTGCATCAAGAACAGCTCTCCTGGTCCTGATAATATTCACCCTCTAATGATTAAAAATTTACCCCAAGTGGGTACTCTAGCACTCATTAATATATTCAATAAAATTTGGACTTCCGACTCCTTTCCAAATCTCTGGAAAACGGCCACAGTTATCCCTATTCTGAAACCAAATAAAAACGCTCATGACCCAACCAGTTATCGACCAATCTCACTTACTTGTGTTTTTTGTAAAATACTTGAGAAAATGGTCAGTAAAAGGTTACACTGGTTTATAGAAAAAAATTACTCCTTAACAAATTCCCAGAGCGGTTTTCGCAAAAATAGGTCTACCTTAGACCACTTGATGGATCTTCAACAAGATATCCAGCACGCCTTCTCTAATAAACAAAATCTCTATGCAGTCTTCTTTGATCTCGAAAAAGCATACGATAGAGCATGGAGATATAAGATCCTTGATAGACTTTATACTATTGGCATTAGAGGACACCTAGCAAACTTCATTAAAAACTTCCTTGTAGACCGAACTTTTCAAGTCCGAGTAAACAATACATATTCCTCATTTCATAAAATAGAAAATGGAGTCCCTCAGGGATCTGTGCTTAGTACGACTTTATTTATTCTCCTGATCGACGAAATAAACTCAGTAATCCCTCCATCAATTTCCGTTCGACTTTTCGCCGATGATATTAATATATCTTTCAGATGCAACGATCCAACACTAGCCCAAACGATCTTACAGGAAACCCTCCTGAAAATAGAAACTTGGGCTAACAATAATGGTCTCGCTTTCTCCGAATCTAAAACTCACTGCATTAATTTCAGCAGAAAAACAAAACAGTTACCTCCTTTATCCCTTTACTTAAATGGTCGACCATTACAATTCAAAAAGTCGGTGAAGTTTCTTGGCCTCATCTTTGATGAGAAACTTACATGGACGCCACACATCCTATATCTTAAAAAGGACCTAATGAGCAGATTAAATATCTTGAAAATCCTGAAAAACCCTAAACATAATCCATCTAGAAAACTTCTTTTAAATATCTATAGAGCCTTCATTAGAAGCAAAGCCGAATATGGTGTTCCAGCTTTTATGTCGGCCAGTAATTCCGTATTATCAAATATAGAAACCATCCAGAACTCTGCTAAGGTTGCTACAGGAACAGCTGTCACACTATCCAGGATTCATTAAATGTTTCACTGATGGATCAAAAAATCCACACCATGTAGGCTACGCTTTCTCCATAGCAGACTCATACTTTAATTTTAAAATGCCCAATTTCTCATCAATATACTCAGCAGAACTCCTGGCAATACTACATTGTCTGAAGAAAATCCACAACCAGTCAACAATATCTCAAAATAAATTTATAATTCTGTCCGACTCCCTCTCATCAATCACATCACTCTCAAATCCATTTTCACAGCACCTTATTGTTTCACAAATCCTTCAGATTAACCATAGCCTACATACAAAAAATTACGAGATACTTTTTCTTTACATTCCGAGCCATATTGGTATTTCTGGAAATGAAATCATAGACCAATTGGCAAAGTCAGCAAATATTCCGACCCCTTTACCATCAGTGACACCTTCTGACTTAAAAAAGTATTTCAGAGCCATTTCCTTCGCAAATTGGCAAAAAATTTGGTCAGAAAATCCCGGTACCAAACTTCACCTCCACAAAAAATCTGTCCTCCCGTGGAGAAACTTAGACCAATTAAATCGACGAGAGGAAGTGGTAATTACGAGAGTTAGAATCGGTCACACCCTCGTAACCCACAAGCACCTATTTCAGGGTATCCGGGAAACCCCAACATGCCAATTTTGCCTCAACGACACCATTCGAATAAACCACCTATTATACCAATGCGTAGCCTTCCAGGAATGCCGATCATCTTATATATCTAGCCCCAACATCCCAGACGACCCAGATATTATCGATAAAATTCTGATTTTCCTACGAAGAACTCTCTTGTTCCCCGAAATCTAAATTCTTTAGTTTGGCGTAATAGCCCTGGCAGCTAAAAACGCCTTAAACACAAAAAAAAAAAAAAAAAAACTACTCCATGCTGGAAATTTTTTTTTCATAAAATAGAATGTTGAAATTATTGTAAGAAAAAAAATAGCCGTCTGCGTTAATTGTACGATTTTTAATGAATTTTTGAAATTCATGAATTCTTCATAAGAGTACATATATTATGAATTAACCATCACCTTTTCGTTAATTCGTAGAGTGGCCACCAGATGGCGACTTCTTTGATGTGAGTTGCCAATCAACCTAGGCAACTTATTTTTTTTCACCCTTCATGGAGTTCATTTGGTAACGATCTTTCCTTAGAATTAATAATTCCGGCCATCCCTGTGCCTAATGAGAAATATAAAAGTACAACGCACACCATTAAGTGTAGAACTGTTGAAAACAGTCATGACTTCATTTTTTCGAAAAAGAGAGAAATCGCTTCTATGGGAGGGGAGAGATTGGAAACCTATTTTATACACAATGTGTAACAAATTTAAATTTTCTCATAAAATGTTGTGTTTTTATAATTACCTATTAAAAATCACAGCTAAAAAAATTTCCCAATGTTAATAACTTTAATAGTCCTTGAATATATTTTTTTAAAATTTCAACAATATGAAGTAAACTTGAGGTCTTGATCTGTTAAATTGTTTGAAATCGCCATAGATGGAGTAATCATTTCGTTTTTGTTTTGAAATTATTTATGTAAAAGATTACATTATGAATGTATTCAGAGTGTTCTTCTTTGAAAGCTGAGGCTATAATGTACCTACTTACCTATGTGTGTTTCACCAGTTCTGTGAAAGACAAAATTATGTGAAAAATTGTCATCGTGTTGGGGTGGAGAGTATATTGGGCATGAATGGTGGAAGAGTAAAGTTTGAAGAATTTTGAATCTTTAAAAAAAAAATGAAATTTATTTTAACTTTCAAATTTTTGAATTGCATTTTGCCATGACAAATTTTCAATACGAATAAAAAAAAATGATTTTTCACATTCTGTGATTACAATAAATTTAAAATAAATTAAGCCTAAATGATAATTTTTTCCGAGTTTCCAAAAAAAAATCAAGTTATTATTTTCAAGTGGAAACTTATTCATATTTTTCAAACAAAAAATCGAAGTTTTATATTTGTGGATACATCGAAGTTACGATAAGAATGGCACTCTCCATACATTCGCAATTACCGCGCGAAAATGTCGTTCGCTATCGGGAATTTGGGTAATTGATATAGCTTTGTGTACAGATAAGTTGCGTAATTTTCTTTTACTGCAGTTGCGAAAACTATATTTCACGGTGATTTGTTCTGTTCGCAGATGGGGAAACATTATCATCGTACTTCTTTACTTATAAAAGCTTTCAGCCATAAATTTAGATTGGATTTAGAACTGAACACGTAAGTGGACATTTTAATTTATCATTATTTTTGCCTAGGAGCCGAACTAGTGATAAATATGTTATCGCTTTGGCGGGTATAAAGCTGTTTTAAATCGGCCTTGTTAATTTATTCGAAATGTAATTTGCCCTTCTTCTTAAAATGGTGATAATGAAAGTGTAACTTTCGACGCCAATGCTGTTCCCAAATGGCTGCGAATTTTTTATTCGTTCGAGCATCTTTATTTTGAAAGGCGAATCGTAATTTTGTAAATAATTTAGTTGGGAGCCTAATGGCGTGTACCCTCATTAGCATCAGTTGGTTGGCAATTTGAGTTTAAGCGGTGATACGACGGTGCTTATAATGATTCTTTTTGGCCTATTCGAAACGTTTCCATTTACTAAGCTTACCCTGAAGATATTTTCTTCGTTTGGGTATCCGTTGACAACGACGTATTAATTATTATTGAAAAATATGTGAGCTTAATCTATAAATAAATTAAATTTTAGTTAAGTACGTATAAAGTTGTTTCTTATGGTAATAAAGCAATGTAGAAAAAATTATTTTGTGGATATTTTTACATTGTAATTTTTCTCCTGAATCCAACTAAGCTACGGTTTTTAATATTCAAAGTAGAGTTTTTTTTTTTTTTACTCAAAAATTATATTATGTAGTGTGTTCTATTTCACGCACATTACCCGCAAATCACGAACAGAGCAATTCAAACTACATACATGCATGGTGGTCTGTTTGCTGAAAAATTCGAAGGGGCTGAGATATGCCAAATTTAAATAAAATGAATTTTATTTAAACAATGAAAATACATCATATTCTGCATTCTTATACTGTTTTTTTTTTTTTTTTTTTTTTTTGCCGTGTATAGCAGCTATGGCTATTTCATGGTTCATATGATATAAATTTTTGAAATTGAATAATTTTTACAGTTGAAATTTTTTTCAACTTGACATATCTCTATCCTTCAAATTTTTGAGCAGGCAAGCCACCATACGCGTATGTAACTTGAGTTGTTCTATTTGTAGTTCACCCGTGATACGTCAGGCCTATGGCTGATTATATTGCCTGTTTAAAATCAGTGATAAAAATAAAATTAATTTTTTCACCTTTTAATTTTCTATATCCATTCTTTTGAAGCAACAAATAAACGTATAATTTGTGTTTCATAAGGAATTTGCCTAGGTAATTAATTATTTTTAAAGTTGAAAAGCTATCGGTTTGATAGGCTAAAAAACGAGAAACGAATGTACTAAGGTGTAAATACTTGGTTTTGGCCACGCCTAAAACGCCTACGCAAGTAATTTATTACACTGTTTTAAAATTTTGATTACTGTTTCTTTCATAAAAAACAATGTTGCTACGGTGTTGTTGGAATTTGCTTTTAAAGAACATATATGAATAGAGAAAACTTTTCTCGGATGTCGAATTTACTTTGCGCGTGTAAAAGGGATATGTAGTTAATTTTAAAGGAAATATAATGTAGTGTATTATGAACCATGGGAAAGCTTTTATTGATTGTGGCATCACATATTTAGCTTTCAGTATAGTAATTTTATTAAAAAGTTAATAACATGCGATAATTCGATTAAATCTCTGGAGGTACATATTGCAATTACGAAGTATATTTTGAGCTCCATTATTAGAGTTTCTTCTTCTTGTTTGAATTATTGCGAATTTTCCAATTAATTTTCAGGCAATTACTAGCTCCGAATTTAATGCAAAAACACTATTTACCGCATGGTGCTGAGCAGGTTTCAAAACAGGTAAATATATTTGAATTTCTTACAGTTAATTCTTTTAGTTACATTTTAAATTTTATATTTTTCCGAATTTTTTATCTAGGATTTGATTAAATTTTTATATTTATGTATTTAATGATTATGGTATCAATATACATATTACGTAGATAGAGATTCTGCGAGGAACTTGGATTTTTAAGTTTCGAGTCACAAAAAAAAATAATGAATAATTGTGGGAATCTTTGTAAGCTCAGAAATAGCTTTTATCCTATTCCACTTCAAATTTTGGAATGATCAATCAGATTAGTCATTAGGAATCATTGTATTGTTGGATGACGTTAGTACGTTATTCAAAGGGTATATCATGTAATTTTGGAGTTTCAAAAACATTTTTCCGCAACGAAAGATAAGAAATTAAATTCTCATCGATTGGCAGTCCACGTGAAATTTGAATATGAAAAACATACGTATTTACCTATATAAGTTATTTGTATTTCGATTCGAATGACGAAATAATTCGATCTATGAAGAGGAAAAAAAAGCGATATAGCTGGAATGGTATATAAGAAATTAAAAACTACTTCGTAGCGTATTTACACCATCGATTTTGGAAGGAAGAAACTTTTATCCCAAGAAGCGTTTAACAGGTGCACGCGCGGTGAACTTGTTATCCGTCGTATTTGTACCGGTATTTCTTGGAAAGGAATGGAACGGTTTTCGGATGGAAAAGCTACCGGTGAAAATCGATTACGTAAATACGTACGAATACGAACATTTTTTCGCAATTATTTGTCACGCGTTCTCGCTTCTGTTAGTATTTATATGTATACCCGCGATTCGTATCGACATCGGACACGTTGAAGTCTGCTAAAAACTTTGAAGAGTGAACAAAAAATTCACTCGTAGGTTAAATTTTTCCCAAGGGTGTGCTGGCGAAAGGGAAAGAGCGTTTTAAACGTAAATAGTGAAATCTAGATTTTCGGGTTACGTGTCACCCCTTCTCCTCGTTCCTGTTTTGGTTAAACGTTGTGAGCGATGCGAATAAAATTCGAGCACGTTTCGTATTAAATAGGATTGGATACGCGGATACACGTTATTATTTTTTTAAGTATTTTTTTTACGGCAATTTGAATATTATTTTTGTTTTATTCGCATGTAAGGCAAAGCTTTGGGAATCGAGGATTTGCAAAAATATCTTTTTTATTTTTAACTTTGGATATGGTAACCCACCTATTCGAGGGTATTGATTTATCTCATTTCTGCATTCCGTAAACGTTTCAAAACGTGTTATAGCAATTTATACTTTCAAAAAAAAAATTATTTTCGAGGGAATTTCGCAAAAAGTTATTTTTATAGTTTTTTCTTCCTTTATTGCTATTAAATTGTTCAACTTGTTTTTTGCATTTTCAATAGTTGAAGGCCATTTTTACAGTAAATCGTAATGATCACTATAAGTTACTAGTAGTGGTCAGGTCACTGCACGTGCTTATAAGGAAAAACCACTACTGCCAAGTACTGGTAGTAATCGATACTTATATTAAACTGGAAATCCTGACTACCATTCAATTTTTCATTATCTAAGATGAAAAATGGTTCCCTAAGGATGCATTCAAGCCTTAAATTCACATTATAAGTGTAGGCTGCTCTCGAGTATGTTGGTGGAAGTGCGTGATTGCACTTCAACTACAGACAAATTAAACTCTTCCTTACATGGATTACTGCAACACATTTCATCTAAGAGAAGCAAAGTGCTATGTAGACTACTAGCAGAACACTAGTAATTTATTAATATCTTGAGTACTATTATACTACTAATGAAAACTATAATTGAAGAACGAAATAATAGTTACTTACTACTATAACTTACGTTTTATTCTTCAGTTTTTAATCAGGAGGAGCACTAGCAGTAACAAACTACTATTCTATTCAAGAACTAGTGTTTATTAGAATTGCTAGTAGTGGCAATGTAGTACTCTGTTCTCAAACTTGTAATCACGAACTATTAGTAGTAAGATATTGGTATTCTGCTAATGAACTATTAGTAGCTAGTGACAATTCACTTCTATTCATTTATATAACTACTAGTTTACTTGTAGTTATTAGTAGTTACTGGTGGTTATTTCTAATTACTAATAATGTTTTTTTTTTTTTTTTTTTGCCAAAAAAGCTTAATGCCTTCCATTTTTTTTTTAAATTTTGTTTTATGAAAATTCATATTACGATGAGTTTGTTCGAATGCGTTAACAAAATTAAGACTAGTCTTACGAAATAAAAATACAAATACAAAATGAATAATTTCATAAGATGGTTAGAAAAGCTTCTGATCATAAAAAGCAGAGAAAAAATGCCGGATATTCATTTTATTCATTTTTACTCGCTCAAAGAGAAATTATTCTTTCGTCAAAACAAGCAGATGAAGGAAATTACAAATAACCGAAGAAGCGGCCACGACCATTCCCAACGTATACAAAAATTTACATGAGCATCGACGGAACGTCGGGTGCGAGTAAATTATTTAAAACGTAGCCTATCAAATTGCCTACGCGGATTCGAAATTTTAATACGAGAAGTAGATAATATTTTTCAAGCTGTCATAGCTCGGTATTTTTTTCTTCGGGCAATTTTTAAACACTGCGTGGAGGCGGCTATATTATTCATCCATAGGTCTATTGTGGAAAAAAACGAAAAAAAAAGTGTTTAGCCGCGGTGAAAATAATCCGCAAACTTTCGAGATTAAATTTTATTCATAACCCGAACGACGGTAATTTTTATTTTAAAATTCAAATTGAAAAACAGTCCCTACACTCTAGGCCATAATCTAAACTATATAATAACGCTTTTATATTTTTTTGCATACACGTTTTACATCGATATTTTCCTTATATATAAAATGTTTAATACCTTCGCAAATATGATGGCGAGCGAAATTTATTTCCTTATGATGTTTAATTCGTGGTAAATTTTCACTCGGGAAGTGAAGTCTTTGAATGGTTTGACTTTTTAAGCGTCTTTTGACCTTTAATGAATTCTATTATTAAAGGTTCTTGTTGGACGTAATAAAATTTCATCTTTTAATATGCACCATAATATATGAAAATATGAAATTATGATCCTGGATGAAAAGAAAAATTAATGGTGTCTTTTTAATGGACATTTTTTTTATCGATTTCGTTCATTGGTAGTTCCAAAAGCGATAAATTGAAAAGGCAAAAATAAAAGGAAGAAAATTGTATGGAAAATACGTATGTTAATTTAGGGCAACGTTTTATTATAGCTCTTTAAATGAACTATAGCTTAACGTTTTGTTCTAAAGACGATAAATAAAATTATTCCCTATCAGGTAGTATAAATGTCGAAAAATTAGTTTATTTTCAGGACAAATGTAAAGAAAGCGAAAACGTTTTTGTGTAATGACAATGAAGTATCATCTTAATGTAGAAATCTGAAAATATTTTTTCGTGAAAAAATCACTTGATCAATTTTTTTTCTTGAAGAAAATTGCATACCTAATTTTATAACACATTTTGATTCAAAAAATCATTTAAAAAATACATCAGTTCCAACACATCTAATATCTAGCTTCAGAGGAATTATCAACAGAAAAGTAAAATATATTTATTAATTCTTCAGAAGTCTATTTGTACTGTCTTGTTCCGAGAGAGGTTTGTAATAATCGGTCATGTACTGAATACGCGAAGTACCAAATAAAATCTGTTAGGAGCGTTAGTTGAAGATTATCTTTTCTACCTTTTCTTTAAAAGTTATACCGTGCGTCCAAGTGATTCAGGTACAATCAGCGAAAAAATCTCTTTTCCAATTATTTAAAATTGATTTTTTCAAATGTAAAGAAATTATAATACAGTTGAAATGAATTTATCAGCCAAAATTCATTAAAAGAATTTTAAAATAATTTCTGATTTAAAAATTGTAGTTTAATTCTTATTATGTTATTGACAAACTGAGATTTTTGCGCTGATTGTACCCGAATCACTTGAATGCGCATGCACGGTACAAAGTATAACTTTGATGTGAAATACCAAATAAAATCTGCTGGGAGCGCTAGTTGAAGATAGTCTTTTCTACCATTTCTTTAAATAAATTGATTAGGATCAGCTTGTACGTGAGGTGTACTTTGATATACTAGCTTGTCCAAATCATAAGAAAATCAACATTTTGAAACTGTAGCCTTTACAGACCTCTTTTTTTCCTTTATTATGTTCTTTGTCTTCCCATAGTTTTATTAGTTTTTCTTTTAGTAAACTTATTAACCTAGGGTCTTCTTCATAGTTGCTTTATTATTCCTCTAATGGTTTACTTTTTCCACGTTTAGAGACCTTATATTTTTACCCAACTTGGATTTGAGATGAAAATTTCAAAAAAAAGTTGCTATAAAAAATATTTTATTCTTGATCTTTAGAGCTTCCCAGGGAGCAATCAAGGTATGTGGTGAGAGATATTGTTAATTTTCAAAAGATGGAATCAACAAAATATTTTTCAACACTATTCCCATAAACCAAAGAAAAATAATTAAGTTTTTATAATTTTCTAGACTTTCTCCATTACTCCTGCCCACCCACTACTCCCATCATTTACATTTTTTGGTCAGTAATACCATATTAGATACTCAACGTTTTGGAGCCAATCACATCTGTTTACCTGATTTGAATGATTAAATAAAAATTGTTGAAATTGGTCATTACTTTGGTATAAAAATATTTGTCGAGCCTTTATATCTCAGCTCCTTCAGCAATTAGAGTAGAAAAACTATTATAGTGTCACGTAAGTATCCCTATATGTGATATGAAGGAGGCTCATATTTGGGGGAAACATCCAGTACCCACTACCCATCACTGTAGACATAGTCCTCTCTTTTCTTTCATTCTCCGGCCTTATGTCATTATTTATTTACTCAATCACCTTGTCCTATCCTCTTGACGCTATAAATCAAACTGTTTGTTAGTTTTTGAAATTTAGTTTCTAGACATTTATTAAGAAAGTGAATGCTTAGAATGAAAACAAAAAATTATTATTTTAGGTAACTATTCAACGATCTGTCTCAAATTCCAGAGACGAGTAATTTTTGTTTATTTATATCCATTCGAATAATGTTAAGAAAGGTGGATAATAGGGCGGATTTAAAATTTCATTGAAATACGATTTTGATTTATGTCTTTTAATCTTGAAATATGATTTTTTTGGTGATGTAAAAGATTTATAGCTGGTTGAAATGTTCCAGCAAACTGAGAACATTTAGGTTGTTCTTTTATTCTTTTCCCTCTTTTTTGTCGCTCTATTGTAACGTGTTGAACACCGACATTTTCTATCTTGCTGGCCTTTAACCTTATAAGTGTAGTGTTGGTGCTATCAGATGAAGATTTACACGCGTTCTTTTTTAACGTTAGATTTTTCGACTTTCGCCTACGGCTTTGGGTTATTCAATTGTAAGGCTAGAAATGACATTTTAACATTCGGAGCCTTTAATGGGAATTAATTTTGCACGAATTGGAGAACGTTCGGGTGATTTTGTTATTAGCGCGAAATTTATTTTCGTAATGTTGTAATTACGCGTCGCCTTTGGGAGTGTATTGGAATATCTGCGCTGATTGGAAACTTATTCCGGAGTGTGTAGTGAATTACGTTATTACAGTTGGGGAGCTGTGTAGAGATTTTTTCCGTGAAACTATTATAGGGGTTCATTTAGGTAACTTCACCGATTCCGTGTGCTTAAAGGTGTTTGGAAGTTGGAGCGGTGTTTAGTTTAAATGTATAGGCGTACGCCCATTAGTTTACCGTACACTGGTACGTCGGATCAATTTAACCGCCTCTTTGTTTTGTTGGTATAGGCAATTCGTAAAGTCTTTGAACGATGGGAAACGTTCGTTAAATATTTTCGAAAGCTTAAAATCGTACGTTATGAAGCAATGTCGTGTTATTTTGTATGATTGAAAATTAATTTTTTGAGATATTTCAAATAGCTGGAAAATGGTAGAAGTTTTTTGGAAGGTGCTTGGTGAAGTGAGTGAGAGGTAAAATTGAAAAAATATTGTTTTACATAACATTGGACCTATGTTGGTATACTTTTAAAATATTAATAATTCGTAAAGGAAGCATTTTAAGAGATTTAAAATACTGAAAAAATTTTCAAATAAGTAGCTAAATAATTTTTGAAATTTTTATACTTTGAAAATATTACAAAATGCATTTAGCTTAAACAACTGGATGATGAAACAAAATTAATTTAATTTGATCATTATCAAAAAAAAAAAAAAAAAATGTAAGCAGCCATACTGCATTACAGGAGCTGAGTTTTTAATTGGAGCTTGTTCAGGTTTACAAATAACATTGCTAACCTTTTCATGTCTATAGGCCACACCCACCATGTCTAAGAACCCCAAATCTACCACTTCCGAAACCGTTTAAGAAGTTGAACTAAGAAAAAATTTAAATCAAGCAAATATGACCTAAAATTAAGTATCAAGCAATTATGACCTGAAATTAAGTAAATACGTCCACTGAAACGAAAAATTTATTTACATTTCGAACTTGTGTTTGGACAAACGAACGATGCAACATCACATGTTGTCCGGATAAGATGGAATATGTCCGCATAATAGGGTCATCCGAATAATAAGAGTTCATTTCTGACTGTCCGGATAATTTGGAAATCGGGATAATTGAGGTCCGGATAATCGAGGTGGTACTGTATTTTCAAATTTTTAAGATCCGCCATTTTGGATCCATTTTCACCCAAATTGAAAAGGTCTAACTCTGGTCATCAACTAACCCCACACACGAATGTGGAAGAACATTCGAGAAATTTCCTGCAGCAATTTCCCCTCCAAAAGCCGTTTTTTGCTTTAACTCCCCTTCAAATACACTTGAGGAGCTAAAATTAGGATAAGTTAGTCACATGGGCTCCTTTTATCGTAGGAATATCGCAATAAAAAATTTTCATCATCTCGTGTACCCATACCACATTTTGAGCTCAATAACCCCTCCTTCTCTCCTCCAACATTATGTATGGAGGCGAATTGGGGATATAGTATACTTCTTATCCCCAATAATCATATGACTTAACAATAATTGCATTCTTACTAATTTGAGGCTCGTCAAGTCCTACTCAAATTTTGATAATCCGCCATTTTAGATCCGTTTTGACTCAAGAAGACATATTCTGGTCACCAACCAACCTCACACACAAAATTTTACCTTTCGAGGTTGATTTGATGAGGACATGTGAAAAATTAAAGAAATTTCATAACTCAAAACTTTCTCAAAAACCCCTTTTTTGCTTTAATTCCTCTCCTAATTCATTTGGGAAACTCAGTTTTGGATATGTTAATGTCCGTGACCCACACTTTCATATGAAATCAAAAACAAAAAATCTCAGCAGTTTTCCCTTTCTCCAGCTCTTCCGATATGCAATGATTTTAAGACCCCACTCTCCCCCTACTCTTCTCAAATCAGGTATAGGCTGTTATAGCTATTGTTTTCAAGTTGAAAACTCCGCTAAAAAATAGTACTCCAACTTCTGTATGTTTTGTACCTTCAGCAATAAGGTAGGCAAACTAGTGTACACGAGTGTCACATGAATAGCTCAAAATGTTGTATGAAGGAGTTCTTATAAAGGTAAAACACCCTATATGTTGTGTATCGAAATCATCTTAGTAATATTTATTACTAACGAAACGTCAAAATTATTTTTTTGCACTTTTATTTTATTTCTTGTTTAACGTCTTCCTTTTTTCTCAGTGTCTTCTAATATCTAAAAGAGAAACGATAGATAAACAATACGTAAGTACATATTTTTTGCGGAAATTCGAAGTAGATAAATAAATTTTTTCATAGATCTGCTGCCTTGTATCTGTCTTTCGTATGCAAGATAAATTATTAATGTACTATAACTCGAATGATTTTAGTGAAAATCACTTTACTGGCATATGTCAGATGGTAAGAATAAAAAGTAATGAGAAAAATCAGTGGAAAATTGTTAAAGGTTAATTTATTATGGAACTATTTTTTTGTAACCGTTATTATTGAACAAGAAATTGCAAACAACTGGTTTTTGGAGTTTAGACTCTTTCATAGAAATACCAAATGTCGAAGGTATTCGTGAGGACTTATTATGTCGTTTGTAGAAGCAAGTAATAACGTTAATCAGATCTGTATAATAATTACGCATATGCCAAACTGACTCGGGACATGTTTATGCCAAGAATATGAATTAATTTGAAAAATACTTTTGGGTTTTACCCTCCTTTCTTTCAAGCAGTATCTCTGAAAAAAATAACTTATCAGAAGAAAACCTTTCTAAATGTGTTTTTAGAGTACTTAATTTTGTTACATGAGGAAAAGCTTGTTCTGTTATTCTACACCAGAGCTCATCGCGTCGCTTACTACATAGTTTCTGTTTCTTTCTTCAATTTATAATATCTTCGACAACATATTCGAAGTTATAAAAAATATGATAATTAATCGATTATAAAAACATAGGAAAGTCTCCCCTTCGGTACTGGAGCTTTAATGGGTTTTCTTTATTACGATTTAATTTGATAATAAGAAGGGAATTAGAACGATAAATTTAGCGACCATCGATAAAGCTCGTTTGCAACGTTTTCTTGATTCAGTTATACTCGGTGGTAATAGTTGCAAATCTTTTTCTTAAAACTAACTGCTTGGCGGATATTAATGGCCTCGGGAGTTAATATGAAAAATTGTTCCCATGTGGTATACGAGCGTCTGCAACTTTCGGTACATAAGTCTAGTCACGTGTGTCTGGTTGCTTGGCAGAATTTAGTGCGTAAAGGCTTTCCGTCTAGCTGAAAATTTAACGCGATGGTGTTTTATTTACTTAATTTATCAAACAGCTACTATTATGGCGGAGATCGATTATCGCTGGGATTTTAACGAAATATCGTTTTAAGTATTTTTTCAACGTACGTGCTTTAGAGTTATCTTTCGACGGCCACTTATATTACGAAAACGTGGAGGTGGATTTTTTGATTTATAAATTTTTTGGCGGCGTAAGTTTGCGAAAAAATCCAGATTTAAAAAATAAAATGTAAGAGGATTCAATTTATTCTTCTGTGAGTACCGAAGGTGGTTGGAAAAGTTATTAATTGCACATATCGTGAAAAGTAAATTTTACTCGAATAAAATGGCAAAATTTTATGGTATCATGTTTTATTCATGTTCGATCTGCATTTACCTACCATGAAGCATTTATGGAAAACATTGAATTATTTATTTTGAAATATTTTTCATTATGATAATACGTTAATGTGGAAAATGCGGAAAAATTTCTCGTGAAATTCGTTAATTTCATTTTAAAGGAAAGAAAAAAATTAAATTTCTCTCCTTATAATGCCAAAGTGAATTTAAAAAAAGCAAAGTTTCGATCGTCGAAAACAAGACAATATTATTGTCCTTGAAGATATAAAAAAAAAAAAAACTAGTACACGCATAAACTTGTTTAAAATCTTCAGATCTCTCCACTTCATTATTATACGCGGAAATGCAGCTAATATCGAATGAAACTGAGACGCTTTATTTTTCAAGTGGAACGCCCTTAAATTGTTAAAACTAAAAGGAACAATAACAGAGATAAAACTTGCCACGCAAAAAAACGTTTTCGAGTATAGGCTTTCTAAATAATTTTTTAATTTTATTTATATATTTTTTTCCAACCACGCTCAAGCATTATTTGGAAGTGGGAATTTTCCATCCATTTGTTCGGCTTTTGTGGGATTCTTTTCGCTTGAAGAGAAGTAAAAATAAAAAAAACTGTAAGCAGCCATGTTGCATTACTGGAGCTGAGTGTTTAATTGGGATATGTTCAGACTTGTTGGTAATGTTGACTGCTTTAACGTTTATACCAACTACCAGCATGAAGACTAGTAACCCTTACGTTTTGCCAATAAATTTCTAAAGAATTGTAATCTAGGGTATTGTGATACTTCCTGTCCATAGGAATCATATGAGATTATACTTATTGAATTTACATTATTTAAGACCACTCAAATGTTACTAAAGTCTTGGTTTACCGAAATTTAGTATTCTTTTTCGCATAAAATTGATGGATCACATTCACCTTCAAAATTTGCTCTTTTTTAGCATACTTGGATAAGAGATATGGAAGATTCAAAAAATTGACCTAATTTCCCTCTCCAAAAGCCAGGAAGTGAAAAGGTCATAGGTAAATAAGAATAATAAATTTGCCTTTAAGCAATTCCAGGCTAATACTATACTTATGTGATATATGTGGATGATAAACATCTCTGAACACAGCTTCGAAAACCCAATCGATCTGTTTTTGTGGGCCGTTAATTCAATAGTTGGAGACGAATTTTTATGCAAATTCAGCTTTTGATCGAACAACTATGTAGCTAAAGCACCATTGCTTCCTTACTTCGTAAATCAATATGAAATCGCTTCAAATTTCCCTAGCCCTTTCACGGATTTCACCGTCTTTTTTTAAAACATTGTCACTCTATCACCTCATTTTTAGGTGTAAATAAGTCAAGAATTTTTGTTCCGTTTCTAGAGAAAATGAGGTAGGTCATACAGGATGCTGTTTGTATATTTTTGTGTAGAAAACGAGTTTTAGGTCCTAAAGTAGTTTGAAATGAGTTACTTATATGGGTCCGTTTGTGAATCTGATTTCATATTTACGTTTAAAGGATTTTATGTCTGCGAAAATGACTCTAAAATCATCATGCTACCTATACTAGGTTCCTATAACCTACGCTAGAATGAGTCGAACCTCGGTTCTTTTCAGAAATTGAAAATGGGTTAGTCACAATAGTTGTTAAATGATTTCAAAAAGACGTCTTAAAAATTTCAGTTTCCAAACTCCATTTTTAGATCATCCAAAATGAAATCAATATGTTTTAAAAAATTTGAATTCTCAAAAAAAAAAAAACGAATTTTGGAGCAATAAAAATTTTTTACCCTCCAAGTCATATCGTGGAAAGATTGAAAAAAATTTTAGCCCACAATTTTTCTTAAGATTTGCAACGCTTAAGTTATCTTAAAAATTTTTCCAGAAAGTACCAATTTTGGTAATTTTCAAAAATGAACGACGAGTGGGTAATTTATTGGTCATGTGAACAATATGGGCTTAATTTAACCTTTTTCGAACTTGAGAGGAAACATATGCCCAATTTTTATTTCTCAGGGCTTTCTGAAGTCTGAGTTTTTTGATGCTAAAGCATCTATACGAAATTATTTTGAAGCAAGAATGTGATGTTTTGGGAAGCATTATGAGGTATCGAACGTATTTTCCCTCTTGAATCCAAAACAGCCTAAATTAGGCCTATAAGGCGCACACAACCAATAAATTACCCATTTGTCGTTCATTTTTTAAAATAACCAATATTAGTGCTTTTTGAAAAAAAATTCAAAATGACCTAAACCTCGTGAATTTAAAAAAAAATGGCAGCTAAGATTTTTTTTCAGTCTTTGTACCACAAAATATGACTTAGGAAGATAAAAAATTTTCAATTGCTCAAAAATTGATTTTTTTGAAAGTTTCAAATTTTTAAAAACCATATTGATTACATTTTGGGTAGTCTAAAACTATAGATCAAACTTATGTTCTATTTAAATTGTAATTCGTGTAAAAATTGTCTCAGAAAGGCGAATTTTTAACCGAGTTTTTAACTTAATAACAATAGCTATTACACCCTACCTGATTTATGAAGGGAGAGATCATCAAATCTTTTCGTTTTTACTCTTTGTACTCAACTATTTATGTATTCGGTCAAATCTAAAATTCTGGGTTTCATAAAAAAAAGAAAAAATTGCATAAATAAAGTTGAGGTTTTTACATCGATTTGGTGAGGAGATATGAAGGATTCAAGAAATAACATGATTTAAAATTTTTGTGAAATGTATTTTTTTGCTCTAACTCTCCTACAAATACAGTTGGAAAGCTGAAATTTGTATATGTTGGTGACCGTGATTCACTCTTTCGTATGAAATAAAAAATGAAAATTTTGAGCCATTTGCTCTTTCTCCAGCCTCCCTCAAAATTTGCTTCCATGTTCATTGCTCAGTTAGGAAGTTGAAATCTAGGTATGTTTGTATGCTTATTTCTTTCTGTTATATGACACTGAGATGAAACATTTTTCAAGTTGACCAGTCTAGAATTCTCCAAGGAGGAGGGAGAGTCAAATAAAAAAATGTTTACATAATATTGTTTTTACAATTTTTTTTACTCGCCTATTTACTTACATAGTTAGTTGAGATGAATGTGGTAGGAAAATTGAAAATAATGTAGGGGTTCTTAATTTTTTATTCAATTATTTTTCTTTAAAATATAAATTATTTTAATTTTTATATAAATTCTTTCATTAATTAAGCAATCAAAATATCAACGAATGTTGAATCATTAAATTTCTTCGAATCGAATGATAGGTATCTTAATATACAAAATTCCATAGACACAAATATGACGATGTATCATCATTTATGTTAGCTGTTGACAAAGATATCCGTTTATAGTTGACAGTTCTATTCCTTGCAAATCAAAAAAAAAAAAAAAAAAAACTCTGGCCAAGGAGACATGTCCCCCTCCCTCCCCTCCTTGGTTACACCACTGAAGCTGGCTGTCATTTCGAGTCGAATAAAAAATTTTAAAAGACTACCTCTAGTAGATAAATTTTCTGAGCGATTTTCATCTCCACACCTACTCCTCCATGCTATGAAGTGGAGTGAAACATATAAATGCATAATGTATAAGAAAAAATTGGATAGACGAAAGTTAGTTCCAAGTGCTGATCAAAAAATCAAAAACAAAAAATTTGGAAAACACTTCTTCGAACTCTCCCACTGGAATAAGATATTAGGCTGCAATAGCTATCGTTTTTATTAAAACCTCTGCTAAAAATTTAATCCGACTGGTAGAAATGAAAATAAAGTTTTTATGTAAAGTGTTACCACCTGAGCCAGTTTGGACCTAAAATAATTAAGCTTTTTAATAGATTACCTCATGTTGATCCATTAACACCACCTGCACGAAACACCGGCGGCGGTCGTAGACGTTATGGGATTTTCGTCTGGAGCAAAAAAAAAGCCTCCGAGTTCTCAAGTTAATCTTGTTATCCGCTTCAAGTATGAGGTACCATACTATAGTTTCGTTTCATTACGCGTATAAGTTTAGGAAGTACCGGTATAGGAAATGAAGGCATTCTACGAGTGAGGATTTTCCCTCGGTGTAGTTTCATTTAAAATTTTTTTGGTAATCGTAACGAAACAGTTGGTTCATAAAAGCTTCCGAAGGCTACCTACGGAGATGATTTGGGCTAATAATTGCGTCTGTTTTGAAAAAAAAATGGAGAATTCAAAGAGTACTTTTTTACAGGAGATCGAGCACTGCTACTATCACGGAACAGTGAAGGATATTCCAGGCGCTACAGCGGCATTTCACACCTGTAACGGTATCTCAGGAGTTATCCACATTGGAAATGAAACTTTCGTTATTCATCCGTTTTACGGAGGCGACCTAGCCGTAAGTTTTAATTCACTTCTGTATTGTATTAGCGCTGTTGTTCGTTTTTCACGGCGCCTTTTTTTGACACGAATTTAATTATAGTGCTCGAAATGTATGCGAGTTTAGGTTATAATTTATACGTTTTTTTCGTCGCGTAACGCTTGGTATGCGTTCGTGTTTAAATTTATTATCAAAATGGAATGCTTGGGGATTTTAATGAACGGCTGGGCTAGGATTTAGCATAAGTTGATTGTTTGTTTGATTTCAATTGGCCAGATTTCGAAGAGTCGAATAAATTGGCCTTACGGGCGCGTTGTTTGTATGAGAATAGGTTTGAAGAATAACCGAATAATCCGACGAGTGTATTTCATATTTTCGGCGATGGGTGAATTTTGGCTCTCGATGATAATGTGGCGTGTAGCGCTTTGCTGTCTATGTTTGCGCGTTGAGAATATGACAGCAGTTGTAAATACGTATGCGTAGCTTTCGTCGGGTCGTTGTTTCGCTTAATACCTGGTACGTTGTTAATTACATATAGCGAGTAAACCTTGGGGTATGAAAATTCTCTGCTATTTCGTACAGGGTAATGAAATTAACGCAATACGTCTATTAACGACTGAACAAAAACCAACAGCTTCCAACATTCAATTAGCTTTGTCTGCGCGCTGTATACTGTAAATACGTAGGTAAGCCAATTCCGCCCCGAGTATACCAATATGAAACGAATTTATGGAAAATGGAGTAATACGCGCGCCTTCATTTCTGGATTTACGAAAATAATCAGCAACGTAGTCAAGTTCTCTTATAACGAAATACAAGATTGACCAGTTTATTCAGGCTGCAAAAGAGAATGGAAATCGAAATCTATTATGCTGTAGTTGTAGAAGTGCCAATGAATGAAAAATATATATGTATTGGCAAAATTTTACATTTGTTCTTATACGAAAAGGTTTAGTGTCCTTGAATGATCTTCCTAATGAAACCTCGAGAATAAATTGAGCTATATAAATTTCTTTTTATTTTAATTTTTTTTTTTAAATTACTTACTTACTTTATTTTTATCCATTTACGTGCCTTATACTGCAACTAAGGCCAGAGGCACGGATGGATAATTTTTAGATTTCGAAAAGGAGTTTGTTAGATTTTAGAAAATTTAAGAGATTTGTAATTGTGGTTTGGTTATTGCTAAGTAGGGATTGTATGGTAGGTGGAAGGTTAAATTGTAAGCGTTGATTTTTATAAGTTGGACAGTCTACGAGAAGGTGGTGAACTGTTAATGGGATGGAGCAAGTTTGACAGAGGGGTGGTGGGGATTTTGTACTGTTTTAGACTAGTATGTAAGATTTCTTTTTTTTTTAATTTGTGTTAGGATAATGCTTTGAAAATTGGTTAATGATTTTTTTTATTTTATTTACCAAATTTCTTCTGATATTAAAATATTCTATAAAAGAAATTTCTCAATAGAACTTTCAATAATTGTTCTTTCTTGCATAAAAATTGTTCTATTGCGCTCCCTACATCTTACCACTTTGAATTCGATTTTGAAGATTTCTGTAGGGCAGTCAGCCTTTCATGAATGACTTAATTAAAAATTTTTCATCTTTTTTATGAGTCAGAGTACCAGAGTTGGTGGTAAGCTTTTGTCGAATTTTTACACAAAGGGAAATTTTATATTGATTAATAGGAAAGATTTGCAGTTTGTTATAATTTTTTTGAAAATTAAGGCCGCTTGGAAAAAGTGATCATCCAAAAATTTTGTAAGGCATGAAATTTTCTTTCGAATATTAGTTTTTTGGTGATAATGATAATCATAGCAATTGACAATTCTTCCAAAAATCAATTTTTGAATTTTTTTGAAAATGTAATTTTAAAAATTTGTTGAAAAAGTTTATAAATTCTGTGAAAAATATATTTTAGAGATGTTTTACTGAATATAGTTCAAAAATTTTATGATGATGAGATTGTTGTCATGCAGTTTTAATTTTTTAGAAATCAGTAATTTATTATGATTTTATATGAAAAAAAAAAAATTCTGTGCATTAGTCCAAAAAATTTTTTTTTTGATTCGACGGAAACTAGGGAAAATGGTCTTTTGTGATGTTGTTGACTTGTAAAAAGTGTTATTAAAAATTTGGAATTTTTTGTGGAATTGAGATCTAATAATTTAATATTATATTTAATGTGGGAAAAATTTCAATTTTTATTTTTATTTCTTTCTATTTTCATCGGAAAAACTGAAAAATTCAGGTAGTATGCTACTTCATAGAATTTTATTTTTTGGCCTCTGAGACCCGAACGTATTATGAAGCAGAACTTCAAAATCGCTTCAGTGTTGGTTTTGATTTCGTTGAGGTTCTGGTTTTTGAAAATAAAACTATTTTGGTTTTGTTGAGGTTCCAGTTTTTAAAAATGAAACGGTTTCGGTTTCGTTCAAGTTCTAGTAACCATTTTGTTTTCATTGAGGTCCTGGTTTTTGAAAATGAAGCTGTTTTGGTTTCGTTTTGGTTTTTGAAAATGAAACAGTTTTGGTTTCGTTGAGATTGTGATTTTTGAAAATAAACTGTTTCGGTTTCGTTGTTGAAAGCACAAAACTATTTTCACTCAATGCTTTCGCTTTATCATAAGCGATAAATTCAAAGCTAGTTTTACGGCAGAAGTGCTGGTTTGGACGCGTCCATAGTGGCAAATTCGTTTCTCTTTTACGTGATAACGACTTGGAGGGAAATGCAGCAATGGAGAAAGAGGAGGTACTGTCCAAGCGCCAAAATTTTCGTGCTACCAGCGGTAACCTCGTTTTTGAGAAAACCTAATTTTATCGCTGATAGACGATTCGAAGAAATTGTTATCATACGACTCTTTTCAGATCATATGAATATAAGCCATCAACACCTTGTAGTGGTATTAGAGAATTCCCTACATGCTCTTTTTCCACTTAATTCTGAATTAAAGTCTCGTATTTCTTCTATGAGTGACCTTCATTCCATTCTGTTTATATTTCATACCACGTCAGTCTTTCTCCACAAATACCATCCCACTGAAATGAAAAAATCATCGATTTCATCAAATTCTGCCAACTCTTTTCGCAAATTTAAACCACCTCGAGGCTCGAACCTAATATCATAATGATTTACGCAATTAAAGAAACCAAATATAACAAGGTAATAGAGAGAAAAATCACCCCGACCCAGTAGCGTAGCTAAATTTGCATATGTTAGTATCCTCGACTTACTTTTGAATATGAGATCACAAATAGTAATGTTGAGCTATTTTTTCTTCCATTATCACTTCCTGACTTTATGTGAACTGACATTTCGACATAAACCAAAAAAATCAAGGGCGTTACGTTTAGGTGAAGAAGGGGGGGGGGGGGATTGCATACTGAAAAGTTAAACATACTAGGAATATTGGGTATTTGATTACAAAACGGTTAAAATGCAAAGATTTGAAAACCCCTTTTTCTTGAACTCTTCTTCTTAAATCAGGTAGGCTGTAATAGCTATCACTTTTAATTAAAAACTTTACTATGGAATGTATGATGAAAATTCTCCATTTCTTTAAAATTTTCATCAGTATAACATGAAAAGAAAGTTTCAGAGAAGAGTCAAAAATCACTCTGCCTTTGGATTGAGTTATAATAACTCTCAGCCGCACTGATATAGTCAATATGTGCATAAAACTTTTTTTTCAAGGTAATAAAAGGTTGCTAAAAACGATTCATATTTTTACTCTTTTTTCTTGTACCGGTTGAAATAATTTATGCAAAAAAATTCACGATCGATAATTTCTGTAATAAGTTTACTATCGTAGAATTTTTTAATTGAACGGGATTTTTTGGCGCTGTAACACTTCTGAAAGGCATCGGTGATGATATTTTTGAAGGGTATAAAATGTATGAATATTTGTACGTAAAAAAAGCCTCTATGCGATTGTAAATTGGCGTAAACGTGACAATTTATTACTTTTTTAGCTTAGCGCCGACGACCACGCCTTTACCATTTTATTTGCAGACAGAGAGAATACTGATGCGCGAATAAAAAAAGCTTTCGAACGCAAACAATTCGTTAACAAACTATTATTGAAAAAGTTGGAAAATATAAAAGTATTGGTACACCGTAGGATGGAGTAATTGTGTTTTAAATGGTAAAAAGCGATTTTTCAACGAATACGTAGATAAGTACATGACATTAAAAGGGTTCAAACGAATAAATAATGCGGATAATTAAATTTATTCTCCAACCAAGTTGTACTACAACATGTCAATTGGAGAACTTGGAAGCTTCCCTCAGTTGATATATTTTTTCAAATTAATTTCAGTTTAATTGGTCATCCGTTTCGGCGATGATTTATTAATTCGCTATGTATGTCGGTCGAATCACACGCCTCGGACTGCGGTTTTTGCGGTTTTTACTCGGTGCAGAAATCGTACCGATGTAAAACCTAAAACGATTTCGATTAAAAATAACGCGCGCACGATTTGTTTGGAATTAGATTAAAACGTGATGAATTCGTCGTGTCGAACGAAACCTTCTCCCCTCGTCGTACGTTTCGCAACTCAAACGAAAATCAATTTCGGGCGCTGAAATATGTTGAATGGAAGAGCGCTTGGCTCGGCTTCGTTAACAAAGAATTTACGCAGAGGAGTGGTATTAACGTACGTCTACAATGACGTCGATACCGCGACTTAGATCAAATCATCGAAAGTTGGTGATTCGTAGAATAAATGAATTCACGCGATATAGCCAGATTTTATAACTTCGCAACTTCAACTGCAACGAACTGCGAAAAAAGTATTTTGCTCGATAAAACGGTATTTGAAAAAAAACCGCATCATGCTAAGCCGACGCCGCGTCGTAATGAAGTGCGCTACATTTACCGCGTACGATTTTGATGTGTTTGGAAATCGGTTCGGTAGTTTCAACCTTTTGTAAATGGTCAGTTTTTCCGACTTACTCCGGAACTTAATGCGTTACCATTACGCTGCGGAGGAAGGAAAACTATTTCAACAAATGTTACTAAAATAGTTCGTAAACGAAGCCAACGAAGATACGTTTTATTACGATACATTTACCTGCAGCTATTACCCGATTTGCGTTATATTTGTGGGTTTACTAGTGGCACTATATCGATCAAACGAATAGAGTGTGGATTATCATTTTGATCGATAGGGTTGTAAGTTGTAACATCAAATGTTAGTTTATCACAGGCATTCTGCGCTATACTGTTTTCTCTATTTTGAAAAGCCAGGTTGAAAATCGAAATCGAGGTAATGAATTTTTTTCATGTGAATGTGAAAAAAAAAAGGGAAGCAGCCATGCTGCATTACTGCTGGAACTGAGTTTTCATTTGGGCTTTTACAGGTTTGCAAATAACGTTGTGAACTCCTTCATGTCTACAGGCCACACCCAGTACCAAGTCCGAAAACTCCTACCTCATCACTTACATAACCACTTAAGAAGTTGAATTTTGTATATGTAGTATTTCTTGCCTGTTATAATCATATGAGCCTATATTTTTTAAAATTTTAGCGTTGCGAAGCTCCTCAAATTATTCTTAAATTTTGATGATCCGCCATTTTGTAATGATTTTGATGCAAGTTCAAGACAGGGGCGTAACGAGGACATTTTTCAGGGGGCGGAGAAAACCAAAAATTGCCATCTAATACCGTAAAATTTTATCAACTGTTGACCTTTTTTTTTTTTTTTTTTTTTTTTTTGCTTTTTAGTCATCAAAAAATTTAAAAATAGGAAAATAGGTGTAATAATACCACGCAAGTGGTCAAGTTTACCAATTTTACACTAAAACTCCAAATTCACCGACTTTCCAAAAGCCAAGGGGGCTGCGTCCCTAATTGTGCGCTATACATGATATAAGTTGGCATCAGTTCGAATTTATTCGAGTTCTTATTTTTCCAAAAGAAATTCAAGTTCCCAATTTTAGCGTTGAACAATTATAAATTTCCCAACTTTTCAAAACACCTGGGGGGTGAAGCTCCCCCCCATCCCCCCCTTAGTTACGCCCCTGGTTCAAGAGATCATATTCTGGTCATCAGTTAATCCTACATACGAAGTTTGACCTTTCTAGGTCGATTTGGTGAGGAGATAATTGAAGATTCGTGAAATTTCTTATATAATGGTTTCCCCTTCAAAACCCTTTTTTTGCTTAACTCTCCTCCAAATTCACTTACAAAACTAAAATGAGAACTGTAATTTAGGCTCATTTCATTATACGGCACCACATAAAAAAATTTCGACCTCTTGTGTACCCTCCCCACCCCACATTTTGATGTTGATAACTCCTCCTACCTTTCAACATTATATGTGAAAATTAATTTTGGATATGGTATACGACTCATCCCCATAACCATATGAGTCGATATTAATCACACCTTGAATCATTTGATTCTCTTCCACCTCTCCTTAAATTTTAACAATCCGACATTTTGGATTCATTTTAATCCATATTTAAAGAGGCAAATTCTGGTGCCAATCTAACCCGCCACACAGAGTTTGATCTTTGTACATTGAGTTGATGAGAAGATATGGAAAACCAAGAAGTTTGATATGTCCAAACTTTCTCAGAAAAGCCTTTCTTTGCTCAAATTCCACACCAGATGCATTTAAAAAGATGAAATTTGATTTGTTTGGAGTCTTTTGTCTCTCCCCAGCCCTAATGAAAATTTGAGAAATCTTTCATTTTGAGGTGCATCGAAAAAAAGCACCTTATTTCCAAAAAGAGTCTCTTACCTCATTTTAGTAAATTTCATACATAACAACAGTCGGCGGTACGTGTGGGGGCGAATATATACACCAAAAATTATTCCCTTAGATTTAGACTAAGTGTCTTAAAGTAGAAGAACAAGTTTCTGTTTTGTGCACAAGTTTGCTTCAGGTATGACATATGTAGTAAATTTAGGCTTTTTTACAGGAGTAATTCTCAAAAAAAAAAAGTTTTTTCAAATGGATGCCTGCTTAAAAAAAAAAAAAAATTCTACTAATAGCAAATTAAAAATCAGTTTTGATAGGTGATGAGCACAAACCACAGGAAAAGTCGAAACTTTCAGAAAAGAGGATTTTTTCTATATTTTCTTAAGAATTCATCTTATGTTTGGAACAATTTAATATAATTAGGTGATTTATTCTGAATAATAATTATTTCTTACTATAGTGAAAAGAAAGGAAAAAGAAACTGAAGTTAGGAAGCTTAGAAGAGCAGAGGTTTATGAAATAATCGTTCAATCCTAGCTCTACTATCCACATTAACCAACGAAAATATCTTACACTCTTACGAGATATACGCGTTGTCATTAAAACATTAAAGATCCGTGTCCGCCGGGCCACTACGAAAGCTCGTTAATGCGTCCACTTTTAACGCTTAGGTGAAGTTGCCCTCTCAACGGTGAAATAGCTAAATGAACGGGCTTTTTAATGAACAATATTTATGGCGGCCCTCACGAATATTTGGCTGCATGAAAAATTTTCAGGGCTGTAATATATAAAAAGAACTACTATTTAGTTTCTGTTATTGTAATTGTTTTGTCAAAATATTTCCATCTCGACCCAAACTGTAATTGGTTTTTGGTTCGATATTATAATACTCGGTAAACGAATTCTAGCTCAGAACTGTAATAATATCATTGTAATTTTTTTGCAAAAATGTGTAAAGTTGTAGGACTTTTTTTTGCTCGAGAGAATGTAAGTTGAAAAAGTTGCGTGAAAATTTTCTTAAAAAGCGTAGAACTGCAAATTATGCATAATCTAATTTGTTTTCATTTGAAAACGTATAGGTAATTTCTAGTGACTACGAGGAAGTCGTGAAATAGGTTTTCTCCTAAGGTTTGCATTGAAAATAAAGTTATGGAAGTTTATTGATTGTGAACTTTTGGCCGATGAGTTTTACGGTTGAAGTTGAAAATGCTTACTTCTATTATACGATATAGAAGGCGAAGTTAAAAGCTGGTTTTAGATTTGGTAGCTCTATTGTCGCGAAGCGATATGAAATCGTTTACGAGCTTCGAGTTGTGAAAGGCAGGCAAGTAGGTGTTGAACTGGTGGGAATTTTTTCGATGTACGCGAAGTGCGCGATATACATAGAAGGATGAATGCTGGTTGACGCTTAACCACTACGTGACTAATAACGTTGACCCTTTCGCCACACGCGTAAATACAGGTGTTATAGTTTCTCACGGATTAGCGGCTTAATTTAATTAATTACTCATTAATCATATGTAGAATGTAAAAATATCGAGGAAAGAAAGATAGTCAGGTTGGATGCGGCGCGGACTTCTCGCAGCCTTATCGAGCGAAAATACGCGCCCACGAATATCCCGTGAACGAGAACGGAGAAATTTTCGTCGCGGCAAAAATTAATAATATTTCGAAGGTGAAAATCGTTATGGAAATGATTACACGTGTCTTTGTTAGGAAGGTTGCTTTCGTATTCATTTTCGGGGTTTATCTGTCAGCCTGTTTTCGTTTTGAAACGCGCGCGTCTCGGCATCGAAATATAATTGAGCAAACCGTTATAATATTTTCGTATAATCTCAATTGTGGAGTTCCGAATGAAGTGTTGCACGGGAAGTAGGTATTCGTTTGACAAGCAACTTTATTTTATAATTGAAAGTAAGTTTTGGCTTTGAATAACGATAAATTATGCGAATATCCGAAAGTTTAATAACGTCAAAATTATTACGTTTGCATGGGTAAACCGTTAACTTACTCGATCGCCTTTGAAGTGCCTCCAGAAGTCGATAAGTTGATTTATGCTTCGATAATTATTTCATTTCATGCGCGGTCAACGAATTCGCAAGGTTTGACGCACTAATTTCAATTTTCCAAACGAGCTTTTTCCTTTCAAGTGGACAATTTATACTATTCGAAACTTTTTGCCGGATGGTCAGAAATTTTCTGCATCTTTCGAATATACTGGAGGAATGGCCGTGTTACGTTATTATAATTTTTTTTTTTTTCGAATCCTGCAGGAAATTCGAAGATGCGTAAATATCCCAAATTTCGTTACGCTAATAATTTAATACGACCCTGCATAACATAAATTAGTCGTTGTGTGCCGCCTAAACGTGAAATAGCGACGTTTCTGTATAGTAGTGATAGTAGCAAAAAAAAGGGGTTGATGTAAAGCTTCTACATTGCATCCAACACAGGAATAAACTTTATACCGTAAAGCCTGCTCCACTTTCAGCGCTATGTTGTTAATATTATTTTTCTAAATGTACTGAGGAAAGGAATTCGAAATTATTGTATGTTGAAAGTGTTCAATTTAAAGACTCTATCTTTTCAATATTCAGAGGTGAAGAAAAAAAATGTAAGCAGCTATGCCATATTACAGAAGCGGAGTTTTTAACGAGAATATGACCTAAAGATTACACCGAAAAATTTTTTCTTTTGATTCGCTGGAAACTTAGGAAAATGATCTTTTGTGATGTTATTGACAAATTTTGTTAAAAATTTGGAATTTTTTGAGGAATTGAGATCTCAAAAATTTAACATATTATTATATTCAGTGTGAGAGAAATTTCAATTTTAATTTTTATTTATTTCTGTTTTCATCGGAAAAACTGAAAAATTCAGGTAGTATGCTACTTCATGAAATTTAATGTTTTGGCTCCTGAGGCCTGAGCATATTATGAACCAGGACTGCAAAACCGTTTCAATATTGGTTTCGGTTTCATTGAAGTTCTGGTTTTTGAAATTAAAATGGTTTCGGTTTCGTTTTCGTTAAGGTTCTGGTTTTTGAAAATGAAACTGTTTCGATTTCGTTCAGGTTCTAGTTTTTGAAAATGAAACAGTTTCAGCTTCATTGTGGTTCGAGTGTTTGAAAATGAAACGGTTTTGGTTTTCGTTTCCGTTAAGGTTCTAGTTTTTGAAAATGAAATGGTTTCAGTTTCATTGAGATTCAAGTTGTTGAAAATGAAATGGTTTCGGTTTCGTTCAGGCTCTGATTTTTGAAAATGAAACCGTTTCGGTTTCGTTGAAATTCCGGTTTTGGAAAATGAAACGGTTTCGGTTTCGTTCAGGTTTTGGTTTTTGAAAATAAAACTGTTTCACTTTCGTTGAGATTCCAGTTTTTGAAAATGAAACTCTTTTGGTTTTGTTGAGGTTGTAGTTTTTGAAAATTAAACCATTTCTGTTTCATTGAAGTTTTGGTTTCGTTGAGGTTCTGGTTTTTGAAATTAAAACGGTTA
>CM019753.1:23764961-23857675 GCA_009761765.1 Phenacoccus solenopsis | reverse complement strand
ACTTTTACGCTTGTCTGGTTTTTTCGCCAAAAGCTTTCGGATAGGCTCGCATTAAACGATTATACATTGAAAATGTTGACGTTTGAAAATTAATATCATTTGAAGTAAAAAGATATATTCTTGGGACCATAACCGAGTTGTGAATATGAAACTCGATGCTATTTTAATCATTATGGTGGAGTAGCCTTTGATGTGTGCGAATTGATTCATTAAACGTGCCCGAGTTTCAACTTATTTAAAATCTCGTTTCCTTCTTGATGCACCTATTAAGTCACGTATTAAAAACATTACACGGTGTACCTACATTCTTGAAAATTCAACGCACAACGCGTAATTAAAATACCCCTGAAATTGTCCCAAAGTTCGTTAATTATTCTTTTTCGAGTACCTATGTGTTTCGTAATAAAATCACGATACGTGAAAACAACAAAAAAAGGAAAAAAATACTAAGGAAAAAAGAGTAGAAAATTAAGAAATAAGAGTACCGAGTACCTACTGCGCTCGAGTACAATTAGCAACCGCGAAAGAGACCTAGATTGTAGCGTTGTTTTACACATTCGACAGTATAAAACATTATGCGTTGGTTTCCTTTTCTCCTTGGTAGACCTTGAATTGACGTCATAGATACGTATTAAAAAGCCCATTCAACGCTGGAAAGAAAAATTAAAAAAACAAAATTGTTTAAAATTTCGTACTTCCTGTGTAAAACTACGTGTACATTATGGCGAAGGGGAAAAAAAGCTTGTACTTCGTACTAGAACCGAAGAAGGAAAAGTACGCTACTAATGGCGTCAAAATTAAAGTGGCATTCTAAAAAAGCGAAAAAGATTGAAAGAGGGCATAAAAATACTCAAAAAATAAGTTGCAAAATAATTTCTAACAAAATGAGCGACTTTGGTACGCTGTGTTTGAATACTTAAAAAGAGTCGTAAAAATATGGTGGAAAATTAAAAAGCAAGAAGTTTGAAAATAAATTCTAAATTATGCGACATTTTTAAAGAAGTTTCCGAATTGGTGGAAAAATTATTTCTAAATTTTCCTTCAGCCATTAAATGATATAGACCTTTTTGACGAGATGAAAATGGCGTGCCGGAAAGGTCTATTTGAAGGCGATTTCTTGACATTTGTGAATACCGATCTGTCAAGCCGAATGATTAAAATTTCAGCGTAATTTTCAGCTGTTGGGAAACGCATGCGTACGAGATACGAGTGTATTTTGTCGGAATGTAATGAGATTTTCATTTAGAAGCATCGGAACGTTGAAAATCCTTCAGATGGATTTTTGGACTTGTAAGATTCTTTAAAATTTTATAATTGAACTCATTTTCGTTTGAAATGTTTCAACTTTTTTTTTCTCATTTTGACACGACGACGAAATTCTATGAACTAAATAATCTCGGAAGATTTTCGTTGGATGTTGTTAGTGTGTTTTTTCGTTCGAAAATACAGGACTGTGCTTTTAATCCTAATTGTCATCCTTTTATCTGTTATATTTGGGACACTTGTCAGGTCTTGTTAGCTCGTAACGTTGCTTTCGCTGTATGGTTGTGAGACAGTTTCTCTAGTTGATCGAAATTTTATGTTCGGTTTTCGGTGCTTGGAATTGAATTTAATGCGGAGTTGTTTTTTAACTAATGCGACTACGATGAGGGATTGGTTAACGTTGTTTTAAACTTTTTACGCTACTAGCAATTTTAACGTAGCCGCTTCATGGATGAATAGGTTAGAGATTTTGAGTGGTGGGACACGTTGAAAGCGTCGAACTGACCCCGGTACGAGAATACTAGATACATACGTAGTGAAGAAAATCAACGAATGTAGCATTTACGTTTATCCGATATGGCGTGTGGCATGCGGTACACCTCACAAACGTACAAGTGCCGATATTGACTTCGTTTTATTTAGCACCTAACGAGCTCGCCTTTAATATATTACTGAGCTATCATTAGTTCAGCCGAATGCCTGAAGTGCTTTCGTAGATTCGTCGATTCCTTTGTGAGATTATACGAGGGAACCAGCACACCTACTCGTGCTACCTATTACTTATATGGTTCGTTTGTACTGATAAATAGTTATAGTTGAAAAAGAACGAATATATTTTAATGTCGATTTTTTTCTCATCGAGTAATTTTTTGTTTCGCAGAAACACCCTCATGTGATATTTGAATCTCACGCCAAATCGAATAGTGGTTGCGCGAATAAAGGTAATTTAGAATGGAGGATGAAAGGCGGCCATTCGAGAAAACCGAAACGTTCATTTTTCGATCAAAATCGCACGAAAAGAGACGTCAGAGAGGCGACCAAGTACATAGAAACGGCTCTAATAGTCGACAGATCGATGGTAAGATTTGCGATATTGTAAACGAAATTAAAGCGGTTTAATAACGCTAACGAAGGTTATACATATGTATAACGAATGAGAAAACGTAAAAAAGAATTTTTTTTTTCGAAAAAAAAAAGCGAGAAGAAAAAAAAGTTATGCATCCCAGAAATCGGCAGTTATGGAGGTAGAGAAAATGGTTGCTATGGTTACTCGTCGACCCTGGTGTCGATAGCTAGGAGTATATGAGTTTTAACATTGTAAACAACTCTTTGAGGTTGAATTCTAATACCTTTTATATTTATAAGGTTCACATTTATATCATCGACAATTAAATTTTCGATCAATAGGGTTTATTTTTATAGCGCGCTTCGATTTTGCATAATTTTTGTAAAAATATTTTCAAGCTGTGGTTACAAAGCGTGTACTCTGCTTGGGTACCGATGTTGTAGGATGTACGAATATTTAATGAATTTACTTATTCTTTTGATTTTGAATTTTTTATAGTTTGATCGTCGCAACGGTAGTACTAGAGCTATTGTGATACAAGATGCATTGCAGATAGCAAACATTGTTGATCTGGTGAGTCAAAATGCGATGAATCGATGTAGGTAGTTGGGTACATACTTGATTTTTTTGTTCCCAAAGAGCTAAAACTTGGAGATGTATATGTGATATCTATTCATTTTAAAAATAAAATTGCAAAACGTATGAAATTGGAATCGCTCATCGAATACAACAGTGACATTCTTCAAAAAACAATTTTATCGTGTTGAACATGTTTAAAGAACAATTTGAAGGCAGTTTTTAAGTTTCAAATGGTAGTATCTGAATTCTCATATATTATGAGCATACGTACTATTTGAAATTTGAAAATAACCTCCGAAATTGTTTCCCGAAAATGGTCAACTCGAAAAAATTGTTTTTTGAGGTATGCCACTGTTGCATTCGATGAGTGAAATGATCTTTATTCTGTTTCACTCTTGGAGTTTAATTTAGATTGAGTGTGAATGAATGTAATAAAAATTGCACCAGCATCGAATTTAAACCCAGGATATCATTGAGATGCAGCCAGAGCCAATGACAGACAAATTTTACTAGTGGTAATTCATTCCAATGCAGGGCGTATTCTAAAAAAATTTTGGAGCTGCACAAACATAGTTCCATTAAGAAATTTTTTACTTTTTACTATTCCCAAGGGAGCAGGAGTGGTATACATACATTTTCGAGGATGCGAATATGGGAGATGAAGAGACGATTAACTAATTCTCAAATTGGAAAAAAAGTGGAGAAAAAAAATCATTTGTTTAAATTTTTATAGGCTATGTTATCAACTTACGTAATTTTGTAAGATTTTTGTTGTTTAATATAAGTTGTTAAAATGTTCAAATTTTTGGAACTGCACAATTTTTTTTTTGAAGCTGCACAAAATGTGCGAAGCTACACGTTAGAATACGCCCCGTTCCAATGTATCGAAACCCCATAATTTTTTTAAAATTTATTCCTTGTAGAGAAGTTTACACTTTTGGATGCTTTTCATTTTTTCAATTTTTTTTTCTATCATTGCTTTTATTTCGTGTCGTGAACTAGCAAGTTTGAACTTTTTGACCAATATTGATTTTTTTTTCAAATAAGTATAGTTTTAATTTTTTTTTTTGCTAATAAAATAGATGAAAGAAATATAAAAATTATTTTTTTTATGAGAAAATTGTTCGCGCTTCGTGCGTGGTATGTACTTTATTACAATTCACAAATGGACAAAAAATTTGAACATTTTCGAAAAAGTTGAAAATTCTTTTTCATAGGAAAATATTTTTTTCTCTTGTCTTCAGGTAAATACTCTATTTTATCTGATAAAGGATCCATTAAAGTTTCATATTTTGATCTTGTTCTAGCAAGAGGACTATTTTCAAAATCAAATTCATTTTGATCAACAAAAGAATCTTTTTTTTTTTTAATAATTTGTTATAGTGGCGTCTATAACTACTACGGTTTTTACGCCACTCTCACGGGAAAGTTAGTTCAGATGAGGTGGGAAAGGTTGCTTCTTTTGAGGAAGGTGAGGACTGTGAGGATATACGAAAAATCGTCAGTAATGGGGGTAGGACAGTTAGGAACTTTCAAGGAGTACCGAATATCTCGAAAGGAAGGGCACTCATGGAGTAAATGTACAATGGATGTAGGGGAGTTATCGCAAAACTGGCAGTTGGGAGGTTCACGAATACCTGAAAAGAGATGGCTGTGTGTGACTTTTGTATTGCCTATTCGAACTCTGGTTATGACTGCTTGTTCTCCTCTGTTTAATGAAGTCAGAGTTTTCCAAGAAGCTATTGATTTTTTATGGAAGGAAAGCTTGGATGGAATTTGGGTCCAGGATGATGTCTATGATTTTTTTTACGAGGTCACGAAAGAAATTTTTTATGTCTTGGTGTGCGAAAATAAGGAGACGGGATAAGACTGTTGCCTCTTTTGCAAGGTAGACCTCGATTTACATAGAATAAATTTTTAATAAGAGTTTATTTATTTTTTTCTCGTATAGATTTTGAAATGTCAACACTTTTTTGATAATGAAGACATGAAAAGTTGAGGAAAAATTGAGAAATCTAGAATTGCGCTAGAAATTTGAGGTGTTACTAAGGTTTTAAAACTGATAAATTTTGTCTAAAAATGGAAGATTTTGACTTTAAAAATGAGAAATCTGAGGGTATGATGGAAATTTAGTGTTTAAAAAATTTGGTAAAATATGAGTTGAAAACTGAAAAACAAGTTCTGCGCTAGACTACTCCAGGAATCTTAAGTTTACTTGACTTCAGGAAAAATAGAAGATTTTGACTAAAAAATGAGAAATTTGAGTGTGTGTTGAAAATTGAAATTTAAAAAAGTAGTAAAATATTACCTAAAAAATTAAGAAATATAGAGTTGCGCTAAAGTGCGCCAGAATTTTCTTCAGTTATGCTACCGATGTGTCAGGGGAAATCCTCGGCTGCATCACCTGAAAAATTGAGGAATCTATGGCAAAATTGCTAATTCGCTGGAAGATAATTATTTTGAAAATGAGTTAGTACTCCATAAATTTTGATCAAAAAATGAGAAATTTGAGAATGTGGTGGAAATTCAGAGTTTGAAAAAATGATAAAATTTAACTTAAAAAATTGAGAAATCTGGAGTTGCGCTAGAGTGCGCTAGAACATACGTTGGTATACTATTAGAATATTATCTATGTATTACTCACGAACGTTGGAGATGTAAAATAATATTTGCTGCCATGATTTCAGTATTTTCGGACAATAAATACGAGAGTATCGGTGGTTTACATAGAAACGTGGCAAGGTGCTAATCAAATTGCAATAGATAAAAATGCGGAAATTAGTCGCGCATTGCTCAATTTTAACGAATACGTCGCACGTCAACTTTTTACTGTAGATAGAGACACCGTTCAATTAATTACGTGAGTTTCATTTTCAACTGTATTATTAAATAATTTACGTACGTATTAAATGGAGAGAATAAAGTTGCGAAAATAATACTCTTTCAAATCAGTTAGTGGTTTTAAAGTGTATTAACTGCATTTTGCGTTCGTGCTTGATACGATGACGAATACCGAAACGTTTGTCGGAGAGCCTTTGAAATTTTATATGAAAAAGAAAAGAAAACGACTCGGCGTGATAAAAAATGTTTTCAGTTATTTAAAGTTAACACTTCAATCATTTGAATGAGAGAAAAAATGCAATCAGCACGCGCTTTGCTTGTTATTCACACTTCCATGGTTCACAATGTGTATGCAGTGCTTATGCACGATATATGGATTTTTTTTAATTACTACACGAAAAGATCCATATTCGCGCTGGGAAAGCGTATGTGGTTTGTAGTCTTCGTCATTCGGCTTGTTTTCGCATCGAACCCATTTTTATAACTAAGTGTCGTGTGTCAGTCTACCTTAATTTGAAGACGTAACTACGTCGTTTTTGGGTGTGATTAATTCAAATGATCTTGTATATAACGAATTATGTAATTGTACATATGCAGGGCCACAGAGAAACAGAATTAGACAGGGAATAAAAATGATTTTTGTGCTTTGCGCATGGAATATTTATTTTTTGAAAAGCTAATTTTTTTAATAGGAGAGATAAATAAGAAGAATTAGAAAAAATGTTAAAAAGTAAAAATAGTTTCAAATATTTAAAATTTTTTTTCCTTTGAAATTTGTAATATTTTTTGCATTTCTGGACATTTTTACTAATTTTTGGATTTTCTGAAAAATTGTATTATTTTTTGATTTTTGATTTTTTTTTTTTTTATTGGACAACTTTTCATATTTTAACAGAGTTACTTTACTTGTTACTTATTTAATTTATATGCCCTGTACTGCTACATTGGCCAAAGACAAGGCTTGAGAAAAGCACTAAATTTGCGGGAGGGTGTTGGTGGTTTTGGGGAACTTCGCGAAGTTTCTCAAAATAGCTTCTTCGTCTGCAAGTAATTCTTGAAGAGTTACTTATTATAGACTTTATGCAATTTTCAGAGTTGTTTCTATTTTTATATATTTTTTCATTTTTGAAAATTTAAACTTCTTTCATTTCATAAAAAAAATTGAAAAAATTTAAATTTAGTCATTTTTTGGATAATTTCTTATTTTTAAGTTTTTTTCCAAGTGGTTATTAATTTTTTTTAAAGCAAAAATTTAATATCCTCCAACTCTTCTCAACTCATTTGAAAAATTTAGCACCTGAGCATCAAATCATTACTCTCTTCGTCTCTGCCTCTCGGTGGCCTCGTACATATGTTTATTAAAGCGGATCGATTATCAGTTCTTCATAAAAATTGATCTTATGCTTTAAAATTTTCAAATGACCTAAAACACAATTTTTGAAAACAATTTTAGAATCTTCTTATACTTACGTCTAGAAGCCCTAATACACTTTTAAAAATTGTAAAGTATGGATATAAACTAAATGTAAAAATTCATGAGGTAAGGATTTTTAACTTCTTGTAAGAATTTAATCTGTTCAAATTTTTATTACTCTTATCGCATTTTGAAAAATTGGGTATTTTCTCTTATAGAGTAAAACCTTATAATTTCACGTAATTAGAAGAATTTTTTTAAAATAGAGTTCTTATAGGTTCCTAAGATATTTCTAACATCCTTATCTCATCAATTCTCAAATTTGAGTTTTTATTAGAATTTTTCAAGAGAAGGTCCCCCAGGTATTTGGCGATTTCAAAAGCTTTTCACGAATGGTGTTTTAAGTCATTTTCTAATTTTAAGATCCCAAGGTTGTTTTTTTTTATCCGTGTCTTGTACAGCAGCAAGGCTAGAGGCACGGACATTTATTTATTTTTTGTTCCAGTAGTGGGAATAGGTCTAAATTATTAATGAACTGAAAAAGTTGCAGGACAGTTTTTTCGTTGTCCTGAAGGAGGAGTAAAAGAGTGTTTGGTAGATTTAGTCGACGTCTGGGTGAAGCAAACTTGGGGCAATCAATAAAATTTTTGAAAATAAAAATGTTTTTCATCCATTCTAATGTACATATTACCTATATTCAGTACTTTGTACTGGTTTAATTGGAATTTTTTCAATATTTACTTACGATAATTTGATTCGATGATGAATACATTAAACGTAAATCGTAAATACGTAAGAATGTTGCTTTTATAGTGGTACTTTTACATCATTTACTTCGGGATTCATATTTTTTCTTTCTTTTTCCTTTTTTTTTTTTTTTTGTTTACATTTTTAAAGAGGGGAACGTTTTGCCGCTAATGAAGCTGGTATGGCTGTACCAGAGTCGGTATGCACTGCAAAATCATTAGCTATTATTGTTGATTTAAATGCATATGAACCACACATCACAGCTGCTACAATGGCGCACATGATTGGGCATAATGTCGGAATGGGTCACGATGACGGAAGTAAGTGTTACGTCGAATAGAATTTCGCAACGTTTAACGATATAGATTACTTCTTTATTCTCTGTCTTGTAATCCCTTAATGTATCTGTAACGCAACTCATTGCACCTGTACTTATATTAGTATTAAGGGTGAAAAAAATCTATATTTAATAGTTCTTGAATAAATAGCTTTCTAATTATACTTACTTTTTACTTCAATGTTAAGATGTGTTGTTAAGTGAGTGTGTCGCCAAGGGTGTTAGAATCTCTCCCAAGAGTTTATAGTTGAAATGACTACTTTTGCTATGAATGGTTACGAAAAAAAATTATACTATTTTAAATTAGGGTTTAAAATCAAACCAAAGCGAATTATGGTGTTCGTTAATGTTCAAATTGATCAATAGATAAAATCGCATAAGCTTATCATGTACAAATTAATATCATTTTTTTTTTTTGAAAAACTTATCGAGAAAGTTTTATGCTCAACATTATATGTATATACAAACAACTTTTTTTTAATTTGAATTCCAATATTTTATGTTTTGAAAATTAGAATTTCAGTAGTTACCAACGTTCAAATATAATGAACGAAGTTTTTTCTTTGACGATTTGTATCAACCTGTATTTTGAAAAACGTTTAAAAGTTGTTTTCATTCATCAACCAACTCCAGCTCCTTGCAAAAATCCTAGTTTTTCCAATTTCTTTTTTGGATGATAGATATACTTAATTTCCATGAAAACAAAATAAAAAAATCAAATTTCAGAGTGTAATGGAAAAATTGTGTAAGTATGCCGTGCGACCAAGTGAACTTTGCACCCTTTAGCGTGAAATTCCTCACCTCCAAACAGAATGTAAAGTTTTTTCATTTCTTTTGGTTTTTTACACTATAATAAATGATAAAAACGATCATAAAATTTAATAATAAATTTATAACATTTTACTTTTTCATTATTAATTGATTTAAATCAATTCTATCGAGAATCAGTGTTACCTAATAAACTAGATTAATTAATCAAAAGTTGAATTAAGTATATAATTTTGATAAATATGGTTCAGAATGCTTAGAAAACAAAGGAGTTGAGTTTTTAATTTTTAATCCAACAAAAAACAAGGGGAGAAAATACATTTTTCGATTTTTTTTTTCCTCAAAAAGAGAATTTCGAGTTGAGGGGTGCAAATATCTGGATCTGCAAATATCAGTTGGACGCACGGTAGAGTACTGATTGGTCATACGTCACGCACGTAACAACCAATCATGAGGCTAGGATGTGATAAAATCTAGGTAATTTCATTTCTACGTTCTACCTTCTAAATAATATCGTTCAGTTTCCAGTGAACGACTAAACATCGTTTGTAATTTGAATTTTCATTCATCAGTTTATTTATGTTTTTAAATTATAACATCAAAATTACACTCACAATCAGTAACTTGTACATAATCTTATGAGAATTTATCTCTCGCAATGTGTTTCTTATTTCTGCCACCAGAGGTCAGCACTTTGCTTTTAAGTTCCAACTAAGTATTTATTGAAGTACATTCATCAATTTACTGATGCATTTAAAAATTACCCCAATTCCAAACACACCAGCTGTATAGCCGAGCAAAATGTATATTCTAAAAAAAATCATACCCTCTCTCTTTGATACCTCATGGCTACAGCTCCGGTGAAGTTGATATTACTCATTCACAAGTACCTATATTTTGTCGATACTTATCTACTTAAGGTACGGAGGAAAAATCGTTCACGTAGAAATAAATTAATTCAACTTACAGGAAGCGAATGTTTGTGTCGAGACTGGCACGGTTGCATTATGCAGCAAAGCATCGTGGGACAGGATAATATTCACCCATATAAATTCAGCGAATGCAGTTTAGACGACTACATAGCGGGATTTAGAGATAGTAGAAGCATGTGTTTATTGAATAAGCCTAACGAGGTAAAATTCATTCTCGATTATATATTAGCTAATCGATAATGCTAACACGTTTACATAAATGCCAATGGTTCAGGTTACAAGTCCGCATCAACATTGCGGCAATAAAATAGTCGAAGAAAATGAAGACTGTGATTGCGGAAGTTTAGAAAACTGCGAAGAAGTTGACCCATGCTGTGATCATATAACTTGTAAATTAAAAAAAGAATCCGAATGTTCGGCAGCTCACAAATGTTGTTCAAAATGCAAAGTAAGGAGTCTGCATGTGAACATTCGTCGTTGAAATTACGCCTCGTTAACATTTTATGTTTGCAGTTTTTGCCTCGTGGTACTTTATGCAGACCTGCTAGCAACGATTGTGATTTGGCCGAGTATTGCTCAGGTAATAGCGGAGAATGTCCTGTAGATGCTTATAAAAAGAACGGAAATTCGTGCGAAAAAGGCAGAGGAACTTGTTACAACGGATTCTGTCCAACACTCGCCAAACAATGCGAATACGTTTGGGGAAAAGGTGAGAATTTTTCAACTAGTTTATCGACTAATGATACCAGGTTGACGATTTTTACGATTTTTAAAGGCGGAAAAGCGGCCGATAAGAAATGCTACGATCAGTTCAATTCGAAAGGCTCGATAAGTGGAAACTGCGGCATGGACGAGCACGGAAATTACATCCCATGTGAACCAGAGTGAGTATCAGTTTAATATACATGGTGTTTCACTTCAATCTAAGTGCCTTTATATCATATGTAGGGCTATTCATATGAAACTTATGTATGATGGTTTGCCTACCCTATTTGTTAAAGGGGCTGAGATACGGAAATTGGAATTTTTTTCACTCTGATGATATAAACGTTGAAAATTTTCATTTCCTTATTCAGGACAGATAGAGATATGTGTTTGCATCAAAATGTAGTGTAGACGATGTAGTATTAGTGACAAAAAAAAATGGTCTCAGTGGAAAAGGTAGTAGAGAGTTATAATGAAAATTCCGAAAAACTACGAAAAACATTAACCATGTTTTCATATTTTTTACAAATGATTTTGAAAAATGTCCTAATTGATCTAATGTTTCAAAATTTTTTTATAAATCACCATTTCATCCTCTATTATTGTTCCTCCAAAATAGCATGAGCTAAATTGTTTCAGTTGCGCAAGTCAAAAGCCAAAAAAATTTTCAAAATATTAAACCAAAATAATAAGATAATAGTATTGAGAATTAGATAATGAATAGGTTATAATTTTGTGAGATGACTGGGATTTATAGTCATTATTAATACATAATCTGATAGCGTGTATCTAGTTTGGTCAGCCCTGAAGATATTTCGTTTTGGGTTTCAACGATGCATTTCCTACAATTTAAGTCATGCTATTTTGGAGGGACAATATATTTTGTGGGTAGATGTGCCCTGAGCACTACCAAAGGCCAGGCATTTTTTTTTTTTTTTTACAAATTTTTCATGATCTTTTTTTTTAATTTTTACTTCAACATTCGAGCTAGATAAGAATAAGCAATTAACACTAAAATGTGGCGTATAAAACGTAGTATCATTGACAAAAAATTGTACGATCAATCAGAAATCGGACCAGGTACTCTATAATTGATAAAGAGTTTTGAATAATGAAATAAAACATTTTCGAAGTTGATCATCATCATAGTGAAAAAGAATCCAAACTCTTGTATCTCAGCCCCTTCAGAAAACAGGTTGGGCAAACCATCATAGATGAGTTTCGTACGAGCAGCCGTACAAGTGGTATGAAGGAACGCCGATTGAGGCGGAACACGCTGTGTGATATTCCAAAGAATACTGAATTAAGGTGTTCATTTTACAGGAACGTTTTATGCGGCTCTTTGCAATGCGCTAATGGAAGTCAATATCCTCAAACTCATTTAGAACACGAATACACAAGGACAATAATATCTATTAAGGGTTACGAGTATGAATGCAAGTGAGTGTATTTTTGATACTACTGGCAGTGTCCATCAACAAGTGAATTCGATTAAAACGTTGATTGTACAATTTTTTCTCCAGATCCACTCGAAATAAAGGGAACGTATCGACTTTAAGAGGGCTTGTACGTGACGGAACGCCTTGCGGAAAAGATTTAGTAAGTTATACTGCATAGTGATAAAAATAAAATCCTCGAACAATATTTTTACACGTCGCGTTGTTGTAGATTTGTAAAAATCAAACCTGCAGTAGTATATTTCCGCACGTCGATCACGGAAAATGTCCGAGTAATCATAGGAATTTAGAATGCTCTTCTCATGGAGTGAGTGTATTATTAGCCTTTTACTTTTTGAAATTCACGTTCGAAAATAAAATCTGAAATGTATTTTTTTAAGGTATGCTCAAATCTAAATACTTGTTATTGTGAAGAAGGCTGGACCGGCCTTGATTGCTCAATGAAAGAAGAAATACCACCAACCCCTCCACCGGCGCCAACTTCTCATCAGCCGTCTACAGTGCCGTCGAATGAAACGGAAAAACCTAAGCAGAATTCTATCGAAAGCCAGATGAAGAGGAAGGAGACACCGTACGGTAAGGAAATGAGTTTTGATGCGAAATTCGATAATTTTTATTTTATTTTTTTTGTTGAGATGTACTATTATGATTGAATATTTTTAACTTTTTTTTTTTTGTATTTGGAATAAATTTTCTCTTTCAGTTAATTCTGAATGATATTAAAATTTTCTTTTGAATCAAAAGTATCTAAGAAATATTAAGTAAAAATATCTGTACTAAAATTTTCATCTTACAAAAGAAAAAACATTTTAAAAGTATTTTGTGAAAAAATAATGTACCTACTCGAGAATCCTTTTTTATTATGAAAATTCATTATTAGGGATGCTGAGTAATTGAAAAAATTATATAATATATCTTTTTTATTCGTAACATACATCTATTTTGCAAGAAATTTGCTCGAAATATTTTTAATAATTTTTTTCTGCTTGACATTATCATGAATAATGGTACATCTGTGAATTTACAACCCTTATTTAAATTTACAAAAGCAAAATTCATGTTAAATAAATTTTCGGTTATTTAAAACGCGTTAAAATATTAACACGCACAAAGTACACACTGCGTGTAGGGAAATGAGAGAAAAAGAGGGAGAAAAAAAAACTTGGCACAAATCCTGGCTGTGCTTCGAGGCGCGTTTAATTTCTCTCAACTTCTTAACCTCATTTTCTGCTAGTTAGCAATAAAATAGTAATTAGTACGGGTGCAATAAAAGCAGGCTAAACTTTAATGTCTCATTTCGCTATGTACGTCCGATAACGACTAACGAGTTGTATTTTACGACTAGCAAGGACTAGCGGTCATTTTTCAGGTACATTTTTGTAGGCGTACTAATACATGTAATGCGAATATGAAATACGCGAAATGATGTAACATTAATAGGCATCATTTTACGCGTTTTTTTTTCGTGTTTCGCGTATAAACGCGCATAATGCGCGTACGCTTTCTAGTAATTATTATTGTAATTTCGGGTAATTTCTCGCATTTAAAGATCATCTTTGCAGGAGGTCAAAAACAGGGCTTAAGTACTCTAGCCATGGTGATCATATTAACAATAGCGGTGAAAGGTGTTTTCCTTTGTTTTGCACTGATGGCAGTGTGTTACAGGTATCGTAATAAGGGATTCCATAATATTGCGCATCGCAAACATTTATTTCTTCTTTGTGACTGTACTTTTTTATTGTCTGTTTTTTTTTTCTGTGTTTGAAAGTGCTTTTGTTTGGTTTTTCTGTTTTTATTTGTATGTCTGTTTGAAAGCTTAAAGGCTGGAATAAAGCTCGAGCAAATAAATTAACGCACCGAATAACGCGCGGGTTGCGTACCGAGCAAAGCCTATGTCGGAATTATTCGAAAATTCATCGAATAACGGAAATCAAGTTTACAGTCACATTAGAATAAAACATTTTCATTTTGAGGAACAGATTTCGAGAAAGAAACTATTACGTTGAAAATACCGAGTAATTAGGTGGTAATCAGTTTCATTTTCTCTGATTTCATTTTTCAATGTACCTTTCGAAGTGTGATGAAATTAGAAACAATGATTTTGCGCATTTACGTGCGTGAAATGCGGGATCTATAGTAAAAGATATAATGGTAGAGATATATCTCCTTCAGCTGCAAAATGTACCCATCATGCGGTTTAAGGTATTGGTTAGGTGGATGTATGAGTTCTACGCGCGTTTTTCCACCATTCCCACTGTATACGCGAAAAGATAATCTTCGATTCATCTTCTTCGCGCGCAAACATCCAACTATAAATTCCCAATTGCTCGTTGTCACGAAATAAACTCGTAAGAAATGTGAAACTTTGTAACCAGTACAACGATACGAATTAATCATTCGATGTGTACCTAGCTAGTAGCTACCTATGATGTTTTCTTGGGTTTCAACATTTCTTATTTTCGCTGCTCTTTACCAAGGAGAATAATGTAAACAAAAATTGATAGGATATTTTATAAGCTATAGTTGTGATAAAGATTATAGTATAATATTGTGAAGAAATAATTTGATATTTTATTTGGGTCGTCGAGAGCTAAGATAGGGCTAAGAGGGAGAAGATTTTTTTAGCATTCGGTATAATTATAATATTTTTTCAATAATTGAATATTTTTTTTCGTTTTAGATGAATTCTATTTTTAGTTTTTTTCTCATTTTCGAAGAATTTTTCATTTTTTCACTCGAATATTTTATTTTTTTCATTTTTGAAGAATTTTTTATTTCTAGACAGTTTCTTTTTGAACGTGATGCCGTTTTAGACCTCCTTCAATTTTTTAAATTTTTGAGTGGATTTTATTTTTGAATATGTTTCAGTCTTTAAAAAATGATGAAAAAAATTGAATGGAGGAAGTGAAAATTGAAAACTAAAAAATTAATAAAAATGCATTATGTCCAGAAAGTCTGTGTCTAAAATTTTTCTTAAATCATTTAATATGAAAAAATTCACCAAAATGGAAAAATTAAAGTAAGTATTGAAAACCCCTCAAAAATGAAAAAATATTCAATTTTTTTCCATCCTTAGTTGTTATCAATACAAAATTGGACATTTTTCATTTTTCGGGTTCTTTAATTAACATTTTTTTTTATTTTTGATCGTTGTTTTCTATTTTGAAGATTTTAAATTTTTCATTTTTTTTTCATTTTTGACCATTTTTTCATTTTGAAATTTTTTAAAATTTTGAATCATTTAAAAAGATTTTTAAACAGAGCTTTTTTGGACATTATGGTTATTTTTTTGGCTTCTAACATATTTTAACATTTTTCAATTTTTTTTTTCATTTCGTATTTCTTTCCATTTTTCAAAAAAATTTAGATTTTACTTACTTTTTTTTTTGGTGGCGTTTTTACCTGCTTTGGTTATTACGCCACTTCTCGTTTACTTTACTTTACTTTTCCTCATTAACGTGCCATGCGCTGCAAGAAAGGCCAGAGGCACGAAGAAAACTGTAAAGATTAAATAAAGGGGAGGAGGGAGGAGATTTTAAGGAAGTGAAACAGGTTGTTTGTTATGTTTTCGCTGTTTCCAAGGAGTTCTGCAAGGGAAAAGGGTAGGGAAAGATGTGATCAGATTTCACTGAATTTAGTACAGTCCTGTATTGTTCAAACTTGTTTTTTTTCTGTATTTTTGGACTGAGTTTTTTTTTCGAAGTCATGCAATTCATGTAACTTTCTCAATCTTAAAATATTTTTTCACTTTTTAAGGTTTTTAACTTTTCACCTTTTTCCATTCTTAAGAACTTTTTTTTTGGACCGTTGAAGTGCCTCGGGCCCAATTGCAGCATACATTTGAAAAAAATTGGACTTGACTTTTTTGAATATTACAACTAGTTTTGAAACTTTAACATTTTAAAAAAAATTATATGTCCTACGACTTTTTTTTCATTCTTCTGACAATTTTTTTTGGTTTTTTTTTTGCACAAAATTTTTTTAGACATCATGTAATTTGTGGAAATTTTTCCATTTTTAAATATTTATTCAATTTTTGATTTTTGAGTTGTTCTCAATTATGAAAATTCTTAAATATATCTTCATTCATAAATGTATATCATCTAAATCTTTTAGATTGTTTCACTTTCTGAACAGTTAATTATTTTTGCACCAATTGCAAGTCTGCTTTTTAAATAGTTTCTAATTTTTAACTTTTTGTAGAGGTTTCGTTTTTAAATATTGAATTTTTTACTCTATTTTTCACTTTTGAGCAATTCTTCATTTTCAAAATGATTGTGTCTAGTTTTTTTTTATATTTTCAATTTTTGTAATTAAATATTTTTCATTTTGAAATATTTTTGAATTTTAGATTTCCATTAAAATTTTTGAACCAATCTTTATTTTTAGCTTCGCATTTTTCATTTGATATTTATTTTTGAGAATTTTTTCAATTTTTTGAATCTTTTTTCAAATGTAGGTTATTCAAGCCTTTTCACTGTGTCTTTGCCAAGAGTAACCTGTCCCCTTCGCTTCCTCGACGACCTTTTACTCTATTGCAATAAATGAAATTACACGTAATGATCGGAACACATAAAAGCTACGCATAGTGGATCGTGAATGAGATTTCTGCAAAAAACAAAAGAAACGAATGACCGTGAAATTAAATATATTTTTCATTTCGAAACTTTAACACGTCGAAAGTAAAATTTGCTTTCTGCGGTGTGCTAAAAGAAGCGACAATTTCGAAACGGAATTCCCGCTGTTTTATATTCTACGTAAGGGAGGATAAAATTTTTGTTAAAGAGACATCATACCAATAACGTTACTAAAGGAGGTACCTATTGCCATAATCTGTAATGTGAAATATGAAACATCCGAAAACATAATTCCCATTTGTTGCACCGTTTTTCGCCATTTCCCGCTACATCTTTTCTATTAAAATGTTCGATTAAGTATGCGTCGCACGCACCCCAGAACATTATCCTATTGTAACACGATCCACTATACAAGTACGTTGTCGGCACCGACACGTAATAGTGTTTTTACCGGTATTAATAACTAATTACGTTAGTCTTTGTGTAATTAAATGAAATGTATGTAGAATTATTTGATGAAACAGAAGGTTAACAATTTGAACATAAGGTGCGCAATATTGTTATTCCTTGATGAATGTGAATTAGTCTATGTGAAGATGTTATAGGTTTTTTTTTTTAAGAATTTATTTAAAGTCGCTCGGCAACTAGGGCCATTTGCAACCGATAATATTTACTAATGAATTTTTACAGACGTAATTAATTAACCTTAAATTAGTGTATGCGTAATTTACAACGGTTATTTTCAATGATTTCTATTTTTACGTCAATGATTTATTAATACCTGGTAGATTACAATGGATACACCTGAACACCTCGTAGTCTAAGCTACGCCTTAGAATTTATCGCGATAGATAGGGACGAATAGACAAAAAGCTCTAATCGATGGGAAGGGAAAATCGTCGTTATAAAGAAAAAAATAATAATAATTTGATGCCAAAAAAATGCTTTACATAGGAGCTTTGACGTTTTATCGAACACGTGGTGTATTTTCCATCAACGATTTGGCTAAATTGTTTTTATTTGGTGTGTCATGATATGATTTCGTTGAAGAATGAGATTGTATTAACACGAGTGTGTACTACATGTGAACGCTTCTCACGGGAGTTGGTTTTACATTTTATAATTTAATTCGAAAAACGATTTTTTTTGGATATTTTGATTTTGCGTTTCTATAATTTTTTTTTTTTTGATTTGTTTTGTTTTCTATAATTTGTGTTTTCTCTTTTATGTCTGTGCATGATGCTGGATTTATCAACTGCGCGCGGATTAATGCTGTGTTCGAAATAAATAAAATTCCTAACGATGACCGGCCACTAAATTGCGTTGAATAACTAAAATTGTATATAGAAAATGCCCACAGTACAAACACAGTTAACTTGGTTGGGGTATTGATGGCAGCTTGTGGGGGGGTTTTCACGGTTTTCACCACTGTTGCTCTATGCTACAGGTCAGTTGTGGTGCACAAAAGCTTCTCTCATTGCCTAATAAGGTTAGTTTGCGATTATTAAACCTTAATAAAAATTCCTTTAGAATTCTGTAGGTTTAATAAATGATTTAGTGAATCCACGTGAAGATTAGAGTTTCGAAAGAACGACGTTAGGGAGATGAAGATGGCGAGGATGCGATTTGAATGTATTTTGATGTTTGATTACGACGATGCGGCGTGATTACACGGTTAAGAATACTGTTGGAATTGCATCCGAGTTTGATTCTTTTTCGCGGTTACGATACAAGTTTATCGCGCGTAATAACTAATTCGATGCGGAAATCTCAAAACGACTGTACTGGTAGATTTTCCCGTTACGTGTGATAAATTTAAGATCGAACCAGTTGAAGAAATTATCAACTTAACGTCGTTGTGTCGAAACTAAATTCTGGACTGATGGTGATTTTATGTGTACGAGTATGATAAATTTGTCTTGCTGGAGAATTTCGATTAATTGCTGATTTTATGAAATAGAAGTGAAAATTATTTTCATCATTGTATTGAACGTTATTTTTCTTATTAAAAAAAATAAAATAATTTTATTACATTTAGCTATTGAAAAAAAAAAAAAAAAAAAAAAACTTTTTTATTTCAGCACTTCTAAAATTTGAAAAGGAATCACTAAATCATTTAAAAATCTTCTCTATTTTTTTAGCTTTCTAAGTCGCTTATTAGTGAGCTTTTTAGTTGAGAGTAATTTTATTGAAATGCATGTCCAATAGTATAAGTTAGTTGTAATTCACTTCACGCATGATCTTTTGCATGTCATTTATGTACACGTTGGCTAGACCTACTCATTCATACTCATTTAAGTATAAGTTAGTCATCGTAATAACGTAGGTAATAAAGGAAATTTATTTAGTCCGGTGTAAAAAAAATTCATTTGAATCAGTCGTAGGTAACTCGTTGATGAGTAAACATTAGTATATCGTAGAACTCCCGATAACAGATCATATTTTCATCTGCTTTTAATAAAAAAAAAACTATATTAAAGTATTGTTGATAAAAAGTTGAATTTGCGAGATACGTACGTTGATAAGTGTATATAAAATTCATTTAAAGTGTCGCATCGCCGCCATTTTATAGGCTGAAAAAATATGCCCCCGACATAGGGTAAACTTTGCGAAGTAATGCTACATCGAATCGACGCGGCGTGTTGTTCTTTATCGAAACTATACGCTTGTATAGGAAATTGCATAGTTAAATTAAATCGAAAGTACGCGTTAAAAGTAATAAATTAGAAACACGAATGTCAACGATAAGGGTAGAAATATGAACGACGCGAGATACGAGTCTAAATTTTCGCTAGTTTCAAGAATTACGACTGAATTGAATTTGGAATCGGGTAAAACGACCGGCGACGTGAAGTATAAATTTTGCCGACGGATACCTATAGCACTTTTTTTGTCGTGTTGGTTGTGGTATTTTTTTTATCGCTTAAATTTTTATGTTTTTATTGAGAGTTTACGTTGGTGCGTGTGTATTTTTTCAAAGCATGATGAAATGAAGACATGATTATTTCTTTTTTCGATTTATTGTTGCTTCCAAAGTTTACCTTGTGCCATACCCGTGTAAAATTTTGCTACTTAGGTACCTGGTTTTGCATTTGTTACTCCTTAGACGTTAAATAAGTTGATAGTGTAGATCACCGATCGGGTTAATTAATTCAATAATTCACGAGTATTTTTCAATTTCAGCTTATTGCGAGATCAAATGAGAATAAATGATGATTTTTTTCACGTACTATTTCACACTATAGGTGGATTTATTTTTGCATATTGAAATTGCTGTGGTGAAAATTTCGAAATCTAAGTGGAAAAATTGATTTGATCTTTTTTTAATTTATTAATATTTTTGGTACAGGGTGACAAGAATTTTTTCAGGTATTTTTGAAGTATTGCGTGATGAAAAATTGTATTTTATGATATCAGAATGTACCTAAATTTTAATAGATAAATATCGAAATTTTTTGGATAAACTATGCGCTTGAAGTTTAATATGAAATTTGTATGGAGAAGAAAGTTAATTTTTCATTTTTTTAGTCGAGTATTTAATGAAAAATTAAACTACTCTATGTTATCTTGTAAGGAACCTGGAAAAAGAGTGCATCTTGTACCTTTACTTTTTAGACCTGGGACTACTCTAATGTACAAGGCGAACAGTACTTGTTGGAAACAGCGTTATCTCTATATCTTAGAGTCACACATGTACTTAGCTATAGGGCTATACAAGGCACACAACTAATATACAGGCAAAATACAACAAGTTGGCAACAGAGTATCAACTAAGTAATACGTATCTTGGGGTCGTACGTATACTTGATTATACGTCTATACAGAGCTTACTCTGATAAACTCAGGACCAAAAAGAGAGGGGGCAGAGGGGACATTTTGTTCCGGGTCCAGAATTTAACATGGGCCCCGGAGAGCTCTAGGAAAAAAAATCCTTTTTGATGCGCTTACCTGCAGAACTTTCACAAAGGATGGAAAATACAAATAATAATTGAATGGTATCCCCAACAAAAATTAAACGTTCATTATTGTTAATGAAAGTATTCAAAAACTCCTATAAATTGCTTTTTATGAATCATAAAAAAATTTTCCGGGGATTAGGACCCCCGCCCTACTAACATAGAGGCTCTATACTCTCGTATTTTATCCGGGCCCATTTTTCCTTTCTGCGGTACTGAATATACTGGCCGAACAGCGCAAGTTGGCAACAACGTAAACTAATATAACTTCAGATCATAAATTTTTCAATTTAATCATAGATATCCGGAAAAATATAAACAGGCGACACGTACGACCACGAATTCAACTGATACATTGTTGCCAATAGTTACGCTGTTGGACCTGTATAATAGGGAAGGAAAGTACTTACATTAGAGATTACGTGACTTCGCTAACACAAACATAACTCATCATATGATTATGGACTAGTAACTAAAGAGGGACAAGCGTCCTCTAAGGGCTGGAGAAGAGGGAAATCGCTTAATTTTTTTTATTTTTCATTTCATTTGAAAAAGTAACTCACGGACACCAACATACCTAAATTTCAGCTTCTTAAGTGCATTTTGAGAGGAGTTAGAGTGAAAAACGACTTTTTGAGGAAGTTTTGAATTATGAAATTTCTGGAATCTTCCATATCTCCTCATCAAATCAATCTAGAGAAATCAAACTTTGTATGTGGAGTTAGTTGGTGACCAGAATATGGCCTCTTGAATTTGGGTCAAAATGGATCCAAAATGGCGGATTATAAAAATTTGAGTAGAACTTGAGGAGCCTCAGATTAGTAAAAATGTAATTAATATGAACTCATATGATTATTGGGTATAAGAAGTATATTATATTTTAAATTCACCTTCACACATGACGTTGGAAGGGAGGAGGAGGGGTTATAGACCTGAAAATGTGGTGGGAGTACACCAGAGATCGATAATTTTTTATTGGAGTGTTATACGATAAAATAAGCCTAAGTGATTAACTTATTCTAATTTCAGCTTCCCAAGTATATTTGGAGGGGAGTTGGAGCAAAATCGGCTTTTCGAGAGAAAATTACTGTAGAAAATTTCATGAATCTTTCGCATCTTCTCACCAAATCGACCTAGAAAAGTAAAACTTTGTATGTAGGATCACTAGGTCATCAGAATATGATCTCTTAAATTTGGGTCAAAATGGATCCAAAATATTTTAAATAATTTTTTTTTCTTTTTGTATCAAGATTAAATAAAATATAAATTAAAAAATTTCTAATTAATTCAAAATATTAAAATTTAATTTATTAATTAATTTGAGGAACCTCAAGAGGCTATAATTTGACAAATATGTCTTCTATACTTATTGCATGGCAAGAAGTACATTTGTTCTAAATTTAACTTCTTAAAATAGCGGTTTTTGGAAGAGATAATGTAGGAGTTTTAAGTCTTGGTATGGAGTGTGGCCTGTAGTCATAAAAGGGTTAGTAACGTTATTTCCGAACCTGAACAAGCCTCAGTCAAAAACTCAGCTCCAGTAATGCTGCATGGCGGCTTACGTTTTTTTTGTTTTTGTTTGAACAGTGAAACTATGCAATAATGACATAATTCCCTCCATAAAGTTTCATTATTTGATCTTTGAGCATATTTCGAAAAAAAAAAAAAAAAAAAACTTGAAAAAAAAATTAATTTCCAACCTCACATATTTTGAATACCATGATTGCCAAGTTTTTCTGAAAATTTTCAACATATTCTTTCATTAAAATTTAGATACGTCTTTACGTTATTCATGCAACCCTTCAAGAATATAAAATAAATTTGAGCCAATTTTCTTTCACCCTATTCCCTACTGTGCATTAAGTTGGATCGAAAATCAGCTTTTTCTTAAAGGTTGATGACACTTAAGGGTCGTTCAAATTGCCAAATAATCTAAAAGTATTCATTAAGAAGAATTTGAGGTCTTCTAATACTGTTGAGGTTCCATCACCCTCGAGAATTTAAATGCACTCGTACAAATTCAAATTTCGAAATTATGGACAAATAATCATAAAAGTTTAGCAGTAACCTGAAAACTCTATACCGAAATTTTAATGTTATTGAATTGTTGAAAATTTAGTTATCCATTAGCATGTGAAAGAGGGAGGATGGATACCCGTGCCTTCGAAATTTTTTTCCTCGAATAATTAGGGAAAGTATTTCAAAATCTTTGAAGTTGATTTATCATTTTTTCATTTTTATTGCGTAATTAAACCCCAAGAGGTAACGTAACCATTGATCAATAATACGGAGAAAATAATGTTTTGTAGAGTGGTAAATTTAAACCAGTATGCTAACCTGTATGTTCAAAAATTCTTTCATTATTAAGTTTCTTGTTCTTATGAAACTTTTCATACCGTACTTCGGTTTTTAATTTGAAATTATTATACTTGTGCATTTTAATTTTCAAAGAGGATGAATCTAAAGGTATTAAGTAACTGCATTTTTTTTTCACGAGTAAAATAAATAAGCTATTTTTAGATTTGTTGTTAATTTTCCAAAGAAAAAAAAATCATTTTCAATCCACTCATCTTTACTACACTGTTTAAATTACTGAAAAGAAAAATATCGTACTTACGATATTCTTATTCTACATATATTACACATTATTAGGAGTAAAGTACGAGAAGAAAAAAAAGCTGAAAAAAAATCAAAAAATAAATTTTATAAAGGAGTAACAATGCGAATATTATCAATTATTACTTGTTTATACTTTATGTGTCAAAAAAAGTTTCGAAAAAATACAAAACGTAAAACGGATGTCGCCCGACACCATATCAGCGAGACTTACCTAATCAGATTTTTTTAAATCGATGACGATGGAAGTAAGTATTTTCTAAGCATTCGTTGGTTTACGACGAAAGGTAAATACCTTTATTTTTATTAATTAATCTATAGTAGCAGAAAACAAATGTGAAGAAAAAAATATCAAGTATAGAAATTCCAGCGTAGTATTCCCTGGTCGGTAATAACTTCTAAAATCGAATACGTACGAAAATAGTTATTCGTAAGAATTCATTTGGACATTGCGACCTTTAAACAATGTTCTAATTACATTAGAGTAAAAAAAAAGCGAAAAAAAACGCGCCGGCGTTCTGTCGTAGAAAGCGAACTATACGGTACGACGAACGAGTTGGAAAATAAAATGAAAAGCACGCTTAACATTCTTGCGTTGATTGAGCTGCTCGAAATTATTCTTACAATTACGGGGCTTACAATTTTAATGAGATTTGTTATCCGCTTTTCTAGAAAAATAATTTTCCCTCCGAGGTATTAATATAATTTAACATTAAATTCAACGCCGTAATTAGGAACTTGTTATCTTTGTTAATCGTCGCCAGAGAGCGATGTTACTAGAGTGTTGGCAAGGAACGGTTCGGCCATTATGAACGTTTAAAGATCGTATTTTGTTTCCGGCAAGATAAAAAAAAAATATTCCTCGAAGAAAATACTACGGAGTAGGGAAAACTTAAAGCTTTCTTTTCGAATATGAAATTAAATTTAGGTCGGTAACGAGGATCCTGTGGGTTAGTGTATCTGTGGTTTTATGAACGTAGGTATATTAAGTAATTCGTTATAAAATTAAATCGTTCCGCATAATTCCGCTGGTTGCGGTAACGAGTTGTATTTTTTTTTTCAGTTTGAAATTTACATATCCTAAATTTTCATCTAATTTTATCTTTTCTTGCTTGAGATGAAATTTAAAAAACGATTTTTTTTTCTATTCGATTGCTTTGTTTTTTTTTTAATGGAACCGCTGAAGCTCTCTGATACAACATTGCATAATTATACACGCCTATAAAAACGTTCATTCATCTTAATTTTAATTTTTCTGGCGTATGGTAATCGAATGATTTTATTGGGCCATTTCTACGTACGTGACGCGTCTGCTTGATTTTGTAGGCGAACTACGATGCCGAAAATAAAATACGATTCGCCGTACGATTCTAAAAAGAGGAAGAAAAAATCGGAGTCGTTACCGGCTGAAGAAGAAGACGAAATTGTTGTGGAAATACCGGGAGATAAAATACCTACTTATCCTGGAACGCCTTCGTGCAGGTTATTATTTCTTATTATCTTTGTTTTTATTTTATAATTATTTTTGCTCGGTTTATAATTCAGCGTAACCGGGTGCACTGTGTTGGAACAAGCTAAGCTTTGTTAGTTTAATTGCTTTACTCGTTAACCGTCGCGAAAGCATTTTATCTTCGTGACGACTTGAAACTTTGTTTCGTAAATACCAATTTTTATGAAAAATAGTTTTAACGCTTTGGAGAGGGCGAAAGAAAGGTGGAAAATTTCCGAGCTGGGGTTTCAAAAGTGGCTAATTATGGCGAATGTCGCGAATTCGTATATTTGTAGTGTATGGTGTATTTATTGGGTGTTCCGTTGTTTTCAGCCAAAGGCCGGGGAGTAGTACTAGTAGCGATAGTCATAGAGTTTTTTACCGTCCATCTAGTCAACAAGGATCAACGTCCGCTCCGCCTGGGATGACGTCGTTGAATCAGTGAGACGATTTAATGTTTGATTTTTATGAAGGAGATTGATTAGAAATGTATATTGTTTTTTTTCTTCATTTTAGGGAATTTAATGCTCAGCATTTTAGAAAATCGGATAGTAGAAGTTGTTTAGATGAGCCGTTACCACATCATCATCACCATCACCATCATCATCATCCTCAACATCACCATCATCATCATCAGTCAGGTAAAATGTGATGAAAATTCACATAATAAAATGGCACACAGTGGTGGATCTAATACTCGGCGAAACGGCAGTAGTTGACTAGGTTCAGAGGAATAGGCTCTCGGGGTTTCATGAAAGCCCATTTTTTTGGTGACAGAATGTTTATAATTCAATTTCAAAAGTGGGGTAATTCTGCTTATAAACATTTCTTGAGTATTGTGCCGTCCACGAAACTAGACTCCAGTGTTACCAACCCAAATGGGAAAAAAATCCCCGAATTTTGTTCATCCGTAATAACGCATTCACCTCTATGGTTTGAGATAAGTCGTCGTTTTTGAGGATCCTTTTCTCCTTCGACGTGATTTTTTCATAGTCAATCGAAAAACTATTTATCGTAGTCAACCAGAACGCTACTTCATAAATATCCGATGACCTTCAATAATTACAAAGTTCTCCTTGATATGACGAAGTCAGTAGAAGACCCGCTACCAACTATATTACAAGTTACAGACGATATTCCAGGAGTGATTAACATGTACAAAGAAAATTATAAATTTTTAAAAGATAGAAGCACGAAAATCCGTTTTACAAAGCTGATTAATAAGCTGGGTAACAAAGAGGCTATGATGGAGGAGGAGGAAGGTAGTCAAGACGACTTCATGTCCGTATGTTTGAATAATGAAGGCGAATAGTTATGTTTTTAATTCAATGGAATTGCAATGGCCTGTATAGCCATTTAGATGAACTTAAACTTCTAATTTCAGAATTTCGTCCCAAAATACTTGCGATCCAAGAATCCCATTTTCGACCAAAACATAATTTTTCCGTTAAATCATACAAAGTTTTTCGATTTGACTTCCCAGGAGGAGAACGATCCTGCGGAGGAACTACAATTCTAGCTCATGAAAACCTTTCCTCCACCTCTCTTCATATAAATACTGATAATTTCCGAGTAAACGCTATTTCTATAAAATCACCAGAATTTCATAACGTTCCTCTAACCATATGTAATTTTTATACACCCCCTAACCAGATGATATTTATTGAACAATTAGAAAATATTCTTAAGCAGTTACCTAAACCTTTCATTTTTTTATTATTTAATTTAATTTTTTTATATTTAATTTGGTAATTTTTTTATAAATATAATTTTTTTTATAGTTTTTACCATTTATTTTTTTTATTAATTATATTTAATATGGGTAAATATTACTTCTTATAGTTTGAGTTTTTTATTTTAATAATTTTTTCATTATAAAATTTTATTTTTTTACATTTAATTTTACTAAATTTCATTTGGTTACTAAAACGAAAATATAAAAATAAGTACTTTGGCATAATTTTTCAAACTCAATCTCATTACAACATGGATGAATATTGGCATAGTTGACTGAAATTTTTTTTAGCTTGATATTTGGGTCACTTCACAATTTTCAATGTACATCATTGATTTTCAAAAATCTTCAAAAACGTTCTTCCAGATTCTTCTCTTCTCTCTACCGTATACCTCTCTTTCATAATATCTCTATTCTGTTCAAGGTGTTGATAAAATTGCATACCATCTCATATTTACGGCATATTATTTTTAAACACATCCCACTAATTCTTCTCGGGTTTCTGATAATTTTTCAGTCGTAAAAAAGAAACTGGATTTCAGAAAACATCATAAAATTTCATTCAGTTGAAAGAAACATTTCGTTTTTCAGAAAATGTCGAAAATATTTTTACACAATATTCATTTGAATTTGGATACATTACATATGTATATTATTTGCACAGAAGAAGATGAAGAAGACGACGATGAATCCGGACCAATACGTATACGTAATTTAGAAGATCTTATTCGACAGCTAGAACACCACTCAATAAAACATTCGAACGCCATCGTCGGCGTCGAAGACATAAGATTCTCAGAGACTGAAGCCGATCGTCAGTATAGGGTGGAAATACCATCCGGGTAAGTTAGCCACAAAATACGTTTAATCGGATATTTAAATAAAGAAATGTTCTAAATGGGTGATACTTTTTAAATATAGAAACGAAGAACTTAGATTCGTTTTCGGTCGATTCAGACATCCGAGTAGGACGCAAACGCCTTCGTATCACGGTATGCCAGATGAAGAGCGACGGTTTCAACCGTCATCGACGGAGCATACCAATAGTAGAGGGCAACACGTGGTAGATATTCATGTCGATATACACGAATCCGAAAGGTAGGTGGTGTTATTAGATGGCTTTTTCTTGTATCACACATTGTATGCATTTAATACCCGTGTTTAGTTGTATTTGTATCTGATTTTATGGTTATTAAAGTACAGAATTTATTACGAAGGCTTTATAATTTCGGTTTTATGGTGAAAAAGACGTAAAAAAATATGACTTTTTTGTTTAAATTGTTTACGGTTTGGAAAAAAAATGTAAATTTTTCTTGGAAATATCAAAAACTCGGTATTACAATAGCCGTGCTATGTTGTTCGAACGAACGTTTCCTTTCAAGGAAAACGTATTATCGAAGGGTTTAAAATTAAGCTAAGATTTTTAACATAGCTTTATACAAAATATCAGATGCTCGCTTTGTTGTTCTTATTCCTTCTCGCAAACGGTACATTGTTGGCTTAGAGTTTTGTGTATTATATGAATGCTTGTTTAGCTGAAATGGCTGAAATACCGAATTGTTTGGACAAGAGTGGCATAGAAATCATTCACGCTGTGGTTTTATTTTATTAACGACAAGGCGAGGGTATGATTTTTTTTGAAGCCTAAAATGGGTGGAGGTTATTTTTTCGATTGGTATGTGAAAAACACGTGAAGTATATTTTAATGATTGCACTTACCTACTCTTTTATTTGTACTCGAGTCGATTGAAATTTATTTTTGCATGTATTTTACCTTACTTTGCATTTAAAATTTTTTCCTCGGAAATTATTAAATGACTTTTATTTGAGCCTGAACATTTGTTCATGCAATTTATACGGTATGCATTTCATGCTTTCGTCACTATTTGCATGAACTTATCTACGTACTATGAAATTTCAAAATGTTAAAAATAACAATTAACGTTTAACATAGGTATATAAGTAGGAAATTGTATGGAAGTACATGTATATGCACCTCTTGTACATCTTCCCACACACTTGCACAGTATAATTGTGATTCTAGGTACTTGACTACCTATATACATATAATATACGAAGATATCTATAATGTTATTATTACAAGCGTTTGTGTGAATTTCTGTATAATCATATTAACATTATTTTTCGCCGAAATCCGACGAAATAATTTGGATAGTTGTTTTGTCACTGGCTTTTATGTGCATACATCGTTCAAATTGTAGATTAATGTGCGCATCCATCTTTATAATTTTATATTTTTTCTGATTAGAAAAAATGAAATAATGACAAAATAACATTTCTTCTAGAAATACCGTTTACAGGCACAGACTGGCACTAAAAGTCTCACCAGTAATTGAGAAAACTATAAAAATGGCTTAATATATTTATGTGTCTTCATCGTATCGTAATATTTTTTTTTTTGAAATCGCAGAAAACAACCTTTCACTATTTTATGTGCGCTACATAATTTCAACATGTCTTTAAAAAATCATTTTTATTGTGTAAAATAAGTTTTGGATCAGACAGAGGTTTAGTTCGTGAATTGTGACTGATTCGAGGTCTTTGATTATAAATCTGAGGTCAAATTTCGTTCAGCTTCAACCCCAGGGGCGTAACTAAGGGGGGGGATGGGGGGAGCTTCCCCCCCAGGTGTTTTAAAAAGTTGGGAAATTTATAATTGTTCAACGTTGAAATTGGGAACTTGGAATTTCTTTTGGGAAAATAAGAACTCGAATAAATTCGAACTGATGCCAACTTATATCATGTATACCACACAACCAGAGACGTAGCCCCCTTGGCTTTTGTAAAGTTGGTAAATTTGGAGTTTTAGCGTAGCAGTATTATTACAACTATTTTAAAATTTTTGAAGACTAAAAAAAAAAAAAAAAAAAAAAAGGTCAACAGTTGGGAAAATTTCATGATATTAGTTGGCAATTTTTGGTTTTCTCCCCCCCCCCTGAAGAATGTCTTCGTTACGCCCCTGTTCAACCCAACCTTCTCCAAGTGCTATGGAACTTTTTTGACACCATAGAAGTCAATTTTAAGTAAAGTGTTAGGAGAATAGAAGTTACATAACTTTCATATCTCAAACACATTGCTATGCTTTGCCTTCAAATGTGGAGTTGGCAAATTGGCAGACGCTGAAAAGTCATCAATTTTTAATAGAGGAAAAGTGATTGAGAAATTTTCACAAAGTTGACACCTTGCTCCTAAAATCGTTATTATATGCACAACTTATTCGACACATACAAAAGTCAACTTTGAGAAAAGTATTGGGAGAGTAGAAGTGTAATGGAGGATTTTCAGTCTCAAACATGATGATTTTTTCAGCATTCAGATTTAGAGAATGATACTTATTTGATACTCAAGAGTACCGATTGTGGTATGTTGTGAACAAGGATCAAGCATTGCTACTTTCGTTCTTCGTTCCTAACAGTAACATTAAAACGTTGTCGAAGAACAAAAACGTGTTTTTTCGGAGTGAATGATGTTTTTGTTCCCTTTTTTTTTATTAACATGAAAAACTGGTTGATAAGACACAAGACGCAAAATTGAATACGAAATAATGAAATGAAAGATAAACTAAGTGTGAAAATCAAGTAAAAGAATTGAGAAAAGTTGAAAAATTGGAGTTGCTGTTCGAATTTTATTGACCTATAACAAATTCCACCATTTGAGATCGAGTGAAAAATTTCAGTTTTACTTTTTCAAGTGCACTGTTTACTGATGCCGTCAATATGAGTAACTATGGGGTGATAATATCACAGTCAATAGGGAATCAATTGTAATAAGCATTGATGAAATTTCAGTCGCCCCCTCCTACAACGCAAAACATCCAACTGCACATAATGATGTTCAAAATTATACGTAACATAAATACCAAGTTACTTACAACTTATTGCACTCTGAAAAAATTAACAAAAAATGGGAGTAGGGTCATTTGCTCACTATAGGAGCGCTGCGATCCACTACAAGCGAATCTCAACTCTGGTTGGTTGTTTTGAATTCCCCGCGAGATATAGTTGAACTGATCATTGGTTGTTATTTCAACCACCGATCAGAGATGTGTCTCGTGCATCGTCCTATGGGCCAGAAATGAACTAAAATTCCAGTGAATTATGATGAATTGATGATTGATGATTGTGCAAATTACTTAGTAATAATAAAAATTAAATTTATGAATTTGTAATGTATTTTATGCTAAAATTGATAACATTTTGAATTTTAATTGGATGACCAACTATCAACTATTAAGTATCTTTAAAATAATGGACAATGAAAGGTGATAAGACAACTGATAATTAACTTATAGATCAATAAACTATGGTTTCTGTTCTTGTTTTCGATCTTGAAACGTATGAAACTTATCGTTGCCGTTCTTAACTAGTTGCTTCTGCATTCTGTAATATTTTTCAGAGTGTTCTTGATAGCTATTAATTACAGTTTATCTGATTTGGGAAGGAAAGGCGAAGAGAGGTGCGGCGTTCGTACGTTCGCGTTTCAGGACAATTATAATCGAACTCTGTAAGACTTTCCGTGAAATTGGTAATAATCATTTTTTTGATTGCACTCAAATTTCGAGGAGGATTGAGTTGCTTACTTTTCATTTGAAAGCAGAGAAAGACAGGTTTTCCAATATTTGAAAATACCAACAAGAATCTATCACTCTGCTGATAATTTTCCAAATGGAGACTTTTTTAGGATCGAATAAGCTCTCTACTTTGCATTTCAACGCAAGTATCAAAGTGTTGCGTATCGCGATTACGCCATGCTAGACAGAATAGCATTAATATTAATTAATGTTGTTGGATTCGCGAACTCAGCTTTTTTGGAATTATTGAAGATTCCTTTGTGTTTTTCGTCAGATTTTATCGCGGGAAACGTCTAAAATAAGAGTTTTGGAACCAAAAAAACACGTTCGGCGTTGTTGCAAAATTCGATGCGCCCTAAAAGTCTAGTAAAAAATTTACGATGCTCGGTGAGCCAGTCCGTGCCTGATTGTTTCTGTTATTAATGTAAAAATGTATTCGAAAAAAATTATTCATTATTTGAAAAACAATTCTAATTAATTTTTTATGGCTGACCGCAGTAACGGATTCGTTGATCATCACCGACCACTAGGTCGTTCGGCCAGCGAAGATCTAATGCCAATAATACAAACCCCACGCAGTTCAAGGCACGGATCTCCGGCACCTCCGCCGCTATTTTACAACGAACAAGAACGACCAAGCTTCGCTGGCGATTCGGAATTTCGTCGAGTATCTTCCACGTCTTTACATCGTAATGTTTCTGTCGAAGAATGCTCGTCCCGTGATACAATCGAATCGTCCGGAAATGAAAACTCCGCCTTACTTCGAACGTCAACTAAATACCCCGAGTATAAACACTGAGAAAAATCTTTTTATACGTTGTTTTTATATAATTAGTTCCTGATTTACACGTTGGTAGTTTTTAGTCGACTCGAACTTTTCTTTTTACTCAGACTTTGAACTTCGAGTATAATGAAGATCTCAAATTATGGTCATAGAAGTATTTTAACGCCATTATCATATGTATAGAGTTGTTTGTTTTTGTCCATTTAATATTTTTGTTATTGTAATGTTCGAACGAGTGTGCTAATCGTGATTGGAGACGTGATTGGTATTACGAAATTTATATTTTGTTGTTTAATCATTTATTAACATTTCATGGCTGTATCCTATACGTTATCTCCAATTACGATTCATTGAATTGACGTGTAAGTAAAAATGCGAGGAAAGTGCATGAATGAATTTTGCATTTATCAAATATAATTTTGGAGGGTCTTCGATCAAGTCGGAAATCAAGCGGTGGGCTCGTTATCAATGTTTTAAGATTTGAGAAAATCGTTCGCGAGGATTCTCGAAGCTCTCAAAAAAAATATTTCGTAAAGAAAAGAAATTCGGTAACGAAATTTTGTATATAAAATTGATATTCTTATATTATTGCGTTTTTGATACTGGCTCAAATTTTGTAGATTATCTGTGTTTTTAAAGTCAAACTTTTTATGTTTAAATGACTGAAAAATTGTTATACGTTGAGTATTTTTCTTTCATAGTAGGGCCTAATATTTATTAATTTTTTTTTCTAATTTCATTTAAGTGATTTTTCTTTCGGAACAGAAATGGGCATGTTTCGATCATTTTCGCTCGTATTTCAAAATTAATTTTTAAAAACCCGATGAACAGGTCGTGTTAAAGATAGAAAGAGAAATGAAGCAAAATTTTCATAAACTCCACCAAGGTATCATTTTGCCGAATTTTTAGCCAATACAAATTATATATGAATGTAGTACTGATATTTATACGTTTAAAATTAAATACAAAGAGCGCATGGATTTCTCATAATACTTTTAAATCTGTCACATTCGCATTATTTCATGCATTTTATGTATCATTAGATAAGCTTCGTAATAGGCCTAATTTTTATTTTATTCTTTTTCTTTAGCTGAGAATTCAAGGAAATCTTTTTGTTTTAGACTTTACTGCTTCATAAATGAATGAAAACTTCTTCAAAGACAGAAATGAAATTTGCAATATTTTAGATTTTTCTAATTTTATTTTACGCTCGTTAAATTTTATTGCTTTTTCGTAGAAAATTCGCTTTGATAATAATATAATATATATATGTATTAATGATGAATGGAAAAAATTTGAAATATTTTGATATCGTGGATTTACAATCTTATAATAAGTATCATGTAATTTTCGAAGCATAAAGTCGGTATTTTTTTTTTTTTTTTATTAAAAAGAAAATTAATCACAAAATTTTACAATTTTGAAATCATTTATGGAAATAATTTACACTACGAAATTATAAAGCCCTCGATATAGTCTTATTACAAAAAAAGAAATTATAATAAAATAAGTACCTATCATTTCTTTAACACACCTGTTGAATCGATATTTCAGATTTAAAATACTAAACCATCTTTTACAAGATTTGGGAAAGAAAGATTTGAAAAGCGAACAAAACGCTGCATTTTCAAGTTCTTCCCCGGATTCTGCCCATTTCTGCAATAACTCGATGAGGTGAATTGAACAACATTACGATACGTATATCTATTGAATGTATTAATTGTTTATGATAAGTATAAAGTAACCGATTTCTTAGGAAAACAGTACTTACTCTTGAATATGTACATTTGTGCGTACTTATTAATTCAAAGAGTGTGATGAAAAGTGAAGTAGAGCTAGGTATAATGTATTGATACGTAATTACATACATGACAATAGTGGTTCGTTATGAAAAGGAAAAAGAGAGAGTGAAAAAAAGAAAAGTTGCTTACTAAAAATTATTTGTACCTCCTGACCTACATACTAAGTATTGTAATTGAATTTTTCAGATATTAAGCGCCACTGAACAACACAAATCTCAGCTCAATAAATACTTCTTACAGTTGAAGTTGAACATCTCCGTTACTACTTAATCTCGTACTTCATTAGATTAATATCTTAATGAACAAAAAAAAAGAAAACAATATTTTTGAAATTTCAACATCGGTATTATGTATGCTTGAAGGTAAATGGAAAGTGTCTTTGTGGTATGGTTAATTGCGAATTCGTATCAAAGAAATATATCGTAGGCCTATGTTTTTCCACTAATTACGAAGCTCATTTGTATTTAAAATAATGGGTCGGAAAAGTTGACCCACCAACAAAAAAAAAAGAGAAACATAAAGTTAATAACTTTTTTAATTCGATTTTTATACAGTAAGTTATTTCGTTTAAAAAATTTCGAAGAACGACTGATTTTAAATATCGAGAAAACTTATTTCGCACAAAACAAGCGTAATTATTTTTACCTTTCTGTACAAAGAGGTGACATGGTTTAATGTATTTATCATGGACTGTATCTCAAATTTTGTATTTTGTATATAGGTACATTTTATATTAATTCATGTGCATAACGAATTATTTGTATTGAAATTTACGAAACTAAAAAATTTATCATGATACTGAGAAATCTTATCGAGTGCTCAATGTGTATATTTTTATACGTCTTCATAATTCTTCACAGTGTTGCCAATCACTATAACTTAAGAATGTAACAGTTAAGATACACTGCAGCTTTTAACACGTTTTTGGTAATGAGCTTATTTTTGAAAAGAAAACAAGTTGTGCAGAAGTTGAAGAACAAAAAAATTCAAATAAATAGCAGTCGTTAGTACGCGGGGCCATATTAAGATGTAATTTGATTAGTCAATTTTGCAATTAGGTACCTATCTGTTAATTTTTTCTACGTTCCCTCGTTTTTTTTTTTTATGTAAAAAATTTTTAAATGAGTAGGTATTATGTACGAGTTCTAAGAATTTAGTTCGAATGTTTTAGTTAATTGTGCGTATACTCGTTGGTATTCTAAGACGTAACTAAACTATGAAACTGCATGTTGCGTGTCAAAAAATATCAAGCAGAGGCAGGCGAATGTATTTTATTACGTTTCTTAAATTAACCGTCACTGCGCATGTGAGGATATTGTGGTGATGAAAATGCCCAAACACCATACACCGTATGCTATTGGTGATGTTTCCATATTAGATATTGTAAAGTCTCGAGGAGAGGGCAAGGGAGGAATTAGCCCGAGTTTTTTTTTTCAGGATCCACTGAGGGCCCACGATTTGACACATTGGAGCTAAAAAGCTAAAAATCTGTGTTTACTTCCACGATCTTTTTTTTTTTTTTTTTGCTCTTATGACTTTTCCTCCTGTTCTGGGCCCGGATTTTCTCTGCATAGTGCTGTGTAGTGTCTTTTTGTGATAAACGAAAAAAATCATGTGATCTACGACCTCCTGCTCATGGAAGGTGGAAAAGTTTATTATCGATGACTGTGCGTTAAGCGTTATTTTGTACTTCCACTTACATTGGAAAATATCTCATAAAATTTTTGTCTATCTTGAAATTAAAGGCGCTGTGGCAAATATTAAAAATGTTTCATTCTAGTTCCTCCATTTAGGGAAGAAGGCAAATATTTTGTATTACTCATTTCATGTTGGTTTTCATGTACTGTACATTGTAAGAAAACAATTCAAAGACTATAAATTATCTTTGGTGACGTAGTCATCATATAATGCATGTATACGATGACGTCACTAAAGAAACATTTGCAAATTTGATATCCGGTAATGCTAATGTGAGGCTGGAGCTAACTGATGGTTTTAGGCCTTCACAGTTTCCGTACCATATCCTTCCCACCATTACCTCATTTTTCATTAGCATAATACTATTTTGATTTCTCATTGAGAATTGTCAATTTTTTTCAAGTTTTTTGTTGAAAAATTTTTTGTTTTAATTTACTTTCTTAAATTGTTAATTTTTCTTCCTCCCCCCCCCCGAAAAAAATTTTTGTTTTTCAAAATTAAGAACTCAAAAATTTTATTCAGAGGCTAAGAATTTTTTTTCAATTTATATCTTCAAGTCCTTAATCATTTACAATAAATTTTATATCAGAATTCTAACCAAGCCATACTTTTTTTTTTAATTCGGAAATTGATCAACATAAAATGTTTAATTTTGAACAAAAACTAACGATTTAAAACAAATTCTACCATTTATTTACCAAATATGTGAGGTAAAGGAATCAAAAAATTTGATAACATGACTCGTTTTTTACCTTATAAAATGGCGGACAGAATTCGGATATTGTAACACGAACTCAAATTGTATAACCTGTTCTTCAGTTCACATTTAACTTGGAACCTGGGGTATTACATTCGTATAACGATGTCACGAGTTGGAAAATTTTTATTCTTTGATTTTTTTCTAGTTATGTGTAGTATTATAGTGAGCAAAATGTAAGAGTCGAATAAAATTTTCTCTCGTCTTCGAAACTACAGATGCGATGACAAAATAAAAAATTTATTCCACTTTTAGAAATGGGCACAAATTGTATATGACTCAGTTTATGTCGATTATCACTTACTAAGCATTGTAAAAAAAAGGGTGAGAAAACCCCAAATTATTTTGATGACGTCACTAGAAAAAAAATGCGTTTTTTGTTTTTTTTTTGTCATTATGTGCATTATAATATAGAAAACAGAAAAGAAAAAGTGATAAAATTTTTGCCTATTTTCAAAATTGAAGTTACCGTAACAAATTGAAATATTTATTTCACTCAACTTCATTGATTTTTAAAAATTGACAAAAATTGTATGTGACTTCTTTTATTTTGATTTTCATGTATAGTATGTACTGCATGAAGAAACATTTCTATGGACTCAAATTTATTTGATGACGTCATCATGAATCTGCATATTATTATATTATATATAGTACACTTACGTAATGCCATCATCGAGGAAAAATTCTCGTTTTCTGAATTTTTTTCTTTTAATGTATAGCATATAGAAAACAAAAAAAGTTGAATAAAATTTTCGCTCATCTTCAAAACTGTAACTCCTTCAATTTGAAAATAGGCAACAATTTCAAGTTACCTTTTTAATGAATATGGTAAGTAGACTAATGTTTCGTCATTAGTTTTAATCAAAATGATTTCTTTTTTTTTTGGATCCATAAACTTCGATACATTTTTTACCCTTCGATGTTGGATAGATTGTGATACTGTGGCGTAAGGCCACAGATTAGCCACCTCACCACGCAGAGGTGAGGTGTAAAAGGGGCGGGCTGAAACGCCACTTGAGGCTGTAGCAATTGCTACCGCCATACTCACCATATTGGTGAGCTCAAGAGGGCATTACATTTTTAAAGTGGTGCAGGCACCACAAGGAAAATAATACCTATTCTGAAGTTAACGACTTTTATTAATTAAAATACAAAAATAAAGATCCTAACTGAAGGCACCTATTATAACACTAAGCTACTATACATATATGGTAAATACAAAATGGTACGTTACGTATCTTAGTAACTTCGATTCGTCCGGATGACGATTATGGATCCATATGGACGGTACCAACACGTGGTTGTACAAAGTAATGGCACTAACACTCGCGGATAATTGTTGTTTTGAATAAGCGGTTTACAGTACGCGGTAGTTTAATTCATAGCGAAAACATTAATACACACGCGAAAATAAAAATGAAAATCGTCACTCGAAAAAGGAAATTTTGATAGGCAAAGCCTATTTACATAATCGCCACGTTTTTTCAATATTCACCGGCAAACGCGAGATGTACATACAACGAAACGGAAAAACGAACTAACTTGGTATGTAGAATGGCGTACTTGCACAATGCATGATCGCTAGGACCATATCAAAGTCGGAAAAACCCCATATCTGGTTTTGTAATATGAATACGACGTCGTGAGAGTTTCTTGTACCTATCGAACGTATAATTTAGTAGGTCGTATTCATATGAGTATCGAAAGAATAAATTTTGAATTTTTCTTGGGTACCCGGGGTCTCCAATGCCACAATACGTACATATGACTTTTTTTTGTTTGTCTCGAAAAGAAGTATCCATTCGGGTAAGCTTGGCAATATTTATTGAAACACCCTAATATCCATTATGCGGTAGCGTAAAAAATATAAATTTCCTCATTTTTGTAATCTACGTGACATGCAGTTAACCGATGTGTACGCAACTCGTATTCGTCTTATTGTACATACTCTATAATTATATACCTTTACCGAATCCGTGATGCTGTAAAAGTAAGGATAAAATGTACGAATTCTTTTGCTTTACCTTCGGTAATTGTGTTAGTTACGTCTAGGATGCGAAACATTTATATCTATACAGTTAGTTTTTAATGGCTTTTTGTTTTGTTGTGTGTTCTCGTTCTCACATTGGGAATAAATTTTAGTATAAGCGCAATACTAATTACGTCTGTTTTTTTCTTGTTTCGGACTCGAAATTCTCTGGTTTTTAAAAAACCCATCACGCATCTTCGCACGTTTTTATATTGCAACCAATTTTGTGATTTATACGTTAATGTTTGTTTCCGAGACTGCCTATGAACATCGATTTTAAAAGACTTGACTATTTATTTCTTAAATATGTACGTTTCTAATTGTAGATAAATTATGTTAACGCGCTTTATATTGTGATTGGTTACCTTCGAACGCGCGTAATAATCTCGTGAACTCAACGTTACGTCGTGCCATCGATGAAATTATATTAAATACTCGTATAGGTATCGTATAATTACGCCACGCGTGGTAATAAATTTTTACCGAATTGTACGTATTTTTGATCTGTACATAATTTTTTTTTGTACCGGTAGTGCAAAGTACAAACGTTTTTTTTACATATCGGAAATTATGTAACTGAGTTTCATCGGCTTTTCTTCTACATGTTAATATTATAGCCTAAATACCTATTTAGAGTGTCGCGTTGATTTTTTTTGCTGTTACGGTGAAAGCTGCAGAAAAGTATTGATTATTTTATGTATGGAGCTCGTACATAAATATTATGTGTTCTAATTTTATAGATAAAATTACGATAATTTCGTATTCGTGTAATGATAAAGTTCTATGGGCTGTTCCGTCCTGCTTTTAATTGAGATAATATTTTCTTCTTCGGTTTCTCGTTCGTTAAAACCGTACTCCGTCCTTTGAACATTATCGATCTTTTTGTATTTTCAACAAAAAAAAAATATATAAATGTATTACAAATTGAAGTATTTCATACAGGTGCTGGTGATCATAATTTTCTATGCACTCAGCGACGAAAAACAAAAAAGAAGAAATTAATAAGTCCGATAAGGTTTTACATCATTCATTATATCTTTGGGAAAAATGAGATAAGAATTTAGTGATTTTATCAAATAAAATTTGAACACATTAAACATCGCGATTAGTTAGTGGTGTTATCGCAATAACATGCATTTTGTTGCGTTCATTTCGAAACTGTAGATGAACGGAAAAATTACCCTACGAAATTTAACGAAAATTTATGAATTTTCTTGTTAAAGTCGTATAAAAAAATTCTGCTTACGTTACGGTGAAAAAATATTTATTCATAATAGTTTATCGTTTTAAGTTACCAAATGAATGTGTGTAATTTTGATCTGCGTAATCTTCTGCCTAATTTTTATTTTTATTTTCTGTTTTGTTGACAACAGTTGAATATTGTGTTAGTGATAACATTTTATTTTTTAAAGTATGAATTAGATTAACGTTATTTGTTGTAATTACGGTATATACGAATTACAATGAATTATTTGTCAATAAATGGACTTTAAATTATAACGATGTTTTGTTCTGGTGTGATCTTGTACCTAATAATTTTGATAAGGCTTAAGGAACATGAAGGATATGATATACTTACTTTTGTTTTGGATGTATTCTTCTTCGTTAGCATTTTAAAAGTGATTGATCAATTAATTAATCATTTAATCATTTTTTTATCAATTTATTTTACTAAAAATCAATCGGGTATTTTTCTGTTTTCTTGTCGATATTATGTGATATCGATGATTTTTTCTCGAATACAAAACAATTTTCTCCTACTTGCGGGAGGAAAACATTGCTTTACCTCCCGCTCGCTAATCGCTCGGGTACTCGAACGAGCGTTTTCCTCTCGCATTTAGGAAAAATTTTGTCACTACTCTGGAGTCAAGAATCATTTTTATCTCCCTAGTTGTGAAATATACTAGTTTATGCCTTATATCATGGATTATGCAACTTTACTTTCATCTTCCACTACACAAACTACGCTAGTTTTCGCCTATTTCTAAATATCGAATGTTGGCCTTCGAATAACGCATTATGCTACTTGATAGACACAAGTTTTAGGAGCCACTTAGAGTACAACTGTAATCAACAAATATTTCATTATTGTTTTGATTTCAGTAAATTTGAAATTGAAGGAATCAATAGAAATACAATAATGGTTTTTTTTTTCAATGAAGGGAAGTATACGTTCTACCTAACCTAAAAATTGGGGAAAAGAAGAATTGACCTTTTGACTGGTTCATACGAACTATCCATTTAATTTTTTTATCCATTTTCACATGCACAAACATAAACCTAAAAATTGGGGAAAAGAAGAATTGACCTTTTGACTGGTTCATACGAACTATCCATTTAATTTTTTTATCCATTTTCACATGCACAAACATAGTTTGACAATGTTTGATGAATTTTCATTTTTATAATTTACAAGGAACTGGGAAGAGGGTGTAATTTTTTTTAATTTTTGGTGAAAAATTTAGCGAAAAAATATGGGAATTCTAGTAAGAAACGTGGGAAACACGTGAGAAATTTGAAAAGAGTTTGTAGGAATTTTTAATCGTTTAAGCGGACGAAATCGCCATTTTGACTTCGCAACACTGTTTCAAGTACCCGCAAAATTCAAAAGAGTAGTGACCTAAAAGGCCTATTATTGTGAAATTCCTGGTGAAACAGTTCAGGCCTGCAATGCACATTACTCGTTCTAGTTTAAAATCATTGATTTTCTACTCTAAAATCAATGTTTAAAACAATCGTGCATTTGATGAAGTAATAAAATAACAGTATAACAAAAATTTCACTTTATTCAGTCGTAAGTCGTCATTAAAATTTACATTACTTAAAATATAAAAAGAAGAAAAATTCAACAATAGTAACGGAATACTATTATCGTCATGTAAGTAATGGTAAAGTACATATTGGAATATAATCTATTATGTATTTTATCCAACTCGACATTCAATCAATCTAGTTGATTTTTATACGTAGACAAGGTCTGTAGATCTATGCGACGGCTGTAAAAAAAATACAATCACCAAATAAAATTCCAAGAAGTAAATAAGTAAAATTATTCACAATACGAAGGTGAAGAAATACGTGAATTCCGAAGCGCATAGTACGAGTATGATTATTTATTTTTCAAAGAAAGAAAAAAAAACGAATAAAGCGGAAGGTTGCTAAACTCATCAAGAGGTAATAGAGTCTAACATTTAAATTTAAAAAAGAAAGCAGAAAAATTATAAACATAACAATTAACAATATTAGTATCGATCATCGAAATCATAAAATAATACACGAATTCGTAAATGGTCACCATAAATACGGTGGGGAAGAAGGAAGGGGGGGATTGAGATCGTTTAAAATGCGTAAGAAGGAAGTAGGCTTAACTCGGATACTAAGTACTAATTGAATGTTAATCTTTTTTTCGATGATCCGGACGATGGATTTTGTTGTAAAGCTAAGGCACGATAAGCTTCGGCTACGAGATAGGGATGCGATTGTATTAAATTCTTCCACGATGTGGTTTCGATCACTTCGGAGGCGTGAGAAATGATGAATTCTAAAGTTTGAGTTTTTAGCTGCTCTGCGTTATGTAGATCAGCTAAAATTAAAATATTGGCAGCGTTCTCTATGGTTAAGTTACCACACAAGGCTTCTTCGCACATTACTTTTAATCTTTCTAAATCGTACTTATCAGCAGCGGCTAGTAAACTGTCAGCCATGGCGATTAAATTTTGAATTGTGCCTGTGTAAATAAAACGCAACACTTCCTTCAGCACGTTTTCAGGGACATCGTCGATGACAACTTTATTTAAACGTTTTTCTTTCATGTTGTGCTCGAACATTGCAGCGAATACAGGACTTCTGGCCGCCAGGATGGCTTTATGCGCAGGAAACTCTTTGTTACCGACACACAAGACGACATCGGTTAATTTTTGATCATCTAATAACGATCCGAGATCTTGAGAAAGTTTACATTTTGGCACTTTAAACTGAGCGGCATTTGTTTGACCAGAAACATTTACGCAATCGGCTAGTACGCTTATTTCGCAGAAGATTGTCAATTTATCATCGGGCAGCAAACCGTTGGATTCGTCCAGTAAGAAATCGCGTCTGATGAATTTCTTAAATCCCCAATCTTTGCCTTGCACGAATCTATAGGCTCGTTGGCTTTCCATAGCCTTTGTTTCTTCGTGGCGAACGTTGAGTATTGAAAATTTAAATTTAGCCCTAACCTCAGCCTTATTTGAAGCGACTAGCAGTAAATACAGCGATATATAGTCTTTGCTTTCTTCATCTAAACCTTTAGGATTTACTCGCAAACACCATTTCAGCTTATCGTTCCTTCCGGCCGAGAAAACCGACGATTTTAAAACCTCTCCCATTTCTTCTCGACAAAAACTGAAATTATTAATGGTCCACATGTAACTAAACTTCGAGACTTTGAGTTGAGTATAACACCAGTTTTCTACGACTGGTGGTGAAGCTTCGTTCAATGAAGGACTTGGAACTCTGACCGGTACAGCAGCTTCGGCTGGAAGAAACAGGAAATTAGGTTAATTTTGTTGAAATAGTGGTTGTATGTTTCTAATTGTTTGGTATTTTTACAAATAGCAAACGTTAAACGTTGATACGAGACATGACATGGCATATCAACTTCGAAATATTGTATTCCATATTATGACAAGTTTCATCGTACATTTCGAAGTATGACAGTCACAAATACCCCCAGTATCAAAACCACATGATCAAGACGAACTGTAGTATCGTAAAATGTTTGAACAAAAGACCTATTTTAGTATGAAGTGGCACTTCGTAGTTAATGAATTTTTTATGATGAAAAAATGAATAAATATAGCAAATAAAATGAATTACCATTGAAGCCATTGAAGCTGTTGGATGATGGAGATATATCATTTAACGCTGGCATAAAAAAAGGAGCACTCTGAGCAGGATAATACATGGCCTTTGATCGATTTTATTACCAAATGGTTACACACGTAATAGTAATACATAAATATGCGATGTAAGTGTTTCATAAAATCACGAAAATTTTGCGCTTCAACGGCAACATCTTGGAATTTTTAACAAATATGGATATGATTCAAACATCACCGAATCGACTCAACTGTCTCTTATCAACTAATCGACACAATGAAAGGATGTGATGAGTAACAGATTGGCGTTGGGAATTTTAAATGGGCTTTGTATGGGATTTTAAGGTGATAGAGAGCTTCAGAGGTTTTAAAGTGACGTCATGAGCTGTCGCTTATCACTGCCGAGCTAACCTCTATTGCTGACTTCGAGTATGTATGAGATAGACTCGCCCAAACGTGATGCTTAAATGTATATTTAAGTACCACTATCACTACCAACATCCAAGTTCAACAGTCATGGTTGTCTTCGTCTATCTTGCTAACTTTGTATTCTTGTACTTTGTCTTTGTCAGTACTCACTTTTATTGTTATCCTATGATTCTAAAAACAATCTGGTCATTTAGAAGAGGATAGGGTTACCAAACCTATTTGCAGAGTGACAAAGATAGAAAAGTTGATTTCTATGCCATAATGCCATACCATTTATCATAAGAGTGAGTCTATGCTTTTACTTCGTATCGAAGAATTCATTCGCTCGCAGTCATGTATAGGTATTTTTAATTTAATAATTTTCTTTTTTGCTAATATACTTTCAAAAATTTGTTCTTCACGAATGATTGCATTGAATGCTACTTTATTTCGTGAAGGATTTCCTGAAATCGAAAAAGTTTGGTTCAAATGTAGGTATTAAAATTTAAAAAAAAATTTGGTCTAGGTGTAGGTTTCAAAAAAAAAGTTTTTAAAAAATTATAAAATAAGTACCTCACTCCTGTTTCATAAACTTGAGTTTATTAATATATTAAACAACTTTAAAAAATTTTCATAAATAAAAATATTAGTTTAAAAATATTTTAAAAACAAAGTTTGAAGCATATTTAATCGTTTAAATCCAATGCCTAATCGAAATTTTCAAAGTATATAATAAGGTACTGATGAATGAGAAAAAATTCCAAAATTCCTTATAAAATAAATGCTCTAAATAATTATTTGTTACAAAAAAATTCTTCCACCAATACGAGCAAATTTAAAGTACATGATATTTATTCATGTGAATGAAATGGTTTAACTTCCCTCGAAGTTTTAAAAATAGTAAATTCAACAGGGAAACCTAAAGTTATTAACAGAAAGAATGGACATGAGAAGCAAGCTCTACGTATATGTTTGTGAGAATATTACATTCTTTCTGGCGACTGGGGAGTTAAATGAAAAAAAACTGGTGATTTTATGCAAACAGGATACTAATTTTGATTGATGTAGGAACTTTTCCATTTCGTTATTTGGCATTGTAATAAAGAAAAAAATATATTTATACAACACCCATATAAATGAAATATTTACTGGATTCAGGTGGAGTAAATTCAAAATTAAGAATAATTATCAGTTTTTTTTTTTTATTAATTAGGTTACTATTCTTTATATTCGATTTTTTTTAAAGCTCTCAAAAATACGCGGTTCTCGTAATTTTAATTAACTTACAAACTCATATTCTCCACTCAAAGTTCTCAAATATTTACGGGGAAATTCCTAATTGGAACAAGCGCAAAACACTAAATTTAAAAAATATAATACATCAATACTTTACAGACATAATAACTTGTATTTGGTAATTTTTATTTCAAAATACAGTATTTAAATAGGAGTTTAAAAAAGGACACATAACACAAAAGAGAGAATTTTTTTTTAAACACAAAAATAAAATCGCCAGTGTAAAAATCTTCATAGTTTTTAAAAATATTTACAACATTAATAGTCATTGAGATTCTGAAAAAATACATCTTTCGTCATAATTATTCTTCAGTAATATGTTGTTCCTCGACTAGTTCCTCATTTGACATGGGTCTATCCTTAGTCTCCGGGAGATAAACCCTTTAAAATAAACAAAAGTTACACACGAAAATATATGGAATAATTTCACATAATTAAAATTAAAAAGACACACAATTCAGCACATTATATGATTAAGCGAATACTTACATGATGAAAATCATCAGTAAAGCAGTCAAGAAGGCGAATCCAAGAAATATAGATTCGTGTAACCAATTATGCAACGTTGTATAACTAGCACCAACCAAAAAATTACCTCCCCAATTCGCGACGCTTCCTAAAGCCATGATCACCGGTCTTGGCCCAATATCCACCAATTCTGAAAATTTAAATAAACTGCAATAGTGATTTCAAACTCTTCATATAACGACATAGCAGCTAACGACATCCATAGATCGATAATTACAACTATCGGTTCCATCATGTTTATAAATGACTAAAAAAAATATTCTCAAGAAAGATACTGAAATAAGCTGAATTGAAAATAATTCATTCCGAATCTTAACATCTTATCAATAATAATAAAGCAAGATTTCGCATGCTACATGCGTATCTTTCTAGAATTTTCGTATTACATAGTTACGTTCGGCTATTTCTACATGTACGCATGAGATGAACTTTAATTGTAATTTCAATTGACATTTACCTGTCCCAATGAAGTAAGGAATGGGTCCCAAACCTAAATCGTAACATAACACAAACGCCAACACAATTGCAACCGACAAATAGGGAATCCAAGGTGCCAAGTCCTGTAAATTTCAACAATAATAATTTTACAAAAATTAAGCTATAATATGCTATTACTCAATTAATGGGCTATATTTCCAACAATCAGGATGAGGTGATAATAGTATATTCAAATGTACCATATATTTCGAAGATAATGTCAGCAAAATAAGTGTCAGTGATGTTAAAGAACAGCTAAATATCAACAATGGCCGCCGACCAAATGTATTCACCAGCAATGTTCCACAAGCAGTAATAATAAAATTAATACATCCGGTTCCAATATTCGCATAAGGTATCTCCTCTTTTGTTAAACCAGCCGTCTCGAATATATTTGAAGAAAAGTAAAAAATCTGCAAGACGAATTATTGTCAATTTTAAAGTACTGCGATATAAGATGCGAAATTTCCTTCAAGAATTAACAGACCAAACTACATTATATAGGTTGGTACTCGAAGCTTCGATTCATAGATATAAATAATATATGTAAATATTTTTTTGTTAAACTTTCAAGATTTTACCACGGAAAAAATAATAATAACTACCACAATAAAACATAATAGGGTCGCTTCCCCGCTCATGGATCCTGACATTTTTGCAAACAGTCCTACGTAAGTACATAAATTCTCATTTTCCAATTTTACTTCGATGTAATAACGATTGGCTAAGAATCTATATTTAGAAATATTTTTCGATTCAACACATTCATACGCTCTGGAAAATTTTGTCAATTTAATTTAACCCAAGTCGTCCATTTGGTTAAAATACGTCAATTAATCTTTTACGCAATAAAATTAGTTATAGAATCGTACGAGTAGGTGTTTGAAATTCATTCGATTGGTAGTTACAATAAAATAACAATCGGAAGGAGAAAATCACACGAGCGTCTAGATAACCATATATGAAAATTTCAGCTCGAAAAATTCGCGCAAGCGTAATTACGTAATTAATTAATTAAAATAACAATTATTATACGTCCAAATACATGTTGCACCAACAAAAAACTTGGTAAGAACAATTACCGCGTTAATTCCAGAAAGCTGTTGGCCGGCTTGTAAAGCGATCACGAGGCTCAATGGAATGCGCAATCGTGGGGTCGTGAGGACCCGAATTAGACTCCATTTATCTTGAGTGGAACGTCTAGGAGACGATTTATTGCTAGCGATTTCCCACGCAACAACGCTAGTCGGTAAATTCCTCAATCTGGATAGTTCTGTAATTGAAAAATATTTTTAAACCTTCAGTTCGAAAATTTTTATTCGCGACAATATCACAAACAAAGGAAATGTCATGGGCATGCACTCAACAAACATTTTGATTGACGAAAAATTTTAGAAACACTTGTTTTAACAGTTTTAATTTTGAATTATTTACCTTGCATAGCTTTATCTTCCTCTTTAACGATTTGATACAAATATTTAGGACTTTCCGGTAACCAAGGAAGCGAAATAAAAACAAAAATTGACATCACAGAATATCCGCTTACTAGATAAGGCCATAAGGTTTCAGTACCTAGAATTAAACAAATGAAATGGTCAAACAGAGGTATTGAAAAAATGAACGAATAATATCTCGCAATAAATCATGCAAAAAAAGACCAACCTAATATCCAATCCAGACCCATAATCTGTGATACCAGAATCCCAAAAGTGAGTCCTAAAGGAAATAAAACCCCCAATAATCCGCTAAGCTTCGGAGGACTCAATTCAGTCAGATACATAGGAACAACTGTAGTCATCAAACCTAAGTAGTAAATAGTACATTATTAAATAATATGTTTCATTAAAAGATACACGTTTTTGAGTTGACCACCATTTATAACACGATATTCGACTTTTTTATCGGTACCAGGTGAAAAAGAGTTTATATGCTCTTCACGAATCTTAAAATTTCATGTGTTGCAAAGGCTTAAATTTTGGAAATTTTTACTTCAGGTTATTTGTAGTTCCCAAAGTTTAAAAAATATTGTTGTTAATTAGTTAAAAATTTAGTTATTTAAAATTCTTACTCTAATTTGTATGAAAAATACGCGTACCTTAATCTTTATGTATTTTACAAATATATTCAAAAATCAATAATTCGATGCAGGGTTTCAAGCTATGAAGAATACCGCTCCCTTCCAAAGAAAGATCGAAATTTAGCCTACCTGCTCACCTACCAACCTCTATCCTTCCTTTCTCAATCCCTTATTGGCTTTCTTCGTTTCTTTCTTTTTTTTCCTTCCACCCTTCCCCCTCTCTTCCTCCCCTCCTATCTACTCAATAAACAAATATCTTACTCCTTTTAAAAGGAACACTTCCATAATATTTCTATAGTTTATGATCTTATCGTCAGATTGTTTTTAAATTTGTTTCCTATTTTGCGAAATTTTTAAGTTTTTTTTTTTATGTGTTGCAACTATCGCAATAAATGGAAATGAATTTTTTACATAGGTATATATTTTTTTATTCGAATTTCTTACCGCATTAAAATGATTTCAATTCGAAGAAAAGAGGTTGGGGGTTAGGCTGATCACAAATACAGCAAGGAGAACCCAATAAATGGTCCACACTGAACAACTTAGCTCCCATAAATTTAAAATATGTTATTGATATTTTATTTCAGAATAATGAAAATTAAATTGAAGAATTCAGACTCAAACTGAATTTTAACTCGGGAGAGAGATATATGCTTTTAAGAAGGGTTTAGATATTACTAAGGGATATTCATTTGAATATTTATTTTCTTACTCACCTATACCAATAAATCAATGCACCGCCCGTGTAGAACTGCTCCTCACAATACTATATTTATCGCAGTGCTTATTCAAGGCCATATACATTATACTTATATATTTTCAATTAATTTTAATTGTTTACAAGAAAAACGAATGGTTCTTAAAATGTCATAAATTTTTCTTTAATATTTCATAATTATCGTGTCATAGTCACAGCTCACAATGCTCGAATAATGACATTTTGGGAACTTTTAACATGTGAAAATGGAACCGAAACCCATTTAATCTTTCAAACAATTGAAACAGATCACATATTTTTCACTTCTAATAAATGATCAAATTTTCAATTTTTTATTTTTTTTATTTTGAAATTCATGAAAATAGAACAGGTATATATTTTTCACATAAACAGAAAATACTTGATGGAACTATGAATTTTGTAAAAATTGACATTTATTTTTTGTTTTTGTCTTGGTAAAAATGAATACAACTTTTCAAAGTAAAAGAAATGGAATCTCAAAACATAAAATGGCATTTCGAAAAGTAACTTGGAAATTTCCAGAATTGAAGCTTCTTGCAGGATGTGTTAATATCACTTCACAGTGGCGTACGTATTGGAGTGAGGGGGGGAGGTAGAAGAATAAAATGGCTCTTTGGATTATCTTCGCATGGCAAGCACCGTATAACACGAAATAACAAGAATGAAACTGTGATAAAATATCGAGAAAAAAAAAATTGATAGGTATCATTTTATAAATTTTACAATTAGAAAAAATCTTCACATAATATGCGTAACTATGTACTCAATCAAGCTAAAAAAAAAGGTTAGCAAGTGTTAAATATAGGAAAAATAGTAGGCTAATAATCTGTATCTACGTTATTGTTAGGTACTTCATCGAGGCGAATATTTTAAGGTTTCATTTAAGAGCCAAAGGAACGTTTTTATCACTGGTACAAATGAAAAAGTCGAATGTAATTTCATTAGTGATACCCCTAAACATCATTCTATACGATAAATCGACTAACCAGCAATGAAACCAACGATAATACGGCCAACGAAAAACATCTCAACAGAAGGAACAAATTTGGAGCATAAAAATAATAAACCTGATACAACATTTAATACATTTCCTGAGATCAACGTTCCTTTTCTGAAACCAAATAAGAGAACATGAACATTAAATTCTATCGAAAATATAAAATGTGATATTCAAGTTAGACAAACTGTGTAAATAAAAACAAGAAAAAATTTCAATTTATTGCTACGTATCGTTTGACTTTTGAAAGGAAATATGTAAATTTCAAATTAACTCGCATAAAATTAATATTTTTCAATTTTTTTTCTTATTAAGAAATTCTATAATCACATTCTTTTTAGCAATACGCGAAACCAGAAATTGCCGCGTTTCGATGTCCTTGAACGGGAATTAAAAAAAGAAAAATATTCAAAGCGCGTCGCTCACAAATGAACTCGTTTTGTTATATTTAGATGAGCCAAAACGATTCATTTTTTATTATAATCCAAACAAAAAACATGATTTGAAGAAGTCGTCGTATCCTTATTTCTAAAACAAATAGCTCCAACGCCACGATATGACATTTCAAAAACACGATGTGTAATCACAAAGGTACACATATGAAAGTACTATCCCAGAATAATTGTAACGATATTGTAGAAACACAATTCGATTAAATTTCACGTTACAATTTTTACATAACCGGTGTACCTATACTTCCTCATATGTAAAAAATTTTCGCATTCTCTGCCGTATCATAATGGTAGCTCTAAAATCTATATCTATATGCGATCGTTCCGGAGCGTGAACTCGGACTTGAATCACGATTCTGGAAAATAAATATCTGTTATAACTTCGTTACAATTATTCTAGGGCACCTTATTAACATTTACGTTTAAATAAATCGTCATCCAGGTTATATGGAGATGACATTTTCAAAAATAATTTACCTTCCTAATCTATCGGCAAACCACGCGCCGGTCAAGCCACCGACCACGCCTCCGATTAAAAATACTGATACGATTAATGACCATAGAATATCGAGTTGAGGTTTTGATAAAGAAACATCTCGCTCTCCTACTAAAGTTTCATTGCACCATTGTTCCAGTAACTAAAAAAAAATTAAACAATTAATTCGTATAGCGATTCATGAAAAAAAGTTACAAGCGAAGCAACGTATAAAAATGAGAAGCGATATGGGCGATTTTCCAAAAAGTTATTTAATGCTACGAATTTCAGCAAGACGTCTAATTGTAAGCTTAGGTATTTGTAATTCATTAGTGGCTAATATTAACACGATAATTGTAAGCTTAATTTTCCACTTATATTGATTCGTTTGGTACATAGCTAATGAAAGTATAGGTAGAATTTTATGATATGTCACGTTTTAATTGACTATTAATTGCCGCTCAGTTACTCATACGGTGTGGTAGAGTTATAAACTACGTTAGTTAATCGAAAGTGTTTCCAATAAATAATTATGGAATTGTTCTCATGTGCATACTGAAACAATTATAGTTCTTATTTAATTAAATATAACGGAAAACTTATATCTGCAAAGGAATGCAATACCAGATGAAAACTTCATATTGAGCGAAAATATTCGAGAACATTCTAATAATAATTTTCTATAGTTGATGAGGAACGAATCATTCATGCCAAACTTAAACACTAATATAAAAATACATATATCTATACCTATTGAATACATAATATATTTTCAATAACGAAAGATCTTTTAAAAATGACTTTGAAAAAATATAGAAGAGAACTTTTTTGCACATCTATAAATTTAAAGTGTAAACCGTATAGTAAATGGATTATATACACAGAAATTAAATGAACCATGCAGTATGTAACAAGCGTTGAAAATAAGTAGGATACATTTATTCTACTACAGATGACTTATTATTCGCATATTATTGGTTTGAACAAGCGAGTAAAAAATTAATTTGAAAGAAATATCTGATCATGATAAATACACATTTTGGATCCCTTCTATCAACTTTTTCGAAATGACAATTATTCGCAACGAATTCTTGAATATGCGGCTGTAGAATAACAGAAAAAAAAAAAAAAATTTAGGAGAAAATTCACTTAGGTAATTTGAATTTTTCACAACGTGAAAATGAAAATAGAATAGGTCTTCAAGTCTACTGTCTAATATTTTGGGATTTTTAGCTACTAAACAAATACTAATAGCTTCTAAATTACATTCTATATACTGTAGTTGAATTTCAAAGAAAATATTTCAACAAATTTAATAAGACATAATCGCTCGTCGCGAATCTTACGTATTAAATTAATTATAAGATAAAACAAAATGATATTTATACGCGATTACATAGGTAAGTACTTACTTTCGCTGGTGTGTTTAAAACACCCAAACAATATCCAGCAGGAACTGCAAATCCAAATGTTGATACTGCTGCGCCTAATGCAAGTAAAGGAGTCCATTTGTCGCCCTAATTAGAAAAATATATATTAATTTAAGAATATGTAAAATGAATATTTTTTTTTAAGTAAGATTTTAATTATAACCTTGGGCAATACTATTTTCAAGATCAAAAATAATAATTGGTCCCAGGTCGGGATTTAGTTTTAGTACTTCAGTGAAATATTTTTTTATGAACTGTTTGATGAGAGGAATTTAATTTTTTTTGACATTTTTCTTATTTTCGATTTTTTTTGAGCAATTTAAAATTTTTGAAAATATTTTTTTCTTTTAAATTGCATAAAATAAATTGCAAAAATTGCTCATGGCTTTGCATTGCATAAAGAAAAAAGTAAAAGGAAATTTAAAGAACACTTATATCATGCTGAGAAAAATATTTAGAATCCAACAGCCATTTCGAACTATCTCGTAGATCTCAATAACTTGAAACTCTTATAAAAAGTTGAGAAACTTTCCCCATTAAACCTCAGCAAAGCAATAGCCATGAAGAAACACAATAAAAATTTCCGTAATACTCATTTAACCTCCTTTGACGATACTTAACTCCAGTAATAAATTAAAATAATATTAATGAAAGAATCTCCACTGCCTTTGTTCTGAAATTCATTTTTTCATTTTTTTTTTATAATTTTTTATAAATGCAAGGTAGACGAATCTTCATTTCTCCATCTCTCATTAAAAAAAAAAAATTCACTTTCTTTCATCTTCAGATATTTTTTGGAAATTTCTTCTTTTTTTTATGAGCAATTTTTAATTTTAAAACCATTTTTTTTAATCTTCAGAAACACTGTTTCAGTGTCAACTGGTTTTCTGAAAAGTAGCCTAAGGAGACTTGCCCTCTCCACACTTCTTTCTCGCTTGTTATAAGCACTCCTCTCTCTCCTATTCTTTAATTCCTCGAGAAAAAGTTAATTTTTTTTCATTATTACGAGCAGCATTTTTAAAAATTATAAAGGAGCTTATCATTTTCACACAACTATAAAAATCGAATATTCGTATTTTATAGTAGATACTGGTACAGCTCAATGAATGACATTAAACACGTGAACTAAACAGCCAGGAAAATCGACTGCATATCGCGTTCGTGATAACAAATAGGTATTGGAATAAACGTTCTGTTTTATGTAGCATATAAACGTGCCCATATCGATAAGTAAATAGCACATACCAACTTCGTTTGTAAAATACAGCTACGCGCGATTATATAGCAATGAAAAAACTATACACCTATTACGACAAAAAATTAACGGTTGGGATTCAATACATAAGTCAGTTGGAGGAATAATTTTTCATTCATTTAAAATAAATTTCTCGAAATACCTAGAGCGTTGCGAAAATGTCCACGAAATAAAGTGAATAATTGGTTAATGAATTAGACGATATTAATTTACATATCGTAATTTGGATTTCATTGAATTAATGAGATTTTTGGGGAAAGATTACCGCGTTAAATGTTGAGTAATCAATCGAACGCACGGTATAGCAAAATTGAACCTATTTCATTAGGATATTTTCAAGTAGAGAACAAGTAGCGGCACCGATTCATCAAATTTTTATTTTTACAGTCGTTCAAAAATTTCCACTCCATTTTTAATTTTTGAAACAAAAATATTTTACAACAATGAACCGAATAATTTGTCGTCGTATAGGTCAAATATCGAGATCATTATAGTCTAAAGATATTCTCTGTAGCAGAGAAATACAAGGGGTCAAATAAATTAAAAATAATACACATCTGAACGAGTGTACTTGAGAACTGAAATCATTTCGCATAATGATGACAACCGTAATTATTTACCAAAGTCGCGAAACAGTAGTCACTTAATCAACATCACCATTCAATTCGTCTCGCCGCAAATGATGTATGATGATAATTGCGAAGAATGAAAAGGGGAAATTGGAGAACCAGCTGTTACGCTTTTTTTGGCACTGAATGGATGCCTGTTTTTTAAATTTGAACCTTTGATATAAAATATACATATACTAACCGCATAAGGTCTGTTGGCAACCGATGTTGCGGAATTTATTGATATCCTCTGCGAAGACATTTTCGTGTCAACATTTATAATTTCTTTCGACGAATTATCACCTTATTGCTCGATAGTTACATGGAAAAAAGTATGTACTTCCAAATCGTCTGCTATTCTGCAATAACACAAGAATGCAAACTTGATATAAAAAACATATATGAGTATGAAAATATCACGAAGTTTCTTCGAAGGAATAGCTTCATGGATAAAGATTTATTGTTTTAGCTCGAATTTTGTAACAATCTCTACATAATGGAAATAACGATAGTTGATAATATTCCTATAAATATTGAAATATTGATGATTCAAGATCGACATCAGATTTCGATAAAACAATCCCTTTTACTGATATTAATAAAATAACAAAATTAACACCAAATTGCGAAGTAATGATTTTTTAAATTTTTATTAAACTATTAAAAATCAAAAAATCATTTACAAAATGAGCAAGGAAAACGTAGCTACTGAATAAGCTCCAGACAACATAAACAAAATTCTTGTCCTCAACACTAATAGTTAACATTTGCCAAAATGAGATTAAAAATGTACACAAAAACTTCATTTTTGGACAATTTGAAATTTTTTATGTCCAAAAGTTACATTTTGTGGTCTGAAGAATGAAATAATTTTCAACAAGAAATATTTGCCAAATTTAAGGAAGTGTGATGTTGCCGAAAGCCTTGTGAGATAAATTCGAGCATATTTTTTCTCCCGAATATTAAAAGAGTGAAGTCAAGTGGCTATTATGTAAACGACCTATAAATTACCCATACCTCATATTTTGAAAAACACAACACTTTTTGCTTTTCAAAAATTCAAGAATAGGTTTGAGCCCCTTAAATTTCGAAAAAATGGTAAATTAAACATTTCTTCAACCGTCAGACAGCAAAATGTAACTTTCTGATGCAAAAATTTCAAATTGTGCGGAATGATTTCTTTTTAAATAATTTTTTTGACAACTTTGATTTCATTTTGATAGATATTCTTATCAACTTGGAGCTATAAGAAAATTTTAAACTCCGTAAGTTAATATTTACTATTGCTATATTGGTACTTAATAAAATTCGAAAATTTCGAAGTTTTCTAACATTAAAAATTTGTGTGCATCTCATAGTTGTTTGTCGTACAGAGAATCAAAAAATTTTAGCTATTATTGTTTTTGTTAAAAATTCTAGCTGTCAATTTATTTGATGTTTTTAAGAATGGTAGAGGAGACCCAAATTTTTTTTCATCAATTTTTCTGAAAAATTACATTTTCCATAATATTATTTAAAATTGATGAACAATGTACATCTACAAATGCAGGTAATTTATTTTCAAGATTTATAATACCTACTGTATAAGCTAGGTTTCTTTTATAAACGACTCAAGAAGAGAATTGTGTTAAATTTCGGTTTGTAAAAGGTTGTGTAACCGAGTGAAAAATCTGAAAAAATTCCATGTGAATTGGGGGTCAAGGGGGTATTTAAAAATATCGATTTTATAATTGTGCCAAAGCGTTATTATTGTTAAAAAAATTAAATTAAGTTAAAAATCGGTCTTTGGTGGGTGTAAAGAGGAGAATTTTCACCTACATCACAAAGAAATGCAATAAATGCCTAACTGAATCATGCTAGCTCTTCGCAAAATATGGGATACTTACAGAGTGCCTTTCGAGTTCGATAAGGTAAAAATTAAAGGCACGAGAATTCCAACATCAAGTATTGTTCCCAACATCAAGTATAGTAATTTTTTAGAAAAATAGAAGAATTTTATGATTTTCTAAAAATTAAAAAAAACTGATAATACAAATTTTTTTATTTTTCGATAAATATTGATTCTAGAACGTAAAGAATTGTTGAATTTTTTAGAACTTGAATTTTTGGATTTGAGAAAACTCGAAATTCTCGGACTGTATGATTCCAACTTCAAGATTATTGATACTAATCAAGGATTTAAAGAGCTTACATTTTTTGAACATATTGTTGGGAGTTTAGTGATAATATATTACACCTACCCCTATCAAGTCATTATCAATTCTCAAACAAAACAAATCAATTCACTTAAGTAGGTACCTAGTTGATTGAATTGTTTCTATTTTTGTTCGCCAACATAAATTTTTTTCTAGAAATTTGATATCAGTACGAAATATGGATATTTTAAATAGTGATGGATTCATTTAATTTTTATCGTTGACGATTATAGATACTTAAAACAATTCTCTCCATTTCCAGCACATAAAAATGAAACGAAAATCTCAATAACCATGGAAAAAATTATACTTCAAAAGTACGTTATTTCAAACCACTCGAATCTTTTGAGATTTGGCGAAGCTACAACCTCTCCCCACACGAAATAAATGAATAATCATACTAATAGATCAATAAAGAAGCGACAGTTTAACGGTAAAATAACAATAGCAGGTAGATAAGAACGAAAAATGTACGAAAGGTAAGTCGCACAGCTGTATTTTAGATTTAAAAAGCGATTAACATTTCTCCATCATTGTTGCCCTCATAAATAACGATGCCTTGTAACGTTTATTCGTAACGTTAGTGAATTGCTTTCATTTCATTTTCCTACCACTAACTAACTGTTAATATGTTTTGATTTTTCGATCATCTGAGTTTATTATTTTATTCCTATTAACATAATGAGACAATTTTTAAACTGATATGGTGTTACCAAAATCCAAAACGAGCGAATAAAGATGCGTATAACATATTAAAATTCCAGTTAAAATATTCATTAATCTTTTTTGAACTCAAGAAACACGCATGAGAGTTCAACAACCGCTATTTATTACGCTAGTGCTATGCCACAACGAAAAATATGTGCCGGCATTGATGGCTAATTTTAAAATATTCTAGCGGACAAAAAATAATAGTTAAATTTTAAAATTACTCAACATATAATTGGGGCTAAAATCCATGGAAAAATAACAACAGGAATTGTTTTTTTTTTTGCTTAAACCACTATTGATGATAAATTAATTTTGATAAGGATATTGAAAATGCGCTTAATTTGTTCTTGAACTTTTTCGAAAAAATTTTCACACACACCAACACTCATCATGAAAACTTACAATAAGTAAAAATCAAACACACGTATTCTTGCAGGCATTTCATTGTTTTCACATCCATACTTTCACTTAAATTATTTATTATACTCACAAGAATAAAAGCAGAAACCGAATATCAAAATCTGGAAAAATCCGTTAAAAAAAAACTACTTACCAAGCGTGACTACTAATGAAAACCTCAAAAGAATAAAGAAAAGCATAGAACAGGTAATTGTATTGCGATATATTACAAAGATTTTCAAAGGAGTTTTCATCGTTTTTAGATTTTTCTAGAAAATTTCCCGCCATTAATACTTATATATTATAATCCATCGATAGATTCCCCTCGTATGTACTCACTGCGCACGCCCGTTGTATCCTACAGGTATTATAGTATTATATTTCGAAAATAAAAATACATCTGTTCACATGGTTACCAAACCATAAAGCACCACTAATTTTACCGATTTCATTAACTCATAGATTCTTACCTCTGTTGGAGTAATAGATTAAAAAATATATTAATATTTTTTCAAAATAAATTACCTTGAAAATATAATCGATGAATTTAAACCTGTGTTGTTTGAGGGTGTTAAATTTCAAAACACAGTCAAAACTGTTATTCGCAGGTTATATCGAAACAATCGAGTCCCAGTATTGAAACAAATCGCAAAACAATCTAACAAGCGGTTAAACGCGTGTGTTCGTATACAACAGAACATTAAAAAACCTCTGTAACGATTCGCAAATAATTTCAAAGCATTGGAGCGCGCGCAGTTGCCCACGTGCTGGGAGTTGAGCACGAAAGAAATGTCGCTTCGTTGTACTCACCACTTACTGCTGTGTAGCCTGTAATGCCAGGAAATGAGATGTACATCGAAATCATTTGAACATTTTCACTAGGTAGTTGCTAAACTGCTGACTGTTATATCTGAGATAATATTAAAATGGTTTGAAGATTGTAGGGAGTATTTTTACACATCGTGTAAAATATTTGGTACAAGCGGTGTGTAGCATGGAAAACATGAACTTCATGGGAGACGAGCATAGTTATATACTAATTGGGCGTTTAGCCAGCGGAAAATTACAGAACAAGAACTAAATTATTATGTTTCAGCATGAACGTTATTGATCGTTCATTCATTATCTCTCTGATTGTGAAAAATCGTTTTCAAATAAATCACGAAGCGAAATGAATTTGATGAACATAATTCAAACTACAATTACACTTTTATTTAATAGTAAAAAAATAAAATATTTAGGCATAAATATTCGTAGTTCAATTGCTATAAATAAACACAGTAAATATTTTTTCAATAAACACATGAATAACGACTATTCGAAATTTAAAAAAAACACAACATAGAAAGGAAAGGTAAACACAAAAATTTACAGATTCTGATTAACATGCGATTCGCTTGACTACCATCATATTTGTGATGATGCAGATCTCAACAAATCCAGGGATCAGACTACACAAGAAAAATACCCACCAGAAAAAAACGCAATCCCATGTATCAATAAGCCAATATGACAGTAAGATGCAAGCTAACGAATGAGCTGCAACAGCTATGTAGTCATTAAGGAACAATCACTTTCTGCTATACATTTCTATAAATAATTTATGATAATGAAATTGAAAAGGGATACAAGTCGTGGCGACCAGAGGCATAAACATTGAAAATCCGAATAGAAATCCGAACATTTCAATACCAAGAAATGCTAAGGCAAGGGATAATCCGATCACCAATCTGAAACAATTTCAATTGTTAGCAGTTTCTTCTCTTGGAGCAAAAAATAAAACAAACTGATGGTGATACACAATGTGTCTACTTGTGCAGTGAAGAAAAAAACAAAAACAAAAAAAGACTCGTGACTGAGAATCAAGACTACTTCAGTACGTGGGGCTCAAATTATATGAGATGTGCATGAGTGAAAGAAATTTCTATGAAACCTTACTCCTGATCCTTTTTAAAATATTCTTCAGTATCATAATTGTAAGGTAAACAAGCTTTTACATTTGTATCCTAAACATAAAAAGTTACTATAACAATTCAGCAAATTTGGGAAACTCAATGCAGAAAGTGATAAAATAAATTCCCAAAAATTATTAAGGGCTAGTATAATGTGAAGTGTTACAACTGGCAACATAAGATGAACATTAAATAAGTGAAGGGAAAAATTAATTCAACTCATTTAACGCTTCGTTATCTCAACAGTAAATTTAAGTATCGTAAAGTTGCATTTAATGCCGCAAGATATTTGAATTAATATCATCAACATGAACAACTCTTACAGATAGATAAAAATTATGAAATTGGGGAGAAGTAAGTAATAAGAAAAAATTGCTTACTCGACAATTCAGAGCCATAATCAACATCACAAAATGTCCGATTAAGGTGATAAATCTAGCAGGAATTAACCCTGTTTTGTCCATTGCAGTTCCTAAACATTGCCATATTTATGATTATCTTATGGACTATGGAAGTTTAAGGTATGTAAAGTAGATAACGAGTCATTCTTACTCATGCAACACTCATTGATTGATTACCTTTGTTGTTGAAACTGCTTTGTTTGAAGATGATTTATTCTTGATTTATGTAATTCTATAGCTATTTAAATATACGCAATTCTTTTTCAATCCTTGACACGAAAAAAAAAATCATCGCACTAATTCGCACTCCTAAGAGAACACTAAAATACTAATTTTCCGAAACACTAATCATATCAAATCACTGATAACAATAAACAAAGCAAAACACTGCAACATTTAAACACTTTCATACAAAAATACAGCGTGTGTGCAATATGCGCAGGTGCAATATGCAAATGCACCTCTTATAATGCAGCTGCAGGCAATGCAAGGAATGGGAAAGGGAAATTAAAGCACATTGAAGATACTAAATTTTTGCCAAGGCCTAGCTTATCATTATGGCAAAGTTAGCTTTCAAACGAGTACGCGAGAGAGTGCTAACATCTCCATATTTTATATTCTGATAACTGCTATAGAAAGAACCCTTACATGTAAAAAATCATTTTTTTTTTCAACCATCTTCTGCAACATGGTGTGGTTAAAATGTCTCAAAATTACGTATGTATACCATATTTTTGAGTTTGAAGTTAACGTAGTTGGTGGTTATACTACTTACTGTGTCAACTTCAAGCTTAAAAAAAGTGCACTTATAATCGTAATACCTTCATAGTTATATGCTCTCAGGTTCACTTTTGTTTTGAGAAAAAAAAAATTTAATGTAAGATAATAATAATTATCATAATTTAATACGAAAAAAATTGATATCAAAAAAAAGCATAAGCGTTGTAGTTCCATTTTTCGGCTTTCCTGAACAATTTACGATTTACATGTAAGGGCTCTTTCCACATTAGCTATCACGTAATAACTGTCTTGCATTATAAGTGCATTGCCAATTACCTACAATTTGTGTTTTATGCAACGCAATCAACGATTAATTTTTTGAAAAACAAAAACTTTTCAATTTTTTAATTTTCATGCTTATTCGATTTCCATTTTTAACAATGAAATTTTGAAACTCTAATTTATCGTGGTTATTGGTCCTGCATGATACATGAATTATGTTTAGGCACGCTTATCGTACTTAATTACTGATGTGTAATTAAATTATTCAAGTTTTATTCACTTTCAATACAAGTTTCGAAACAATCGTTAAAAATGAAAAATACTTATAAGCATAATTGAAAACAAAGGAATCAAATATGTTTCAAGAAAGAATTTAAAAAAATGCATCATTAAAGCAATTTCAAAGCTAATTTTCGTCTAATGTTTTTGAGTAACAAATTATTGTAACTAAAATACTTAAGATTAACACATTTCTTACTACTTATTCACTACCAAAGTTAGTTGTTACGCTTGAAAGACGTTCTTTCGTTGCTGTTGAAGATACCGTATGAAAAGTATATAACGATACCTGAAATTAAAAAAAAAAAAATTACGCACAAAGAACAGATTTTATAAAGATGGAAGCATAACATGAAGAAAAAAATGACTTACCGATAAACAGCCAGAACCATAATCTCATCCACGTATAGAAGTCGAATTGTACCATCAAAAAAAGGTTTAAAAATATGCTTAAAGCCGGAATGAAAGGAACCAGTGGCATCTACCGACAAACAATAATAAATAATAAATAAAAAAAAATGTTAATTCAGCTCTGTTAATTGTTCACAGAGAGAATCATAAAAATCAACAAAACTTGTAACCATACCTTGAAAGGTAATTTCTTCGTATTATGAGTTTTTTGTAATCGAATTGTTACAATTGGCAATACCATGAGGAAGATGAGCAACGAAATCACGAATATATTTTTACAAAAATTGTAAGTGACGACGTAACTTAATAATACTGAAAGAACACCTGAAAAAAAAATAGTTTTGTTAAATTAATACAATAAATTTGCTGAAATCAGTCACTGTTATAAAATAATCTTAAATTGTATACTTAATACTTCAAGTTATAAAAATAAAAAACCTTCATTCTTAGATTTTATCAAAGTAAAAAACTTACAAAAGACAAGAATACACATGGTCACAACATTATTTGTGTACTTATAAATTAATCGTTTTTGACTAGGTAATCCACCATTACTGCAAAGTAGCATACTAATTTCGCCATTTGATGATTTTAAAGGCGTACTTTCTTCGTACTTTTGATGTATATCCATAGAATACCTAAAAATTTGATTGCTATGATTGAAAATGTTTAAAGAGAAAGAGTGTCTAGGCATACCGAGTGTATTGTGGGTACACTTAGTGCATTTAGATTAATCATAGATGACATTAATACCGTAAAACAATCACGCATACTGCAACCATTGTGTATGCCAATAAAATTCCAATAGAATTTAAATTTATTAAATGGTCTACATCCAATAAAGCTGCGGTTAAACCTACAAAAAAATAATTTAAAAAAAAAACAATTTAAAAACTATAAGGATACTTAGAAAATAATGAATAGGTATTTTGAAAAGGAGTTTCATACCGGTAAGGACTCCAGTTAACATAGTTCCAGCAATAGGAGTGTTATATTTTTTGCTAATTTTGTTAAATAATTTGAACAACAAGCCATCGCTAGCCATTGCGTAAATTATTCTTGTAATAGGGAAAAATGCGCCAAATAATCTATTAAAACAAAACTCGAGTTACTTTTCTTAAAACAATGTAGATAAAATAAAAGTGATGAAAATAAGAAATAAATTACGCAGCAATAAGTCCAAAAAGAGAACCAATATTAATCACCCATTTTGCCCAATCATAGCCGATGAAGCTAAATGCAAAAGCTAATGGAGCTGTGACATCCTGCAAAGTATTATGACAAAGTTAGTATAAGGGAAAAAAAAAAAAAATCGTACGAAAATTTATACTCAACGTACTTGTTGGAAATACGGTACCAACAATGTTAATACGGTAGCAAGACTGAAATAAGCTAAAAATATAATAAATAATGAAACTATAATTGCGAGTGGAAGAGTTTTTTCTGGATTTATCACTTCGCCTCCTATTTTAGTTGACAAAGAAAAAAAAAATTAAAGAATGGAAATTGCACTTTATTATCATTATTTTTACGATCATTTTTTCACTTTTTTTTTTTACCAGCAGTTGCTATGCAGTCAAATCCAATGAACCCATAAAAGCATGTTCCTGCTCCTTTAATGATTCCGGCAAAACCATAGGGTAAAAATCCTCCTTCGCCGGCATTTTTTGGTACCATTACTTCTGGTATGCTCCATAAACCGAAGTTAGCTAAACATAAAATCCAATTATAAATCAATCGCTTCCTAAGCATTTAATTTTTAATTTTCTTATATGCATAATATGATATACAAGGTTATGATAGGTAGATTTTTTTACCTTTGGTTAATCCAACGACGACAAAAAATATAACTAAGGTGATATTAACACTCGTTAAAACATTGTTTAGCATAACAGACTCTTTCAATCCAAAACTTAGTAAAACTGTTAAAAAAAATAGTAATAATGAAAATAAATAAATACATAAAAAAGAATTATTCGTTTTAATTAACGCCTGAACGAGTAAAAATTATTGCAGATTCATCAATGACTCACCCGCAAATACCATGCAGATTAAAAATGCAAACGCATCAAAATATTGTGAAAAGAATGGCGCATCTATTTCATAAATACTTCTTAATTGATTTTCTATAGTGTGATTCACAAATGTATCAAAATACACACTTAAAGCTTTGACTACGCTTGCTGTGCCTACGATAAATAGAAAATTAAATAATTCGTGTAAAATAAATCCAACTGAAATCATCTTATGAATCTCACCTATGATGTATTGCGTGATGAGATTCCATCCCATCATGAAAGCTACAAATTCACCCATAGTCACGTAACAATAAGAATAAATTGATCCCGAAGATGGTGCACAAGCTCCAAATTCCGCAAAACATAATCCTAAAAATAAATCATAATCATCGAAGAAATTTACAAGTTTCATATTCGATTAGCGTACTTGGTGTGATACATGCTTCAATTCGTACAATATATTACCTGCAAAAGCTGAAATCACTGCTGCAATGAAAAATGAAATAATTATTCCAGGTCCGGTGATATCTTTAGATACTTCTCCAGATAGGATGTATATTCCCACGCCCAAAGTACTACCAACACCCAAAAAAATCAAATCGTAAACATTGAGGGTTTTTTTAAACCCATTTTGGCTGTCCTCGTTGTCATATGAATCTAACGTTTTACGACGTCGCAATGTTTGAAGAAATCCGCTCATCTGTGGGCAGCAGTAAAGACTGAATTAAATAAGTACCTATTATTTCTTCATTAGGAGCTCAATCAAGTCGTTGAATTTTTTTAAATTTCTTATTGCAAATTCAAAAATTAAAAGTATAAGTATAATAACTATAATGTATATAGCTATAGTTATTCGTAATTGATAGTATTCATTCTGTACTTAATTGGCAATTCCGAAGGTATAAAGGTTTAATTTAATTACGTTTCAGTTTTTTTCTTTATTTAAATATAATGGTTTTAAACGCAGTATCTACAAAGTAGGTAAAATAAAATGAATTAATTCGATAAAAACGAGATAAAATAAGTTTGAAATAACCTACAGATAAAGTGTACGAGATTTTCATTTTTTGACTTTACTTCATGGTTCATGTAGTTTAATACTCGTATAACACGAGTGCAATGCAACGATGAGTCGAGTCTCATGCAGATAGATATGTAATACTATACATTATTAAATTAAAATTGTTATATTGTAAAAATGAAGTCAAGTTTCAAAAGAGGTAAATGAAAAAAAAAAGTATTTGCATGAAGTCTTAAAAAAAAAAGACTTGACCGTAAATTTGTTCAAGCTATATCACAATGAAAAACCGAAAGTAATACACGTGCGGATGGTAGCGTAGCATGATGTAATTGTAATTCTAATATTTTTAGGTACGTGCTCATTCATATATTCATGAACGATAGAACGACGATATAAATTCACACGATATAACTCCATTTATAAAATAAAATAAGTACCAAAAATGTATATCTATCATATTTACACAAGTAATGAGGTACATGGATGTTTATTTAAAACCATGAACAAAAAAATAATTATATACCTAATTATGTTACTTTATTTCTACATTATCCATGATGATGGGAGGAAGCTATTTATAATTTTCGTTAGGAATGAACGAGATTTTTTTATCACCAATATAAAACTTACTTCACCAAATGATATATATATATAAAAATTAAAAAATTATTTTTCTTAGAATTTTTTACAATGGCCACGTCTCATTAATAATTAATGCACTCAATTGATTAAACTTAATAAGGAATAATGTTTTTAAGGAGTAAAAATAAAATTAACACGAGTAATTACCTTTTCTAAGATTGCTACAAGGAGGCCATACGTTGAATTCACAAACGAATTTTAAATACAATAAAATATAAGTTACACTACCAACTACTCATTCGAACATTTCTGCACAATATGGTTCGTATAATTCGAATTTTAGAAATGAAGAAAGAAATGCTTAATTTCATTCTAGACGAAATAAATTCAGCCATGCCATAAAACGTAAGTACGTTAAAATCATACACGCTATAAATATAGTTATCATTACTGATTAAACGCGTACAAAGATCAAAATGAAATGTGCATATTGTTTCTTATACTTACAAGATAATGAAAGATTTTTCGAAATGAAAAGAGCACGCAGGCGATGAAATGGTGGACAGATTTTTATCTTTGAGGTGGCTTTTGCACTGCATTGTATCCATAAAAATATTCACTGTCGATTTTATATTGTTTTTCCGTATAATTGTGACCCTAAGTATTTGTTTGATTAGGTAGGTACTAGGTAGTAGGTATATTGATGTACTTCGCGTTGTAGTACTCACGCACTGTACGCACAATGTTCAAGATCCATCAAGTGTTTAGGATCTGAAACACGAATTTTATGTAAATTTTATTACTAGATGTCATTTAAAACTGGTTATTTAGAACAAAATAATTATGTTCAAATTTGCGTATAATTGAAATTAAAGGAACAAAAAACTCGTTCAAAAAATGAAGATTGGGAACTCATTATTTCAGTGCAAACGCTTTAAAATGTTAACTTCTCCCTACAACTGAAAGAGACTGCCGTAAAGGATAATCCCAAACTTACAGACATAGATCTTCAATTTAGAAAAAAAAAAACGAGACTATTGAACAAAATATACAGATGAAACTGGCGCAATAGTCTATTTAAGGACACCAGTATATAAGTAATAATCAAATCAAATCAAATCAAATTTATTAATTAAAGTTTACATCGGTACTAATCTACTAGCTTAATTTTTTGAGGGAAGCCTATGCCGGCTGAGGGCGAGCGGATACCGGAAATTATTATTACTACCATCATATTGGAGCCGAAAATAAAATGAAATAAACACAAGAGAAGGAACAGAAAGGAAAACAAATTGAACGAAAAGCAATTGAGTGAACCCCTTACCCTCACCCTCAAAAAAACAACAACAACAATAATAATAAGAAGAAGAAGAAAAACAACAACAACAACAAAACAAACAACAGCCAGGTAATAAACAAAAAAACCTCCACCATCCAGTGTCGAGGAAGTCTAACGAAGTTCTTTAATAATGCGAGCAATAATACCACCAACCAATTATCAATCATCACTTCTACCCAGTATTCCCTTCTGGCTATCCAACAAGCTTTTTTTTAACATTAACGAAAATTATTTTACAGTCCCCCCTAATTTTCAAATTAATAATAATGATAATAATAAAAATTCAACACCACTAAGAAGATTTTACACAAGTTTTGCCTATTGCTGAAATTTAAGGGGCTTAAAATCGTTAAATAATTGAGGAAAAGATGAAATGGTGTTTTTAAAAATTTATTTATGAAATCGTTGTACTCGTTAAGGTCATTAAAGTTGATAAGGTGAAAAATATTTTCAAAAAATGACGATGAAAAACTAGCATTTCAACTATAAAAAATTCAATCGCTCAACATCACATTATGCCATTACTTTCCAACGAAATGGAACAGGTACTGCAGAAATTTCAAGTGTCACTGAAATGTAGAAACTGAAATCAAAATTTAAAAAAATGAAATGTTGAATTTTTTTCAAAATTTGTGCCTAGATTTAGACACTATAGGCGGGCAGAAAATGAAGATGAAAAATATAATATTAACGATTCGTTTTGAGAATTAATTTTGAAGATTTTTTCACGATTTACGAATGTCTAGGAAATAAATTCACAAATATAATTTAAAAGACTTTATTGATGGATGAGAACTGAGGAGCTTAGCCCACAGAGGGTGCACGAAGCTACGAATGGGATATCTCAGTATGTCATTTTTGAGGTTATCCTTCAGCCAAAAGATTCATATTTAAAATTAAGACAGCAACAAAATCTATATTAGGTTGGACAGAATCTTTTTTTTTTAAGTCGAATCTGTATCACAAACATCAATACCTACAAAATTATTTTTAGCAGAAATATGATGTTTTGAAAAGCTATGAGAGGTAAAAAATCAATCTTTTTTTCCTTTTAAATTTCAAATAGTCTAATTTAAGATCATACCATGCACACAACCAATAAATCACTCCTTTTTGTTCATTTTTGAAGATAATCAAGATCGCTACTTCAAAAAATAAAAATGTTTCTAAATTTTTTTCAGTTTTGTGAGGATATTAAATTTGAGAATGGAATGTTTTTTTTCAACTTATTTTTATTCATACCACGTCTTTAATTACGAAGATTATTATGTCAGTTTCATGTTCATATTTTGTTCAGTAGTTTTGCCTTATTAAGGAATTCAAGAAATTTGTCTAGTGTGTAAATTCTGTCTCTTTCAGTAGTAAGAAAAAGCGAATATTTGTAAATAGTTCGCAATGAAAAAGAAGATGTTGAGAATTTAAAGAACAATTAATCAATTATTACACAATGATATAGATGTTCCTTCAATACAGGAATAAAGGTGGTTATGCGTAAAAAACTTAACTGGTAAAAATTCGTTTTATTTATTTTTTTGGGGAAATTTGACATTTTTTTTTACAACTTCAACTTTATCTGGGGTGGGGGGAGAAGGGGGAGGATGTCTAGAAATAGAGTTGAAGAGCCGACATTTTTATAAAGTCTTTTTGAAATCATTCTGCAACTATTGTGACCTCATCTCTTACTTCTTGAAAAAATCGAAATTCGGCCCATTCCAGTCCATAAGTTTATCAGAACACTGTTCATCTCGATCAAGAACACGATGAGTGGGTATAATTGATAATTCCTCCAACAAACAAGAGTGGATAAAGTAGCTTTGATAAACCAGCGAAATTCATTGTGAATACTGATCTACAGCTGTAGGTATTTAAATAAAAATAGGCCTAACATGCGATGTAGTTGTTTACATAGGTTATTCTTGCATAGAATCCACTAGGTAATTTACAAATATTTCATTTTTTTATCCATATTTTGATTCATTTTTTTATATCTCATTTTCAAACAATAATCGCTTCAGCCAAATTCTGAAAACACTTAATTGTCTGAGTGCATCTTATATTTATCTTCCTCTCTGAACACACCGGTTTTTCTTTCATTTGACAATCAGATATAGGTAATTATCCTGAAATTCAAACACAAGTTGAAAAGTAGGTATTAATTAATAATAAATAAGCACATAAGCGCTGGATAATCGTAGAAAAAAATGATAATCCGAATTAGTCATTATATCAAGGACATTGTGGAAAAAAATAGCACTGTTTCTTTCGTACGAAAGGAATGACGTAAACATGACGCAGTTCATTTTTATAGAGTTGATTCGCGGATAGAAACGAATACTAAAATTTCAAAACCAGATGATACCATTTCATCTACTGGATAGAAGAACGGAATATATATTTCAAATTATTTGAAGACAATAGGAGTATTTAAATTATTTCGAATTTATGTTAGGAAAGACCAATCCTGAAACAATTCGCACACTGGATTAGTTTACGATAAAATTTGAGAAAAATATGGAACTTAGATCTACTACCTAGTACCTATAGTTATCTACTAAGTTGAGTGAATTTGATTATTTTTTTTTACTTTCGGTAATTTACGTACAACATGATAGGCAGTAGTACATTACCGTAAGTATATGATAAGTAGTGGTATAATCTTTCGTTGCAACTGGAAATTCAATGAGTCATCAGTTGACTCATGGAAAGGAATGGAGTGGACATAAAAGCGATTCTTGTTCGAAGAGAATGTATCATATTTGAGTCATTATCAACTGAATGCAGGAACATCGATGACCTGGAAAAAAAAATTAAATAAAAACTTTAAAAAACGAATCTAATTTATGTATATCACTATAATTACTATCAAACTTAATCTAAAATATTACCAAATTTTATTTGAAATAGACAATGATGTGTGTCATTCGCTATTTGAATGTATGTAAATATGTACATACTTCGCATAATAGATCTCTTAAAGCACATACACACAGTACATACTTACACATATACCCATACTCACATAGTATGTATTTCAAATATGAAGCAATAATTTAGTATTATGTTAACAAATTTTATGATACCTAATGCTCAACTGTGTTCATGTATACTTAGTTAATAATATAACTTATAGGTATTTCAAAATATTACGTAGTTATAAGTTTTGTGATCTGATTCCAACTGGTTGAATTGAAACTAATGCTAGATTTTTTGATGAAGAAAATTTAAACCCTTTATATTTAATTTTCATTCTTCAATTGAACTTCAACGCTTACATTAGTCTCGAAGGTAACACCCGCACCACTTCCCCATCAATGCGTGAACATTATCTCACAGAATTACCGTTCTGGGTGGGTTCTATGAACATACGAAAAGCTGTTTACCTTCGTGAATTTTCACGCGTAAAGCGAAAAATTACGATTTGCCGATCAAAAACTTTAAATTACAAGCCCATATGAATTCACAAATTTACGTAATCAATCGAGCATAACGTAAAGCTTGATTTTCCCTTTAAAATGTTATAAACTTCAGTACACTTTAAATTATCTATTGGGTTTTTTTTTTCGATAACTTCAACGTACTTGGAGAATATCGTGTGGCTCGACAGAGTTGTTATTTTCGTCGCCATTCCTATGACGCGATCAACGAGAATGTTCCCCCTTCAATTCCCCTTCGTTCCCTTCTCCAATTGGACTTGCCTTTCCGCTTTCCGCTTTCCTCATGATCCTATTCTGACGTGGCTACGATCGCTTGCAACACGCACACACAACTCAAATATTCGTGTAATCATTCTACGAGTGTAAGTACTGCTTCTTCTACCTGTTAATCGCGATTCTGTTTACATATTAAACGTTGTGGCGTTATCATTATTAAAATTGGTCAATTAATGGAGTCGACGTTTTAATTTTTCGCGCTTTTTTTCCGGCTCCGAAAAATTATTTAAATTTGCGTTCGTTGTTCGAAATGTCGAATGAATTTTAAAATTTTATGTGATAAAACCCTATTGATTTTTCTTATCTCGCGTTACTTGTTACGCTTCTAAACGGTACCGTACTGTGTTTACTGAAATTCTGCTACGTAGTGTAACGAGTCACATTCGACGTCATTGTGGGGTAAAACGATGTGATAAAAAGTTAACAAGTTGCGATATTCATTACAAAACAGGTAACCTTATCTGTGAAAATAGTGATATAATTATTACGTTACAAGTTTATTATTTTTATTTTTTTTGTGTTAATTCGTGTAACAGTATTGATTTTCTTCTCTTTTGTTTTTAATATCGGCGGTTCGCGTTTCATTCGGTTTCAAAAAAAAATTTTATTAAAACGTGTTTGTGTATGTGTAATGGTGTTGCCTATAAAATTTTACAAAACTTGTTGATCCGTATACGGTATGACAATGGTACGTAAGTAAGTTTTCATTTATCGCATAATTAAATATAAGGAAGTGTCTCCTATTGATAAGAAGTAGGTAACTTACCTACTCATTAGGGATTATATTGAATATGAACGAATTTTAATCATAAATCGTTTTGAACTTAGAATCTCCAATTCATTTGAATAAAGTTACTTTATTCGTCAATTTCACCGATTCAAAAATCCTACCTCTTTGAGTAGGTACCCAACCTAAGAATTTATTTTAATAGTCTGTAATTATTCCGCGCGCGGTTACGACCGTATCTGTATTTCCCTGCAGTCTTAACTTATGTCAGTAAATTTACATTTTTTAGACGACCTTGAAAACATTTCAAAGCTACAGGTGGTTTATATAAAAGTCATTTGTATTAACTAGGCACTCGTTCATTAGTATAGGCATATTAAACATGATCGTAATAATTATACATTTTATTTATATTTCATTTGTCTTTTTTCTTTAAGAAATCCTCTTTTAGGTAGATCAACGATTTTTTTTTTTTGAGTTTCCTGTAACGTAATAGTTGCCTCATCGAATAAAATTATCAACTTTTGCTTTTGTATCCATTAGAAAAGTAAGGTAGTAGGGGAAACGAAATAAGTTGGTAGGGAGCTTTTCAAAGGGAATTTGACGAATAGCATAGTTTGAAGAAAATTTAATTCTGCAATCTCGCACGACATTGACCTTTACAAGGAAGCCAATGAAATATGTATTAATTAGAAGTTGACAAGTTTTATTGAAGAAATTCATCTTATTGGATGCTCTCCAAAACAAAATCAAATTATTTCGAATACAGAAATAAGGCTATTTAAAAAATTGTTATTTTAACTTTTAGAAGTAGTTGAGAAATCGTTATATTTTATTTTTGGCACAGATGAATTTTTCGTCGAAAAACTGGAGTAATGTGAAATATTACGAGGAGGCCTACCTATGTGTTTGTTCATTAGCGGTTTATGCATTCGGATTTTGTGGTGATTAATAGGCTATTTTTTTTTTTCGTTCTTTCTTTCTTTAATTATAAGATAAAAATTTTTTCTTTCTAAATGTTCATAATTATAAAAAAATATAAGTTGGTGTACATATTTAGAAAGAAAGAAAAAAAAATGCTACTGTTTACATGTTATCAATCTGTACATGAGATGTGTAGGTACTGTAGGCAGCAAACTGTTTTACCAATCAATATTTTATGGTTTAAAATTGCGTGATTTTGAGGCTTCTTTTTTTTTTTTTGATCGCTGAAAAAGTTATGCTTTACTTTGTTCAGTTTTTCTGTATTATTTACTGGTATGCCATTAAAAATTGATATAAAAGACCATATTTTAAAAGAATAATATTAATGTTCGCAGCTATATACGTACATCGATAATGTGAGAGATAAAGATACGAATCTATTCCATCAATTTTTTGTCATTTGATAATAGCACTTTATAACACATTACAACGACGTATTGAAACAGCTGTTTTTGATAATTTGTACTTATAATCACTTTTTTAACATCCGTTAGCACGATATGTGCCCTACTATACCACTATGATGATATAGAACGCTGGTAATGTGGTTCATCGTATTTCTGTTCAGTTTTAGATGAGTTTGTAATGAAAAACCGAACTATTATAGCCTACCTTATGTGCTGAGGAAGGGAGGGAAAGGGGAAGTTTGTAGATCTTTGTGTTTTATTTTATATCGGAGGATACTGCTAATAAATGCGAGTACGAGAATACTCAAGTGTTTCTTACAATTTTTAGGCGACAAAATATAAGATTAGAGGACGCTTTTAGTATCTTGATGTGAAAATTTCATTCATCGAAATTGGTTTTGGAGGAAAGAAGAGTTGAAAGTTCAACAAAAAATAACACGAAGTAAAAATGAAGGAATTTTAAAGAATTTAATTTCGAGTCCATACCCAAACTGATGGAAAGTATAATATTTGTATAAAGGAGCTCCCCTCCCCATACTTTAAAGCCATAAGGAGTACTCATTTGGCCATGACACATTTTTTGAAAATGCATCGAACACTGATAAAATACTAGAAGAGATGGGTAAGATCGAGGTCCGCCATCTTGGTTCAGCAGAATGTAAACAAATAATTTGATGATAGATGAAAGTAATGAAAGGCTAATGAAAGTTGACCACCTACAAAAAATATGTTTGTTTACATTCTACTGAACTAATATGGCGAACCTCTATCTTACCCATCTCTTATAGTACCCCAACATTAATAGATTAAAAATGACTTATTTCCATGTATGGATGATAACATATGAATAAAGCTGCGAATTATATTATTTCATGAGGGTAAAATAAGCGTTTAAACTTTCAAGATATGTAAAAATATGAGTTCAAAAATCAAAAAAATGTGAGCTTGAAAATCAGGAAAATACGAGTTTAAAAATGAAAAAATTCTTCTATTTAAATTTCGAAGCAATAGAACTTGTGAAAATGGATGAAAATTTAGTATATAGGTAAATCAAAATTAACAGTGCTTATCAAGTTGACGTGGATGATTTTCTCCAAGTTATCAAAATAAAGTGGACTAGTGTGGTATTACTCCTCCTAATAATGCGCATGCGCGAATATCTGATATATGTTTCAAAAGAAACATGCAAAAATATGCCCTAAAAATTGGCCAAATATGTACGAAATACGCATCTTTAAATTTCACTGTTGAGCTCAGGGTGGCTAGAAATAAATGATTTTTTCGGTACCGAAATAACTGGACCAAACGAACTAAATGTGCATACAATTCGCAGCCTTACTTATAGGTTGTTCATGTACAATTTTATCAACTGTTATTTTTCAATTTTTATTAAATTATATGAGTCGTGATTCATATTCCAGTTCTGTTACTCATATAAAAAATATTTTACGATTTTTCTGTTTGAATGGAAGGGAAGGAGTTTTAGGTTTAGGTTCAACTGGGTGGTGCAAGCACTATGCACTTTGGTCATTTATAGCTCATTGTGCCCCGAGGGAAAGCGGAACAGCTTTTAGATTACGTTGTGTGGAAATACTCTATTTGATCCATGTTATTAATGTTACAATTTCGTTATATAGAAAGGAATGTTTCAAAATGTTTTAATACGAATTTTTGAGGAGGTAAAAGAAAACATTAAAGAATGCTTTGAATATCTCGCTGTCAAAATTTCTTCACTGAAGTCACTTTGAAAAGATTGAAAAGTTAAGAACTCAAAAAAATAAAAGAGATAAAAACGAAGTAGAATTAAAGATATTTGAAAGAACGCAATTTTGAGCCTAAGCTGATAATGAATACGATAATCGTATAAAGAAGGCCTTCCTCCTCTTGAGCCACGAAGAGAATTCAGTTCGCCAAAAATTGAACTTAATGGTCTATTTTTTGAGAAAAACATCGAACGCATATGGGTCAAAAATTGAAATATTCATTAAAAATCTTCCTCCACCCCAATCCCCCATAATAAACTCAGTATTGATTAATAACTAATATTTAAAATTGAAAAAATATTTATAATATGGGTATGGTTAATAATTTTTTTTTTTAATTTAGCAATTTTATAAACTCTTTATTTGGTAACTGTGGTAACACTGTATAGTTTCGCATTATTTAATTTTTTTTTTAATTGTGATTATAATATATTTTTTACTCATGGAAAAAATATTTCGCGATTTTACTACTCGAAAGAAGGGAAAAAGTGACCCTAATTTTTTTCACCATACCAGCAAAGATGACAGTAATTTACATGAGCAACACCTTGAGAAAACACGAGTTGTTACCCATGTCTGTAGTTATAGCAGCCTTAAGCATACTTAGTCGAATGGCCAATATTCATTACAATATACAATTATTATGTGTAATGTGTTTTCCTCCCACTCAAAATGTATTGTAAATATGCAGAGAAATTTTTAAAAATTTGATGAGTAGATATTGGTGTGAAACTTCATCCACAATAACGGTTCCCTCACATTTTTAGTACGTCTGAAAAAGCCTGAAAATCCTCAAAATTTTCCTTGATAGTCTTCGTTCATAAAATGAGTCAAAGACATCGTCTATATAAATTGACATTTCAACCTTTTAAAGTGAGAGAAGTTGAAACGAAAACAACTTTTTGAAGAAATTTTGAGATTCGAAATTCTCGATTTTTTTCATATTTTCACTAAATGCACGTAGGAAAACATTTAGTTTGGATTCCTATACTTAGAGTTCTTTTTTTTTGGAAATACTCAGGACAATGAGGAGTTTCCCCCTCAAAATGGAAAAAGTGTGTCTTAAGGAAATCGATGTACCGAATATTGGTGTTCCAAAAAAAATCACTTATTTAAAGTGTATGAGACTTTTTTTATTCTGAATGAATGTTTTTTTTTTTTTTTTTTTTTTTTTTTTTTTTTTTAAAGATCAACAGTTGGGAAAAATCTTCCTTCTGCCATTTTTCTCATTCGGCTATGTGCAAGTACTTATTATGACACCATGCTCACTGTACCAATAAGTAGCATTATAGTTATATAGTTATAATAAAAATACGAAATTAAATGCTAATAAATTTGAAATTCGACGAACAGTATACGTAAAAAAATAATATTGATCAGGACTGACCTTCTCAGTAACCCTTATTTATGGAAAAATATGTGTTGAAGAAAACGGTTTACAAAATCTCAATAAAAAATTCTAGGAAAATTATTCTTTTGTCAAACTTTTTTGTCGATATTTTTTTGGTAATTGCTTTCAATTTTTAATTTTTTATCTGCAGAGGGTCCAAACTATTATTAAATTTTTTATAAACTCTATCCTGAGGCTCGCAATGAGCTCAGCACTATCTAGAGAGCTTAAACTTTGTATGTGTAGTTAACTGCAGAGTGTAAGATAATTTCTTCAGTTCGAGTTAAAACAAACCCGAAATGGAGAATTATTCAAAATACATATAGAAAAGCTTGTGCAGCCCCAAACAGTTCACATTTCATAATTATGAAATCATATTTCAACACACTCTCAATAATTCAACACTCCAGGAGGTTTTAAAAGGAAGTAAAAATGAATAGTTTTTGTCCTCATAATAGGAGTAGAAAGGGATGGGTCAATGAAAAATCGAAAAATGTTCAATTTTGTTTCATGTTAATATAATAGCGATGTTGAAATACGATCGTATTAAAATTTCAACGTTGTGAATGGGTGGAGTTGATAGGAAGTTGTAGCGAAAAATTACTTTTAGATCGGAAATCAAGTCATTAAATTCTTAAATCTTCCGTTTATTTTCATTAATTGCATCTAGAAAGCTCAAATCTCGTATATAAAATTAGTTTGAGACTGCAATATGATCTCTTGAATTTAAACCTAAATCGGTCTAAATAAATGGCAAATAGATCAAACTTTGAAGGAAGTTTGACGATTCTCCAAATAACTTATTATGACTTGAAATAATTACTGCAACCCATACCTATGAAATATCTCAAATTAAAGTTTCTAAGGATTTTGAGTGGGAATACGGAGGGATTTACTGCCTCAAAATGTGGTGAGAGTGAATAAAGAAATAAAAATTGATGGTAATGGGTTCATAAAATAAAGTGAACTTAACATACCATCGTATAAAATTTCAGCCTCCCAAGTGGAGTTGCAAAGAAATTAAAGGGATGAAATGATTTTTTGATGAAAGTTATGAAATTTTTGGATTCGTCAATTTTTTTTTCAAATACTTATAGGAAATTGAAATTTTGTTGGTAAACTCATTACGAGATCATAAATTATTAATAGAAAAATAAATTAAATTATAATAATACAGTATTGAAGTAGTCCTTAAATCAGGTTTTTTATTTTTTATTAAAAATAAGTTGAATGTAATATTTAAAAATATTAATATATTTAAATAAAAATAAATAATTGACTTTATATAATATGACCATTTGAATTTGAGGTGAATGACCTAGAAAGACGCATAGATTAAAATTTGAATAAAACTTGAGGAGCCCTAAATTGCTAATATTTTATGTATGTGGGCTCATCTGAAACCTATAACATAAAGTATACCAATTTTAACTTTCCTTCTGTAACATTAATATATCATTATTCGCAATTCTGAACCTGCCCACATCAGGGACCTAGCTTCAGTAAACTTTTAAATATAGTATTTTTACTCGTCAATTCGTGCTTAACATGTAAGCATTATACAAAAAAAAAAAAATTCGAGCTCAGTGAATTTGGCATTTTATATTGAAAAAAAAAATACACTCAAATGGTCTAATTCGACGAATAACAGTTTGACAGTAACATTTATAAAGATATGGGTAACAAATGTAATGTGACGATGTCATAAAAATACCTGTGTCGTGTAGGATATATCGAATTTTAGACAACGTGAGAATACGATTGTTTCCAATACTTTAGACTCTCGTAGTATCACTTCTAAAAATATAAAATGTTATACACTTGGCACTAACCAGCATAAGGGTTTCATCGACGTATCAGCTTATACTCGATCGAAGAATCGTATCGGATTTTAAAAAACATCACCTATTTTAGTCGAAATAATCGTTATAGGTAAATTTGTTTATTTGAATGCTTCAACGTGATCTTTAACCCATAGATTGTGGCTTCTAATATCGATGTCTTATCTCAACATTATCATTTTAAATAAGGCCATCCGTAGGTAGGGAAAATAAGAAAAATTTGAACACAAAAGATCGACCTAATTTCTTATTGCTTGTAAAAATTTGGTAATTTTTAGGTACATGTCGCAAATAACAATATTACACCTACAATTAACGCGTAAAATTTAATCAAAGGATCGCCAAGTAGTTAGTTTAGCTTGAATTTGTACTTTTTTTTTAATTTATTAACAACGCATCAGTTTTACTTGGAAATATATTCGAGTTTTTTTGAACGGTGTTAATATAAATATTTGTCAATTTTATTACGCCTACTCAGGATGAAAAGTATTAATGTGTAAAATCAACATATAACGAGTATACTCTGTTGGTCAAGGTTATTAACAACTCGACCTAGTTGTGGAAATTCTTCAGCATTCGTTTTCTCGAGATTGATGTTATGTAATGTTTTGATAAAACTTCATACAGAGATCCTTCTTTTGATTCGCGATATTTCCTTCGAAGCGACGAAGTAATTTTTTAACGAATGTTTCGTTCTTGTATTCCCTATTCCAAAAAACAGTTGATGACCAAAAGTAACCTATGCATGAGACGTGTATATTTTCGTGTTTATCGATGAATGAAAATTCAACATTTTTTGTTTACATTTCGTTAGATATTTGACGAATATATCACTGTTTGGAGTTGAATTTTTTAACCCCCTCTTGCCCTCGTTCCTATATCATTTAATTCAGTATTTCACAAAGTTGCACGTTTTTTTCTGGTCTGCCTTCGTGGAATAAAATTACTATGTTACGATTATTCCGCGTATTTTTTTTCTTGTTGTTCATTTGCTTGTTTTTTTTTTTCAAATTATTTTCACTGTATTGACAATGTCATTTACCATATATCTCGAAGTAGTTCTTCAACAATGTTTAGCTAAGGTTACCTATTAGTGTAACATATCTCAAGTATAAACTTGAAATCTGAGGTTGCATACAGGAAATGATTACGATGAGACATCAACGATTGATGGAGATTCAATAAATTTAGGTTTGAAAATACATATCAAAATGTAAAATTATTTATTCATTTTTTTCTTCAGATAATGGACATGATTAAAGAAGAAAATAACAATAATGCAACGAGGGACACGCAAATGTTTTCAACAACGACGAGTACGAACTCTGTTCCTCTCACTTCTGTGAGTACCTGCCTATTTCTCTACCACTGACCTTTTCGTGTGTTATGAGTAGGTTTATTTTTACATATAATACCGTGTAATGAATATCATATGGTTATCGACTGATCTATAAATATAGAAACGAACTGCTGATTACCTACCTTCCTTATAATAAGGTTTAGGGCGCCTTCTTTCGAGGGACCTCGAAGTAGCTAAGAAATCTGTTGAGAGTATGTAACTAAGGTGGGCTTTCGGACGTATGCTATGGAGCGCTATTAAAAATATGTCGAAATGAAGCATACTTTGTAAGCGGTTATTTGCGCATGTGCATTATTAGGAGAAGAAAATTCCCGCTCATTTCTCAAACTATGTTTTTTAGGCGTTCTTCTCTCCCCTCAACCTAAAGCTACATCATTATATCTACTCGTACTTTTCTTTTTGTGCCACTTGGACTTGTGTATCATTTTTACGTTGGTTTTTTTTGCGCTACCCATAATCTATAGCAGTATGGTCGAAGGTGTGGGCTGAATTTATTATTATTATTATTTTTTTTTCAAAAAATGGAAAAGTAGGAAGAAAAATAATTGCTAAATTACTCATGACAACATGGAAAAAGTTTCAGTCTTTAATATTAATAGGAATACTTATGCCTATTAAAATGAGGTCGAAGTTCTCAAATATTTTAAAATTGAAAAATATTTATTTTGGAGGCAGTTCGAAATATTTTACGTTAAAAAATTGCAGTTTAAGTAGTTCAGGCAATCTGGCAATGAGAAATTCGAAATGGAACGAAAACGTGAGTTCAACACCTCTGTAAATGAATTTTTCATTCACACCCCCTCCCCCACTCCTTCTACTAGGATGAGGTATTACTCTGTGCTTTCATGTTGAACATTTTCGTTTTAAAAGAAATATTCAGATGACAACCTCAAACAACGTATGTAAGATCTCTGTCGATCCACTTTACTCTACTCTTTATTGTGGATCAAAGCGCCCTAAAATCAATTTTTCTAAATTTACTCGCAAATTATGTATCCTAGAGGAAAAACAGTGTAGTAGTAAAATATTCTTCAGTTGATTTTCTATCAAAAAAGTTCTATACATTTTTACCCTTAACTTATTCAGAGAGGTGGAGGGAGGTTCGGAAGTATCGAGTTTCATAGGAAAGCAATGATGGCGTTTTATTTTAAAGAATCGAAATCTGGGATTGTAACTTATTTTGAGATTTTCTGCGAAAAATCGGGCATATCCTGTTTCATGTTTCTTAAGCATTTTACGTGAAGCCTATATTATGCATGTCAATTTATTATTCAGTTTTGAAAACATAAGAAATTTTGTACTTGGAAAAAAAAAATGGTGATTAAACATTTTCAAAGTCTTTAAACGACAAAATGTACCTTATAAATTCAAAAAATGAAAAAAAAATTTTTTTCTAAACGTTTGAAAATGTTGACCTCAAATTGACAAGTGTTTTTATCAGTTTTTAGTCCTGAAATTTTTTCCGTTTTTCAAGTCGTTTGAGAATTCTTCGCCCCTACAACTTTCGAATAAAATTCCAAAACTTGATCCAGCCTAGTATCATCATTGGTTCAGTGATTATCACTTGTCTTGAAAAAAAATATATAGCACCTAACTAAATATCAGGGAAGAGATCTTGCATATGAAGGGTACAATTTCAGTGTGTTGGTAGTTGGCACTTAGCTCTCAGAATCCTCATTCCTCAACATACCCTTGATGAATATGGGCTCAGTTTTATAATCGATGCTTGTCCTCTATTCTGATAAGTGCTAAAAATTATCTTCAAATTTAAAGATAAATTTTTATCATATTTATCATTTCTGATGTTCAGTTTCGCTTTTTGTGACCTGAAATATTAATGAATATAAATTTTTTAGAAAAAAAAAATGTTTTAAATAGTTACTCATGATTAGAGTCCGGATTTATATGCGCTAAAAAACTTGAAAATAACAGCTTATAAGTGTGAAAATTGTTGCGCTACTTCATAACGTAAAAACACTAAATAAAAAATGATATTCTGAATCGTAATGACTGACTCATCGAATTTTTAAAAAACTTGTGTATTGTAGTTATTATATTTATAATGTACTTAAATGAAATAATTTTTGAAATTACTACGATTCATGACACAATAGTGATGTTAATAACCGATAACCGAAAATAGTAATTGAGATTTTGTTACCACTCCGAGTCTATTAACTTCATAACTGAAGACCAGAAATTATAATTGTGAGTTGAAGTATTTCACGAAGAAAACTAAAAACTAAAGAACGAAGATCGATCTTTCTTAGCATCCATTGAAACTTTCTAAATTTCCTACCCTAATTTAATTAACCAATACCAAAAGAAAATTTCCTTCTCAAGGGATATAAGCCAATCGAACGCGTCCGAACCGGATTCAGGACGTAGGCGTAAACGGTCGCGACTGGTTTTTTCCTTTTGAATCGTGTTTTTTACTGCGTGGTGTAGCGGACGTAGCGGTTCAGAGACGAGTTTATTTAATACTTGATTCCCAATTTAGTTATGATGTCACAAACGTGAGCACGACTTTTTCGACTAATGCCCCGGATATTTTAGTTTTATCGACACAAATAATTTTTTTTTGGCGGGTGGAGTAGGGCATAATTTTGGACATATAATTTCGAACGAAAGACCGAGAAATACCATTTTCAGTTAGGAGAATAGCTATAGGAGAAAATAATGGGATGGAAATAAGTATAATTATAGGGTCTACCTATAGGTATGCAACATATTGAAATAAGCGTTTTTTATTCATTTAGGTATATTGTTGAAATATGCCCTAAAAAGGACTCATATATGCTCTAAAAACTTGAAGATACTCTCTTAAAACAAAAGGAAAATATTATTTGACCAGATAGATTATTGAGTGGTTTTTACTTCAAAAAAAAAGAAATTGAGCATTAAAAAGCATTATTCTATCAAGTGGGTACTAAATTTAATTATTTTGTTATTATTGCAGTCACTTAGAAGTGTTATTATTTCCTGTATAAATTTTCTGGCAAATATATTCATTTTCAAAAATTTTCGAAACATGCAAAAACATGCGTTTATTGTCAAAATAAACAAAAATATATGCTAAAAGCTTTATATTTTTGGAATTAGGTCATGGAACGTGGACGTTTTCGATCAGAAATGATCCAGCTCTTCCGGAAAAAATAAGCATTTGACTAAAAGTCTGAACCATACTCATATCATATATGTACGTTTTTCGTTACTTCCTTGAATAAGGATCAAGTATTGTCTATAAATCTGGTTTTCAAGCTTAATCGTTTTCATTCGAATTTTAGCTTGATGTATAAGCTGTGAATTAGTGATCTTTGAACTTGATTTAAAATTTTTGAATTTGAGCAAAAAATTAATAACTAAGATATTGAAGTAGTAAACTAATTTCTCATTTCAGTTTTCAAATTTTTCTCTTATTTTTTGTGGAAAAAAGCTTATAATATAGCTTTAATAAAGCACAACTTAAAGACATGATTTAGATTATTAATATACATCCTCAATACTCGTACAAGAACAACGTAAAAATGATGCAAACATGTAAGATATACCTAGTTAATCTAGCGCAAGCGCATTAGGTGTATGATTTTATAGCTGTGTAGTGGTATCAGTACCTATGATGGTGAAACAAAAGTGAATACTAATGTTCAGGTGCTGCGCAAGCGTCATATTAATTATCTCTACTCCCTCATGGAAGTTTACTAATAGTAATTTCAAAAAACTGTAAGTTACTATCCCTAACTAACAATAAACTATTAGTTATGGGTAGTAAGTAACTGACTATGGACTATTAGTCTATTACTTACGATTAGTTACTAATTATGGATTATTAGTTACTACATTGCAGTAACTAACAGTAGACTGTTTTAGTTAAGAATAGTAGTCAACTATTGACTATTGATTAATAGTTGATTAACTATGAGTCGATTGTAGTAAATTACTCTTGGTAAACTTCTATGTAGATTGTTTGCCTCATTTGCGTACATCTAACTTAGCAGTCCATGTAGATGTAGTATTATGATCGAAGCGTTAAAAATATATATATATATGACGAATAAGTTCATTTGATTCATAAAAATAGATTGTTCTCAAAAGATATAATAATCCAAGATAAAACAATTGTAGATGTCATCAGTAATACACGCGAATCAACAATCGGTCATTCAGACTGCTTCGCCGACTGTTACAACACCAGTGCTTTCAAAAGGAAATGTGATTCTTGTCAGCGGCAAGCTTAGCTCTGTGATTCAAACACCACAAGGAAATTTACAACCTCTACAGGTGCGTGTAATGTTCTTAATAGCGATAAAATTTACGGTTAGTTGAAAAATATTTCATCTCGGTGATTTTACGATCTTTCCATTTCGAATTAGCGTTGGTAAAGTGGTGTTGAAAGCATACGTCAGCCTCATATCATTGTTTATAATGATGAAATATTATCTTAGGTATTTGGTCGACTTGTGTATGTAGTCATGATTATGAATATTGGGTACCTATAATAGTTACTTGTATGCTCTTGGCTTTCGTATGTAACTTAGTGGGCTTGTTTAGGAATTCAGATAGGATTTCAAATCAAAGTAGTGGAAACCTTCGGGTGTAAAAATATAGGTACATATATAGCTACCTTGAATTTGGTTTGTAATAACTATATCATGTAAATATTTAAATCACGTCATCTATTATCTAAGTACGCAACTACACATATAAAAATTATTCATTGTATATTAATGTTCAGTTGGTAGATTCGAAGAGCGATATGGACGATAGTTTATCACCGGATGAAGAATTAATCAAAAAAAGAAGAGAAAAACTTATTCGTAGACCTTCGTATCGAAAAATTCTCAATGACATTGCCAGAGCAGAACTCGGTTGTTAGTAAACCTATATGAATGATTGAAATAACATCTTTCATTCCTCATAGATGTTTGATAAATTATTAATATTTATGATATATTTTACAATATATCTAGGTGCGAAAATGGAATCATCGGGATCTGACTGTGATTCAAACGTAGATAATGATGTATCTGCTTCTTCTATACCAGACAGTGGTCCTTATCAATCTGGTATGCGTTTATGTTGCCAAAATGCATTAATAATATTTTTATCTATTTTGTGTTGTTTTATGACGAAATTCATTTTTACTATACGATCACCTGAAAATAGCTTAATTTTATTGATTAAATTTTTTCTAACCATAGCTATTATTATACAATGTGCAATATGGTTTGAGAATATCAATAACGACGAGTGGGAGGGCATGGAAAACAACTAATTGAATTTCTAAGTTATCCATACGATTGAGACAACGCTCGAATAACACGAGCTTCTTTTGGTAGATGTCGATTCTTAATTTTATCACCACCATCGTCATGATGTTGAAAATCTTTTTATTAAAAATGTAAATTAATGATTATCATTCATTTTTTTTTCTTTTCGATGATTATATTATGATAGGCATTTCTCATAAGTGTAGGTGCCTACTTATTTTAATTAAAAAAAAATGATTCCTTATTTTATTGAGAAAAAATATAGTAATTATAATTGGTTTTTGATTGCAGTTATACCTAGTGGTCATTTGCAGTTATCTAGTCATTGTGGAAATGTTCAAGGGTTACCAACGATCATGTCAAATTCCAATTCTGGCTCATTAATACAATATTCAAATCCAGAAGGTCAATATTATATGTCAAATGATATAGGTATGTAAAGTGAATTTATTCCTTAGAAATAATATTTTTTTTAAAAAGTTGGAAAATATCACGTTGAACATGAAAAAGATATAAATAAGTAACTTATTTGTTACATTATCTCAGGAGGAATGATCCCATTTGTAAAGGCTTATTCCTTTCGTGTTGCAGAAAAAATGAATGCAATAAGATTTAAATTATAGACTTATTTACATCTTAAGTTATGGCAGTTTTTTTACACACTATATTACATATTTTTATGTGTATAATACTTACTGCTATGAGTTTTCATATTTATTAAATATAATAAGTAATCATAATTCTCTTCGAAGTTCTCGTATCAGGCTAACAAAAAGTGAAATATTGACACGAAATTTAGCATCTATATTCTTTGCGATTTAGGTTTTTAGATCTAACGAAGTCCGTAATTACCTAAATGATTTTCAGGATTTGTTTATTCCTGATTCAGAAATACAAGATCATTGTACGTTTGAGGGAAAAAGCTGTCTAACATTGAATAATATACCTAGTGCTTGTTAATTCAAGGATTTACAGGTATGTTTCGGATTCAGTTATAAAAATATATTGGTGGTCGTTTTAGTAAAATCTTTTAGGGAAGTCGTTTACTTGAGGAGTTGTAAGTAAAATTTCGTGTCAATATTTTTCTCAGTTTTTAGTCTACTCGTATTGGTTTGCAATTTTATTGATAAAAATGAAAAATTTATCTGTTTTAGTTGTTACTCAGAATTCTGGTAATGTTAGTATTAATAGCGTGATTACCGAAGATCAGGTTAGAAAACGTGAATTGAGATTGTTGAAGAACAGGTTAGTTAATTTAAATTGGCTCGTTATTGAAACGCTTTATAGTTTTATTTTAAGCATCTAAACGGTAAGATTAAAAGCCAGTTAGTGCGATACGGGTTTTTGAATTTTGATTCAAATGTTTGTTACACAGAGAAGCTGCCAGAGAATGCCGAAGAAAGAAGAAAGAATATATAAAATGTTTAGAAAATAGAGTCGCTGTTTTAGAAAATCAAAATAAAGCTTTAATCGAAGAGCTTAAATCATTAAAAGAGCTTTATTGTCAACACAAACCGGAATGATAATTTTTACTTTTTTATTACCATTTTGTACAAAAAAAAATTATATTAATTAAGTTTTCGTTACGATTTAGTTAAAAATTAAGTTATATTTGTTAAACATAACTTTCAAACTGTGTTATTTTTTAAATGAAAAATTCAAACGTTATTTCCAAAGCGCACGATAAATTGATCGTGGCCTTGATCGTGGATGAAGTGTTATAGGTAAATTTTTAAATTGCAACATTATATACGAGCGTGTTGAATGATGACGATATGTTTTTTGTAACTATAGTTTTTTACTTGTGTACGTACATTGGTTTTTATCCATACATAGTATTTGGCTGTGTTAGCACATAATTATCAATATTATCGTTGATTCGATTACCTATGTGACTTCTATATGTAAATTTTAATACCTCAAATATTTTTAAGAATATACATTCTATATAAAGAGGTTACCTTACGTTAGATATTAAAATCCACAACTTGTATATAAACTGTAATAAAATATTTGTGATGCATATTAATATATTTTACAACTGTGTTGCCTTGTCAAGTATATTTTTTAGTTTTGTTGAAGTTTTAATTATTTTTTATTTCATTACACGAATACATTGCAGCCTTTTTGTACAGTAAATGTAAACACTAGAGGAAACATTTTGTATGTCTAAAGAATAATTCTACCAATAATATAGTAGAAGTTCCCAACAATTGGAGAGAAAATTAGCCAGTAAATGAGTTTAGAGTAGCGAAAAAAATTGTCTTTCCTCTCTGAAAAGAGTAGTTCTATGAAATTTAATTTCATTATTATAAATTTGGCAATGATTTTGTGAATAAAGAAATTCTTGAAACTAGATTCACAATAGAATTTCTCTCGAGTATGTGATGAACATTTTTTCTTTTTTTTTTTGCTACAGATACAAAACAAGAATATTTAAAAAATTTCAAGTTAGAACGATTTATTGAAGTCAAAAATTGAGAAAAAAATCACACGGATTAAAAATGTTTGAAATTATTTCTCGTTTTACGAGAATAACAAAATTCACTTTCACAATGATATAATAAACATTGCTGAAATAGTATTCATTTTGAATAACATTACAAGTGTCAATCACATAAAATTCAATAACACAAGAAATAAATTATTAACATAAAAACACAAGAATATTGAATTTTTCACAAATTCACATAAATTCTGTACATGTAATGATAAACTTGTACAAACAATAAGTTCTTTGCTTCATTCACAAGAAAAGAATGTAAATGAATTCCGAATAAGATCTTTAAATTAAAATTAAACAAAAAATTACTATTTATACTGATGTATTGCTGAAAAAAAAGACGATAAAACCATCCATTGTCAATGTAACCGTATGGTTGTCAAAGAAAAAAAAAATGTGTATATTAAGGAACAAACTAAAGCTATAAATCTAATTATAAAACAAAAAATTGAAAAACAACTTTTCCAAACACAGTCTACATGAAATCTTACAAAGTTTTCAAAAAGTCTATAATCATCTTGAAAATTGATAAAAGTATTCGTTGATTTAATAAGTAAAACTGAAAAATATCTGTTGCTTTCATAATTTTTGAAACGTAAGTTCAGAAAAGACTTCACGTCGATTTTACTTTTTTGATATCTTCAAATAGGCGTCGTATAGCTTATCAACAAATTGAGAATCGTTCTTTAATAAATATTCCATCGCTTGAATCATTTGACTTTTCGACAACGCATCAATTTTTGAGCCTCTATGCTCCGAAATAGGAGTAAAAGTGTTATCGTTTTGTACAGTAACAGATAGGTCATCAGGAGTAATCAACATTTGCGGAGGGATCAGCTCGGGAAATTCACCCGTTGAAATGGCTCCTTTGGAGGCAGAGGATTGAAGAAATTTCACATCATTACCAAGAAAAAGAGACGTAGGAGTAGAGTGAGAAAAATCAAGGCCCAAGTTTAACGACTTCATGTTATCTTCAATAACGTTTACATCTGTTTCACTAGCTTTTTCATTTTGAGTAATTTTATTGAAAGCACGATTCATTGGCAAAGTTTGCTTTTTTTCTATATGAGCAACCGATTGAAAAGTATTGGATAAGTTTTTAACACAATTTCCATGTTGAGATGGTGACTGTTGTAAATTTGGTTGATTTTTCGTAGCTTCTTTACTTGCAATGGCAAAAAACTGTCTAACACTTTCAGGTTGGCTGCTAGGTCTTCGTTCTCTTGTCATCGAAGTTTCTTCGATCACATTGGGATCGACGAAGTTCTCTGTTGTACACGACTTGTCTTTCATTAACGCGACTGGATTGTCGTCATCTTCTTGTTCAGCCTTCTCTTTTTCTTTCAGTTCTTGGAGGATCTTTTGGAAAACGTTAGCCATTGCAACACATTCCGTTTTGTCATAGAACCATATACCAAAAATAGTTTTGAAGATATTTCTGTACAAAATGAATGGTTCTTGAATTTGAATCTCCATTGTACTGTTCAGCAATTCGATAAAATTAGTTGTGTCCAACCTATTCAAAATGAATATACCATATTTTGGACTAGTCTTTCTTTTATAAAAAAAACATGCACCTTCTACTTTACGTTTTATCCATTTCGTCTTCTTGGCATCGAAAACATATAATGCTACTTGGGAAGCGCTGATAATAATATCTTTGACTTGTTGATCAAATCTGAAGATCGCAGAAATATTCGCTTTTTTCGAAAATGATACATCATCCATGATTAATGAAGTGATTTCAAATTTACTAAAATGACAAAACGCTGTTAAACTGGAAATTTTCACTCGCTGGTCCTTATTAACATCAAAATGAAGCGAAATAATTACGCATTTGAAATAAAGATAAGTAAAACGCGAGCGAAACTTGTGAATTTGCACTTAGATCACTTAGATGGAGCCGATTCGGATTTCAGAAACAAAACTTTCCTAAACACGAAAACTTTTTGAAAAGTGGAAAACAAAAACAAAAACAAATTTGAACGAACGGATGGAAGTGATGCCAGTCCTGAGACGTAACTCTAAATATAAAATAAATTCACTTTAGCAATTTTTGGGACAATAAAAAAGGTTTTTTCTCTGATTTGAAAAATTTTTTACTTTTTTAAAGATTACGTTATAACAATAATTTCAAAAAAGATGTTCAAAATTGATAAAAAGTAAATACAAAAAAGATTTTTAGAATAGTTTGATTTTCGATCAACTGTCATAGTCGATAAATTTTATGATAATTTGCCGATTATCCAAGTTATTGACCTTTTTTGTAATATAATTTGTACAAACTTGCAAATGTATTGTAAATTGGTGAAGTGATCTTTTTCCGTATTTTTCATCATCTTATGTGTTTTTATTTTGAATAAGTGCAAGTTGTGCTATGTGAATCACGAAAAATCAAAAAATATTAATATTAATCGTTTGATAAAGAGTATATTTTATTAGTTTTCACTACAATGGACCATAGTGTCATTGAAGAAACGTTGAAGGCACATCTTCCCAACATAAATATTCCACAACCTTTAGATAAGGTTTACAAAGATGAATGCGTATATTCATTCGATACTCCGGTAAATTATGATTTTCATGGCATTTTGTTCATTACCACAATTACCGGAACTAAATTTATGTTACATATATTGTCAGTAATGCGAAAAGTTTCCTTATGTCATTGCCATATCGAAATATACTAAATTAATACTATATCACCGTACAAATTCGCATAGGCCTTCGCCTTCGTGAAAAAAATTCTATTCATTCGTCTCATTTTTTTTTACAGTATAGCGAGACTGGTTTGTACGTATGTTTGAAAACATTTTATGGTCTAGGTAAAGAGCATTTAGAACGTCATCATCGCAAAACAGGCAGTTGCGTTTATGTTCATATGAAATATGAGAAAATTTTAGTGAGTATTTCTATCCTTAAATAGGCGGAAATTTTTTTCTTTTACAATGGTATCATCTTGTTACTTTATTAAGCTGGAATCTGAAGAATCAGAAGTAACTGATGATAAGAAACCAACTCGACTAGCTATCGGCGTTCAAGGAGGTTTTGATGCCGATCCTTTGGCCAAAAAATTCGAAACGAGGAAGAATTATTCTATTGTAATACTACCACAGTTGGTCATTATTCCTTGGCCAAATGATGCTCTACCAGAGAAAGTATAGAAAATATTTTCTGAGCGAATATTAGCACCGTATTATTTGTAACACAATTTTTTTAATTTTAGGTAATTTCTGCTATTTATGGTATAATAAACGCAGAATCTGCTAAAAAACTTACAGAGTTGGAGTCAGGTGCATGGGATGGAGAGATCAGAGCTGTGACCAAGTGAATATCTGATGATTATTATTTTAAAGAAAAAATGAAGGATGTCTAATCAGAAAACATTTTTTACAGACATGCTAATTTGCAGCAGTTGAACACGGATAAAAAAATTCCACCAAGTGGTTGGAAATGCGAACGTTGTGAACTAACTACAAATTTATGGTTAAATTTGACCGACGGATCTATATTATGCGGTCGTAAATTTTTCGATGGAACAGGTGGAAATGATCATGCATTACACCACTACCGCGAAACACGTAAAAAATTCTTAATTATTCCCTTTTTTAAAAAGTGAAAAAAAAATTATTTCAACGTAGTTTTGTTATTTTAGATTATCCTTTGGCGGTAAAATTAGGCACTATAACCAAAGAAGGAAAAGCTGATGTATTCAGTTATGACGAAGATGACATGGTGGAAGATCCTAACTTAATTCAACATTTAGCTCATTTCGGTATCAATATCGCTAATATGGTGAAGGTAAATCAATGCTCAAATATTCGTTGAATAAATTATATAAAATTACGACTATTGAAACTCACCTATATCTTATTTCAATTATTTAGACCGATAAATCTATGGTCGAGTTGGAACTAGATTTGAATCAAAAATTCGGCGAATGGGCTGCCATTCAAGAAGCAGGCAGTAATTTACAACCATTGTACGGACCAGGTTATACCGGACTAATTAATCTTGGAAATTCGTGTTATTTGAATAGCTCGATGCAAGTTGTATTCACAATCCCAGGGTTCATTAAAAAGTGTGTATAATTTAAATGTAATATTTCGTTTTGACGATTGATGTACTTATTGGATTTTTACTAATTGTAGATATGTCGAAGATGCTCCTAAAATATTCGATAATGTTGCCGGAAATCCAGCAGAAGATTTCAATACGCAAATGTAAATATAATATTCTGTGTCATCAAATGAAGTGGTCTATTCTAGTGATTATATAAACGTGATGTATTGTTCTCAAGGGCGAAACTCGGTACAGGATTATTATCCGGGAAATACTCTCGACCTCCTGTCAACGAATACGATAATTCTTTCAGTGTATCTCCTAATATGTTTAAAGCTGTGATAGGCAAAGGTCATCCTTTGTTCTCATCAAAAAATCAACAGGATGCTCAAGAATTTTTCTTGCACCTTTTATCTGTCGTTCAGGTTTGTAAATTAGGATTTTTAACCTAAATTTTGTGTCGTCAAATTTATAATTTTTTTTTTAATTTTTACAGAGATACAGTCGAAATCAGTATGATCCTACGGAATGTTTCAAGTTTAATATTGAAGAACGTTATCAGTGCCGTTCTAGTTCAAAGGTACAATACTTTTATCGTACAGATTATTGCCTACCGTTGATGATTCCGCTAAATGCTGCTATAAATAAAGCAGAAGTGATGGAATTCGAAGCTAAAGTTGCGCAGAACGCTGCTAGTGGGAACAAAGGGTAATTCAACCGCTTGTAAGTCATAAAAGTGTATGTATGGTATAAACTGATGGAAAATGCAATTTATAGAGAACCAGTTGAAATAGTAAGACCTCGCATTAAATTTGAATCATGCTTACAAGCATTTATTCAAAGTGAAGTTGTCGGTCAATTTTACAGTTCTGCCATAAAAGCAAAAACTGAAGCTTATAAGTAATGGAGTAAATTTTGTATTTGAAAATTTTTTCTAATTTTCCAAATTTGTAAAAATTTAACGCAATTTTTCAGAACTACTCGTTTATCCACTTTCCCGCAGTATTATTATTTCATTTGAAAAAATATAATCTACGTGAAGACTGGACCCCTGTTAAATTAGATGTATCGGTCGAAGTTCCAGATATTCTTGATCTATCTTCACTGAAAGGTAACGGGTTGCAGCCAGATGAAGAACTATTACCCAATGAAGGTAACAATTGATGAGATTATGCTTCCATAGACGTTTATATGTAATACTTGGACGACTGACTTGGCTTGTTGCATCGAAGCCGTTCAGGCTCTACATCTTACCGGCGAGAAGGCAAAATATTAATTTTTTAGCGCTATTCTAAACGAACACTTTTTTTATAGACTCATTCGAAAGGGGAAACCAAGAGTTTAATATTCATGTAGGTTTTCAAGGTTTCGCTCTCAGAGCTACAGCGAAATCCTATTACATTCTTTTATTCTTCATCGTATTTTATTATTTTTCATCGAGTAGCTAATCATTGAACATTGTTTTAGAAACTAAAAACGATATTGCATTGGGAATAGATTTTTTTGTTTTTTTTTCTTTAATTAACTTGTTAGGGATGAGACAAATATGTTCATTGAACAGTAAAAACAATTATTTCACTTTTTTAACATTTACTCAAACGATAAAAATTTGTGCTTGTTTTTCCTTCATCAATTTACAAAAAGCAAACTATCACAATGGGCGTGTAACTCATAGTTTATTTTTAATATTTTTAAAATTCATTTTTTTATAAATTTTTGAAGGCAGAAAATTGCCGAAAATATTTTTTATTGCAAGTTAAAATTTTAACATGAAAAATTTTTTAATGGCCTTGAAAACAAGTAAACAGAAACTTTGATGTCTAATTTGAAATTTGAAGATTTGAAAAAAATGATGAAATCTTAAGCGAAATTCGGGTCAAAAAGGATAATGTGTGAGTAACGGCGGTTAGCCGTAAATTTTAAAGATTTTTTTTTCTGAATCTTCTACTGTCGAGTTAAGCGTCAGTTTTTGCTCAGCTATTTTAAAATTTCAAGATTATGAAACAAATGTTTTTTTTTTTTTTAAATTGTAATTTATGGTTTTAAAAAAGCTCCCATTTCCCGCGCGACGACTTCATGCTTTCCTCAATTATCTCCTTTTTTGGTCGTCTAGGTATTATATGTAAAACACTATGATTGCTTTATTGAAAATTTATTTCGAGTATAGCTATAATTATAGTTATGTAAAAAAAATTACAGATGATGCTGCCTCACAAGCTGTTCAATTCAACGAAGCGTTTTTGAGTCAACTTATGGATATGGGTTTTCCTTTAGATGCTTGTAAACGTGCATTACATTTTACTAAAAACGAGAGTTTAGAAAATGCTACAAACTGGTTGATGGAACATATCGAAGATCCCAGCATCATGGAACCATTCAACATTAGCAAAAGTGATGTAGGCCGCGCTGCAGGAGGTAAATAAATTTTTTAGCTTCTGTTTCAAATTTGAATTAATTAGTTGGAATGACCATGTAAGATTTTCAAACACCTCTTTCATCGTGCGATTAAATTTGCTATTATGACTACAGTAAACATAGGGTTGAATTGTTTGATAGATTTTGCGGTCGATGAAGCCGCATTAGCGCAATTGATGAATTTAGGATTTTCGCGAAGTCACGTCATCAGAGCTCTCCAAGAAA